>CM037090.1:45090564-45418870 GCA_020916435.1 Oxytropis ochrocephala | reverse complement strand
GACACGCAAAAGAGTCAAAACAAAATTTG
This sequence comes from Oxytropis ochrocephala, assembly GCA_020916435.1. NCBI lineage: Eukaryota > Viridiplantae > Streptophyta > Magnoliopsida > Fabales > Fabaceae > Oxytropis > Oxytropis ochrocephala. The sequence goes on along the minus strand of CM037090.1, from coordinate 45,418,841 downwards.
GAGGTCTAGGTTGGTATTCAAAACTTGAGTAGTTTTTTGTACATACGCTTTTATGAAATAAGACTCTTTCATTGATAAAGCGAGAATAAGCATCAAAAGGGTAACAATCATAGGAAAAGTTTTTGGACTACATATTTTTTGTTGTTTGTCCTGAAATAATGCCAAAAAAACTAGTTTGCTTGCTGTAAATTCCAGATCAAAGTGTTTTCTTTTTGTAAAAAAAAAACTATACTCAGGGACTAGAAAGCATAAGAACAGACCAAAAACAGAATCAAGTAGAGAATAAAAAGGGGTAGGAGAGAACCAGACCAGTGAAAGCTCTAAAAAAAAATCAAACAGAACTAAAAATAAAAAAAACTCACCTCCGGTGACCCTCCGGTCATCTTCTCCGGCGAAGCTCCGGCGAGCTCGCCTGCAAACCGACCCAATGACCATTATCTTGTCCAGATCGAAGCGTCCTTTGAACCAACCACCACCAAAACCGAGTCCTTTCCTTCAAACCCAGCAAACCACCACCTAAAACCACCATCCACGCTCAAGAAAAAAAAAACAAACCAAAAACAACATTTCTCAGTGAAAACGAAAGAAACGAAAAAACAGAAAGAAGGAACAGAAAGAAGAACAGGGAACAGAGAAAAACGAAGCTTACCTTCGTCAACACCGCCACCAACAACCATCCCTTCCGGCGAGCCCTGTAAATGGTTCGTAGTCATGATGTAAACCGAAGCCCACCGCAGGCGTCGTCTTCTCCGGCACTCCCCCGCCGCAGAACCGCCATGAAAAAAGCTCTCCACCGTCGCAAGCCCGCGTCGTATCCCTCTCCGTTCACGCTAAATCTCTCTCACCTCAAACCGTGATTCTCTCCCCCCATTAAAACTGGCGAGATTTCCGCCGAGAAAACCTCTCTCCCTCTTCAAGAGGCTGCCGCGGCGCAGCTGTGAGCATGGGGAGGGGAATGTGAAATTAGGTTTTATGTTTTTAGGCTTTTCCTTATATGGGCCTCCGAATTCTTTTATTTCTTTTAATATTCAGATTCATATTTACAACGCCCGAGTTCCTGCGCGCACCCCATCTCACTTAAGCCCAGTTTCGCATACTGGGCCCTCCTATGCGAACTGGGCTTTCCTGTTTACACCCTTTATTATTTATACAGACCCCTGCGACTAATAAAACCCCAATTTACTATGCTCACCCCCTGTTTCACTTTTTAATTCTTTTTCCAATTCAAATATAATTACTTTTCTCGCAAAATTAAATAAACGACTAAGTCGGTTGTACAACCGGGTTAGTCATTATTTTAGGGCCAATGAGCTGTACAGTTCAGTAACCCTGCAAATTTAATAAATACAAGTAAACCATTTTTCTAAAAAATAGGGGATTAAGTCACAGACATGCTGATCGGGTTAGTCAGCGTTAATGAGCTGTACAGTTCAGGAGTCCTAGAGTACCTATTCTAAAAGCAACCCATCTCACAACTCTTTTCAAAAATTCAAAAATCATTTTCAAAAAGTAGGGGACTAAGTCGGTTGTACAATCGGGTTAGTCAACGTCCTAGAATCGATGAGACATGCAGTTCAAGGAATCCTAGGACCCCTACACTAAAAATCACCAACCCACAAACTTTTCGGGAAGAACTACGTAGCTTTGATTCCTCCATTGCATCCGGAGGTGCGTAGGAGCAAGATTCAACCCTTGTCAAGCACTAAAACCAAAAACTTAAATAAGTCTTTTTTCTACAAATAAAAGGGTAATAATTAAATAAATCCTAAATTAATTAGACAATGGATGTCGTGGGGTGCTAATACCTTCCCCACACATAACGACTCCCGAACCCTAACAATGCCTTGTCCTAAACCTAAAGGGATTTTCCAGATTTGCCCTTAAACTAAAATTTGGTGGCGGCTTCCTAAAGAACCTTTCGAAGAATCCTTTCCCGGATTTTCCGGTCGCTACAATCATTGTATGATGATTTCAGCAAAACTCCCCCGATGAAGCACTACAAAAACAACTGTTATTAGCAAGGGACATTAGCTAGGGAAACTAGATCTCGCTAAATCTAACGCTAGCGACGAAGTTTGCGAGGGAGCTAAGAATCTCATTTAACGTGGACAATAGCGACAGACATGTGGCATTTAGCGACGGAAATTCCGTAGCAAAAGGGGGTGGGAATTTAAATTTTAAACTGCACGTTTTTTTAGGAGATTAGCGACGAAAATGGTTCCCTCGCAACACGTGTAGATCTGACTGTTTCACAAGCTTGGGAAACGCGAGGACAGATGGCACTTAGTGACGGAACTTGCCTCGCTAAATCCGCCGCTAATGGCCAGTAAAGCTAATGGCCGGAAGACTCACCCTTGCTAAATCCATTATCCAAGCTCTCCCTACCTATGTTATGCAAGCAGCCGTTGTCCCCTCTAGCATTTGTGAGGCGGTGGTGATAACTCTTATTTATAAGAGTTATTTATGCTTTTTTAGCTTAAATTATTGGGAGTTCTAAAGTAATATTGTGTTTAGTTAATTAAAATAGGTTGTTTAGTGTAAAAGAAGATTTAATTCTGGTTTGAAGTCATTTTGGCACTTTTGTGCCCCATTTGTGCTTTTATGTGTGTATTTTATTGCTGTAGCATCAGGTGCCGCAACATTGTGTTCCTGCAAAAGATGAGAGAGAAAATGTTGAGGCAAGCTGTCAAAAAAGGAGGGAAACACCCTATTGCTGGTACCAGGCTGTCATATGCTAAGAATATTCCCTTTTGTGGGCACATTGGCACATGTAATGACAAAAGTAACCTCCAAAGGATATCTTGGATCACTAAGCCCTAGTACTATTTAAGGAGGCTCATCTTCCTCATTTGGGAGGCTGGTTCAGAAAGGAGGCTAGGCTTAGAGATAGCCTTTCTCTCCATTTTCGTTCCAAGTTCCATAATCACAATAAAATTAGAAATTCTGCACAACAGTGTTGAGAGTGATGTTGCAGCAATACAGGAGCTGACTTACTTGAAGATTTTCGTGGATTTGGGAGCTGCTTGTACCTCCATTATCACGGTTCTTGGAGCCAATCTTCAGTATACCACTTCCTACTTTATTTATTCTTTGTATTTTCGGTTTTATGGCTTTAAACATTATGTTTAAGTTGTATTTCTTAGTTATGACTTTAGCATTTATGTTTAAATTGTATTTCTTGTGTTTGTTGCTCATTATGAACTAAATACTACGAGTTGGGATGCTAGTAACTTTGTAGTGAAGTCTTAGTATGTTTAATGCATGTATTTGATGTTTTAGCATTTTATCCTTTGTGTGATACTATTTTCAAACTTATTTTAGAACTGATCACCTAATATAAGTACCATTTATAGATTCAGAGATGGTTTATAAATTGATCTCAAAGGATAATATGGGTAGTGTTCATTAATAGAGATATTAATGTTCGTTGCTTAAACCCTAGAGATAGGAGGGCAAAACCCATAAGGTGAATACTGCCGGTGCTCAAGCAGCCTAGGAGGTACTTATATATTTAGGGTCTAGAGATAAACTCTTGCAAGGAAAACCTAGTGTGAAGTATTTGAGAAAATATGTCTTATTGTCAGTAGCACCTAATGCAAAGAAAGATTAGATACAACATTAATACATTATGATGACATTGCATAGTGAAAGACATTCCAGCTTACTCTCTTTCTGAATTTCTACTAATCATTTAGCTTACTTGCTTTTTGTTGCCAAAATTGGGTTCTACAACTTGTTATTTTACTTTGCTTTTACTCATTAGCTTGTTTGCTAATTAAATATAGAAAAGAACTTAACAACTCGTGGGAACGATCTCTACTTACTCTTAATTACTTGTTACGATTGTGTATACTTGCACATATTGTTTTCACACAATAGATGGATAGACGTTGTCGCTCATTTGTTTGGGGAGATGAGGATGATAAAAGAAAATTCACCTTGTTAATTGGAACACGCGTGCAAGCCTAAAAATCTTGGTGGTTTGGGATTACGGTCTACCAAAACGGCCAACCAAGCCTTTCACCGAAAAATAGTTGGAGTTTATGCACTAAACAGAATACTTTGTGGGTCTTGTTATGCGCCATAAATACAAATGTGGGAACGATATTTTACCTAAAGTGAATCCTAACCGTGAAGCGGGTCCAACATGTGGCGCGGTATTTGCTCGCTTGGCCTAACTTTCGCAAGCAAATTAGATGGCATTTGAAAGATGGTGCTTCAATTCAATTTTGGGACGACTCATGGGTGCTCGGCCAAGGTCCTATTATCAGACACACCCGTAATAATGTACAGATTATCCCCTAGTCCACTTCATCTCTAATTTCTATGATTGAGCCTCCTAACCCAAATGTCGGTAGTTATGAAATTTACAGAATCCTTGCCCGGATGGCCCCTTCTCCACCTTTTCTACTTACAGTTGTCCTTCACAAACCTGCCACCATTCCTCCAAGAGTTGTTTCCTTTACATTTGGAAATGGTGCGTCCCCAGCGCATTAAACTTCTTTTTATGGAAAGCTATGCACAATGAGACTTATGACAAACCTCGAGAGATCTAGACGGCACCTCACCGGTTCTTCAACTTGTCCCCTTTGTGGCAAAGAATGACGAAAGTCTAATGCAATCGCTTCAGTAGATTGCCATAGATCTACTGCTCTCGCTTGAACTCCCGCAGAGTAACTGCACTAATTTCTTCGTAATAACAAATTGGCATAATCGGCTCTCCAAAGAACATTTTACGCAGAATAAGAGGTATTTTTTTTAATTCAGGATCTTGTGTCTGCTCCTTGAGCAACCTAGTAATTGGCACAATTAGAAAGAAATGGGAGACAAATACAAGGAAAAGTTGAATTGAACGTGATTGTGGAAAATCACTGCTCATGTGCACAAAGCAATATAATTTTGGATTGCGAGATGGTTTCAGTGTGGAAAAAGTTAACCCTTTGATTTTCGCAGTGAAGGATGATAAATGGGACCTGAATCCTCTCATGCTGCCTTCTCTGCACAGCTCTCTCCAACAGTCTATCTCTCCCTTAATTCTCCGATCCTCTTTTGATTATCTCTCTTTTGCTGTAGAGGTGTAGAGGATCCATTTCTGATAAATGTATCGTTCATAGGGATTTTCTTAAATGAATAAAATAAACAGATACAGAACACAGTGAATCTAAAGCATATGATGTGGATTAGGAGCTTTTGAATTTTCGCTTTATTTGTACGATTATTATGTTTTCATTCCCAATTATAAGAAAAAATAATTACATGCATATTAAGTTTATTCCAAATACATGTATTTTTTGATTATACAGGGAATAATTGTTATTTTATAAGCAATGATTCAATTAAAAAATAGCACTATAGGTGCTCAAAAATACAATTACAAGTTGTTAATACAGAGCAAGGCATTATGCCACCAAGACGAAACGCAATAACCAGAATGACTACTCACCCCATAAACAGAAATAATTGCTAAATATAATTGGTAAGAAGTATTGTTTATAAGCTAAATTGCACTTTTGGTCATTTATTTTTTTCCCGCTTTGTTCTATCATATTCCATTTTTGTGTCATTGTGGAATTCATTAAATGCGTGTTTGGCTAGGGTATTTTTAGAGTGTAATGTAACTTTTGAGGGAAATTGAAAAATTTTAGTTGAAAATTTTGAACAATTTTTTTTCTGTTTCTCTCAAAAATTACATTACCCTCAACAAATACTCTACCCAAACACACTATAAGTGATATGTGACAAATGGGAGACCAAATCGAAATTTGAAAAAAACATTGAGGACCAAATTGACAAAAACACCAAAACTGCCATCTTCATTCACTACAAAAAAAACGACATTTAGTGATGATTTTTTTTTCCGCTATATAGGAAAAATCGGTTACTACAACGTTTAGCGACTGAATTTGTGACCAACAAAAATCAGTCACTATATCACTGGTCGCTAATTGTTGCGACCGATTTGGTGACCGATATGTTTAGCGACCAATTTAGTGACTGATTTTAGCAACCGATTTAGTGACTGATGTTAGTGACCGATTTAGTGACTGATGTTAGTGACCGATTTAGTGACTGATTTAGCAACTGATTTTGTGACCAATTTAGTGACTGATTTAGCAACCAATTTAGTGACTAGATACAATAACAAAATTAGTGTCCAATTTAGAGAGTGAAAGTTGTCTAGAGACCATATTGTGTTACCAAATTCATCAGATTTTTTATCCCTAGTTGATTCGATCTCCATCATGCCGATAGTAATTAAAAACATAATAAAAATAGGTTGTACTTCCTAGTTGAATCATGTTAACTTCTTCGCAAAAAAAAAAATCTCATTACATTAAAGATATTAATGTGTTTGGTAAAATACATAATCGATGTCCTACATTAGACTTAACCTGATATCTCACCAAACTGTTATCAGCAAAGGGTTTCACAAAAATACCAATCATGAACTTAACACACAAAATTCTTTTTCGCATCATGAACTAAACCCAATTTTTTTTTCACCGCTGCATATACTCTTCCCATAGTCATTAAGCAAAGCCTCTCTGTTTCAAAGAGGACTCCTCGTCCAAGAGTGTGATCTCTACCTAGAGATCCACGAAGATCCTAGGTTGAGAAAAGAATAAATAGAAAAATGAATGGTTTATTAAGAATTTTTGGTGTCAATTCAATTAAAATTGCAATGAAATGACAAACACATATAAGTACTTACTATAGTTTTTCCAAATACTCATCGCATGGTTTGAGTAGTCGGGAAATTTGGAATACTCATTTAGTATCCATGCCATGGTCTGCATGCAAAACCACAGAGTAAGATAATATCAAATTCCAAAAATTACATTAGTACAAAACAAATTGAAGTCAAATACAAAGTAAAAATAACATAATCAAAATTTGTAATAACCTCAAGTTGGTATTTGATTCCTCCTTTCATAGGGCCTCCGCATTATCATGTTGAACTCGAATCCAATATAAAATTGCAATGTGTTGTTGGTGTGAGAAAAACATGTATACACAGTCTCTAACAAGTAGTATAAAAGATCGAATTCACAGAGATTGTTTTAACTCTTTCAAGTTTCAATACAATGTATTTAGTGTAAGGTAACCAAATAACAAATATATTCGGAGGTAGTGTATATCACAATTATGTAAATTAAAGCAGAATGCAAGTAGTGGTGATGCAATAGAGAAATGATAGTTGGAATGTCTTCCCCAAGTAAATCACTTTTGTGTGTTCAATGCAGTATGTGATGCAAGTGCACTGAATGTTGTTGCAATTGCAATGTGCCTTTCAGTCTCTGTCTTCAGAGTTTCATTCCAAGCTCTTATGTCTAAGATACTAAATAAGTTCACTCTTGTCTTTGTAAAGTACCCACGGTGTCACCCTATGGACTATGTTATCCTATGTCTAGGACTTAGCATGGTTTTAACAATCAACATTGCATTGGCGTTGCAGTGGTGTTGACTAATTTCGTGCGTACTTGAAGTGTTGGGTTCGAGCCCCAACTTCAAGTTTTTATAAAAATATCAAAAAAAAAAAGTTAAAACACTGGTTTACAAAATTAATAAAATGACCGCAGGGAGGATCAAATTAGAGATCAGATATTCGCGAGCTAAGAACTTTACCGGATGCGCTAGAGGAAATGTTGTTGGCTAAACGTCAAAAATTCTATATTTATATATAGATATACAACAATATTATTTGGGGTCCCTAAAAATGATTTTGGGCTGGGCCCTGTGGTAGTAGCACACACATGTGACTGTGGCCGCCCCTCACGATGAACATGAACAAAATAAGCCGAGTTGTGGACTAGGTCGCTCTGCTCTAGACGCTCGTGACTCGCCCAAAGTGTGCAAATAGTCTCTCCTAGCCCCGCTGCCCTAGGATAAAAACCTTCTCAAAAAAAAAGTAATATGATCTTTCCTGCACCTAAAAACACTTTCATCCCTTAAACAAAAACCGTACCCTTGGATTAATTTTAAAGCAAAACATAAATTTGTCATTGAAATATCATAAAACTTTCAACTCATATGTAACCAACGGCTCAAAGAAGTTAATAGCAACAAAATTGAAACGTAAGACATGCTGTAAAAGCTAATCAATATAAATCATAATTCAAACGGTTACTTTCACAATAAATAAAAAGAATTCATTTTATATGAAATCCGTTTAGAAAACAATTTCTATATGCATGTCATAAAACAAAAGTAAAACATATATGATTATAATATTAAATAAATTGTTTTCTAATTTTTAAAATAAAACAATACACAACAATCCCCACTTGTTTTCTTTAAAAATTATTTCATCGAGCAAAGAAATCATTCTAATATAAGATTGAGCATAAATACTGGTGTTCGTAAACTAGAACCAATACATTAGTGTTGATGCTTCCGATTCAACAAGAGTGACTCATAGTCTTGAACTCTATCTCAGACAATATCACACACTTAATCTTTCAGGGTGTAGTTTGATAAACTCCAACTTAGTGCCTTTTTTAGAGATATTTTTGAGTCATTTTTAGAGTAATTATTACTGATTAATTATATAACTAACTTAAGTTACTCTATATTTGCAGGAAGGTAAAAAAAGAAAAATAATATAAATGTGGGCTGAAATTAGAAGAAATGGCTAACAAATATAAGAAAGCAAGCCCAAGCCCATTAATGCAAGAAGACCCACAGTAATAAAAAGAAAGAAGATCCTCTTGGAGATTTCAATTTAAAGTGATGCACATGTGACTTGAGGAGAAAGGAACAACACACAACCCTAGCTTGGAGAGAAAGAAAAGGAATTAATATAAAAGGATGACTTCACTTGAGAAAAAGGGAGCCACACACCACATAAGAATAAAGGAGAGCCGCACATCACAATAACAAGGTGACAGATGAGAGATCGAAGATTTGGGGTACCTTTCTTGACACCGTGAGAGAGCTCTGGAGCAAGAGAAGGAGATTGAAGACATAGGAAAAGGATTTCTCTATTTTTCGGGTTATTCTTATCTCTGTAATTCATGAACCTTATCTTTCTTTTATTGTTCTTGATTATTATGGATACCTAAGTCCTCTTCTAGGGTCTTAGGTGGATCTTGCATGTTTAGAGACCTTTTTTTATGTTCTAATTTCTAGTTTGAATTCCCGTTTTATTTTAATTGATATTGTCCTATTATTTTTATCACATTCTTAGGATTAGCTACCCTTTGCATGTTTATAATCAATTAGTTGATCATCGACCGTACTGCAATTAGTTGGTGGACCTATAGGATAATTGGGGCTATAATTAGGGCATGACCAAGCCATAATTTAGTCTTCCAATCATTCAACCTTTTTGCACTTTATGCTTTTCTTGAATTTAAATTCTAGCATGACCAAACTAGGGTTAATTTAGGAAAAATAATATTAATCGCGAATGACCAAACGGATTAATAGTTTTTGTAAAGGGATTGGTAATTAAATAGAATAAGGGAATTCAAATTGAACTAGACATAGGGGAATCAAACTTGCAAGTGAAACCGTGACCCTAGATCTCTCTCCATTAATTAAATTTAGCATTTTAATTATTGTTATTTATTTCTCTTATTTTAGTTTCTACATCACTCAAACTATTTGTTCGTCTAAACATTAAATAATCTCGATTAGTTTAGTACTTGTTAATTAATCCCTGTGGATACGATAATCTTTTATACTTCTGCGAAAGAGTACACTTGCTCTAAGTGTGTATTTGACGCAACAAATTTTTGGCGCCGTTGTCGGGGATTAATTTAACAATATTAAACGAAAAAGATTTTTATTGCTTTAGACATTTATTGGGATGACTATGAGCCCCCTCCTTATTCCTCCAACTGGGATAATTATGAGCAACTAAAAGTGTAGAAGAAAGAGGAAGAATATGATATCAATGAGGTCTTAGTCAAATTTATGGAGCAAACAAATGAAAATTTTGATAGTTTGAAGAATCAATTGTCAAAGGTTATTGATATGGTAACAACTCATTTGGCTCAAGAAACTCTTTATTTACAAACTAAGTCTACCCCAAATGAAGAATTTGAGCAATACAAAGATAATATTCTTAGTAGCGATGAAGTGTTCTCCGGAGAAGATAATAAAGAGGAAGAAGCTCTCGAGAAAGATGAAGAGACTCTTCATCAAGGAGTCAAATCAAAATAATAGCTCCTCATCAAGGGAGTTATATTGAAATAAAAGATGATAATCGATGAGAGCGGTTGTGAGGAGAATGAAAAAGATCCATTGGTTCATGAGTTGGAGGAAAAGGAGAAAGCCCCAATTTTTGGGCAAGTTGTTTTAACCATTGGTGATGTCAGAATTGAGGTTAATAAGGGAAATGTAACTTTACGGAGTGGTAAAGAAGATGATGTTATTAAAACTTTAAATTCCAACGAAAATTTATCTTCTTTAACCTCTCCTTATTTTGATGATGTGGTTGAAACTAACATTGTTAGTGCTTTAAAGATGCATGACCTTTCGGAAAAATTCTTATTTTGCAGATCCTAACATAGTGGTGGATAGAGATAAAACAAAAATTCCACAATCCTTTGAATTTCATCCACCACATGGAAAAATAAAAACAATGTCAACCACATGGTTAGAAAACTAAGAAGGTGCAATCGTTAGATGTAAAATTTGCTCTTGGAGAGCCACCGGTTGAGCACCAACTATCGCCAAAGCTCACGACGTTAAACAAGCGCTTCAGCAGGAGGCAACCTGTGTTTTATTTTTCTCATTTTTGTTTTGTTTTATTTTGTTTTTAGCAATAAGCTCAGACTGCAAGCTCTCTCAGGGAAGTCACTCTTACTCTCTCATTTATTTATTTTTGTGCCAATCTAATATTTTGCATTGAGGACCATGCTTCATGCTAGTGTGGGGGAGGATATTATATGTTGTTACTTGATCTCTATTAATGCATATACCCACTACATATGTTGATAGCATTTTTTCTGGCTTGTTTTGCATGAATTATGCTTATAGTGAAAAATAGAGATTATGCCTTTAGGGGATCCCATAATTAATTTACTTGACAGACTTGTGCTTAATTGTAACTGTGAGGATGTCCTTAGGAAGCTGATAATTAGCATTTTGTTCCTCTTGAGTACTTTTTAAGAACTAGCTTCTAAATGTGAGATCTGAGCCTTCATAAGGGGATTGATACTAAATCATAAATTTTTACCCCTTTTCTTTCTATGAGTGTGTTTCCCAATTTGTTACATTCTAGAATTTGCCTTTTGACCATTTCAAGGCGAAAATTGATTTGCATCATGTAAAAAGATTTGGGGAATTTAGGTATTTTTCTGGCCTCAGAGTTGTTTGTTGAATTTATCCCTTAGTTGCCCCCTTTGAGCCTAATTGTTATATTCTTTTTTCTTTGGTACCCAGATATAATTTTTTTCTCCTTTTTTGTGGTAACCATTTGGAATTAAATGTGGAGAAACTATTGAAAATTACAATTTCGTCCTACATTTTAGTTGTCTATATTGTCAGGACTGGAATTTCGTCCTATACTTTAGTTGTCCATCTTTGTAGCATGAAGAAAACAAAAGTAGTGAATCATGTGCTTACAAGAATATTTTCTTACAAAGGAAACAAAATAGAAGTTCTCATGTACTTACCTTTTCCTCCTAAGAAAAAAAATGAAAAAAAAATAGAAAGATAATTTGAAAAAAAAAAAAGGAAAGCAAGAAGGAGGAAAAGGCACATCAAAATAATGCAAGAGCTAAAGGGCGAATCCAAAAAAGAAAAACAACAAAAAAGTCTACTCAAAAGAAAAGGTAAATCAAAGAGAGTTGATTCAATAGAAGAAGATTGAAGAACGAGAGTGAAATTAATTTGGAGTCTGGACAAAATTTGTAAAATAGATAGAAGCTCCATGTTTGGTTTCAAAGGTTACCATTTATTTCTTGTTCTTAGCCCTTTGATTACCCCATTACAACCCATAACACCCCATCTTTTAGATGCATGTGAACTATTTAGTGGAGATTTGGTCAAATTACAAGCTTATGGTAATGTGCATTTTGTGGAAACTTGAGTGTATATTTTCCCAAGTCCCTAAACACTTAGAGAGATTGTGAGTGAGTGCCCTTGTTCACATAAATATATTCTTCAGGGACATGAGCATCTAATTGGGCAACCTTTTGACACCTCATATGTGTTATATTGTCTATTGTATGTCATTGTGCTTCTAACATTGGATTCCTTATTTGGCTATCTCTATTATTTATTTGAAAAAATTTATTGAGCCAGGAAATTTGCTTGAGGACAAGCAAAGGTTAAGTGTGGGGGAGTTGATAAACTCCAACTTAGTCAATCATGATATAAATTCTTTCAAAGCTCGGGATTTCAATCGATGATAGACAAACTTGGCTAGCTATCCTCTCAAAAAGGTCATTCAATCTCAGTAGTGGCAGGAAGAACACACGTGCAGGTCGCTACTTATGCGACAAGGAATTTCGATATTTTTTAGAGATATTTTTGAGTCATTTTTAGAGTAATTATTACTGATTAATTATATAACTAACTTAAATTACTCTATATTAGCAGGAAGGTAGAAAAAGAAAAATAATATAAATGTGGGCTGAAATTAGAAGAAATGGCTAACAAATATAAGAAAGCAAGCCCAAGCCCATTAATGCAAGAAGGCCCACAGTAATAAAAAGAAAGAAGATCCTCTTGGAGATTTCAATTTAAAGTGATGCACATGTGACTTAAGGAGAAATGAATAACACACAACTCTAGCTTGGAGAGAAAGAAAATGAATTAATATAAAAGGAGGACTTCACTTGAGAAAAAGAGAGCCACACACCACATAAAAATAAAGGAGAGCCACACATCACAGTAACAAGGTGACAGATGAGAGATTGAAGATTTGGGGTACCGTTCTTGACACCGTGAGAGAGCTCTAGAGCAAGAGAAGGAGATTGAAGACATAGGAAAATGATTTCTCTATTTTTCGGGTTATTCTTATCTCTGTAATTCATGAACCTTATCTTTCTTTTATTGTTCTTGATTATTATGGATACCTAAGTCCTCTTCTAGGGTCTTAGGTGGATTTTGCATGTTTAGAGACCTTTTTTTATGTTCTAATTTCTAGTTTGAATTCCCGTTTTATTTTAATTGATATTGTCCTATTATTTTTATCACATTCTTAGGATTAGCTACCCTTTGCATGTTTATAATCAATTAGTTGATCAGCGACCGTACTGCAATTAGTTGGTGGACTTATAGGATAATTGGGGCTATAATTAGGGCATGACCAAATCATAATTTAGTCTTCCAATCATTCAACCTTTTTGCACTTTATGCTTTTCTTGAATTTAAATTCTAGCATGACCAAACTAGGGTTAATTTAGGAAAAAGAATATTAATCGCGAATGACCAAACGGATTAATAGTTTTAGTAAAGGGATTGGTAATTAAATAGAATAAGGGAATTCAAATAGAACTAGACATAGGGGAATCAAACTTGCAAGTGAAACCGTGACCCTAGATCTATCTCCATTAATTAAATTTAGCATTTTAATTATTGTTATTTATTTCTCTTATTTTAGTTTCTACATCACTCAAACTATTTGTTCGTCTAAACATTAAATAATCTCGATTAGTTTAGTACTTGTTAATTAATCCCTGTGGATACGATAATCTTTCATACTACTTCTGCGAAAGAGTACACTTGCTCTAAGTGTTTCTTGGACGCAACATAGTTTATCAGCCCGTGCATTAGTTATGGCTCTGCACCGCTGCATGTTTTCCCAGTATAGTGAACGCTCTAAAAGTTTTGCCCAAAACTTCAAAGGAAGCAGCCACACTTCGACATTCACATAGGTGAGTCTATCAAGAGTACTCATGTAGCTACGTACCCCACTCGATATAAAGTATAAAACTCATTAAGAAATTAATTCAACCTCTCAACACTACATGATATCTTGCTCTACATTTTGAATGAGACTTAAAAATATTTGTGCATGATTCCACGTCTAATTATAAGTTGTTATTACCACCTTGAACCTATTTCTTGGGATCTCCAGTAAATTAGGTTTGGTTACCCTTATAAAAGACAAATTAACGGGCATCGGTCTCATTCCTCTTACTAATCCTTTCGTCAAAGGATTAGCCAAATTTCTTCAAACTCATATGATCTTCTTAATTACTTTATAATAGCCGACCGGTACTATCACAATAGATCAGTATGGTTTGGAATCAAGTTTTCACTGTAGGAATATCTAAAAGACTATTCCATTCGTCATCACTGTAGCTTTATAGCACAGTGGGAAACTTTATGTAATCTTAGGTCCATGGTCCTTTAAGGTACATCATGACCCTCTCAATAGTGCACAAGTACTCATTACTAGAACTACTAGTAAATCTGTATAGTAAACTCACAACACACTATAATTCTAGTTCAATCAGCAAATCCTCACAAACCCAGATTTTTTTAACACTCATGGTGTTCTTGAGCAACTTGACACTAAGATCATAAAGAGAGCTTGGTTTACAAACATATTTTGATATTTTCCATAAAAATAATATTAGAACTAAAATAAGTAAGTCATCCACGTGTAGAAAAATAATAGTGCAAATAATTATTCTCCAAAATATAATAAAGCACTTACCACTTTTATTAATTTCAAAAAATATGAAATCACAAGATTAAATTCCTCAAAATAGAGAAGGCAAAAGTCATCATTTTAATCAATACATTTTTTTCAAAATCACCCGGAAAAATATATTATTAGAATCACGTGTTCTAATAATGCACTATAAAAAATAGAACCCCCACTATTTTTCCATTTAAACGACAAACGATTTTCTTAATACCAGTGTTCTTCATTTCAATAAAAATTTCATCATAAAAAATCTACAAGTTTTACTACTATTCATATATCTCATAAAAAACCTTTACAACAAAGATAAATAAATAAACCCATCCCAAGTAGATAGCTCAGATAGCGAGCTAAGGGAGACCGAAAGAGTGCACCAAATGAGTGCAAGAAGTAGGTCCCGAGTTCAAGTCCCGAAACCTAACATTTCCCCCACCCCCACTAACAATTGTCTATCTAAAAAGTAATATGATCTTCCTCGCACCTAGAAAAACCACCAAGCTCACACCCCAACACTACGCCGGATTTGTCAAAAGAGCGCCCTATAAGCAGTGCTTTAAGTAAAAACGCCACGGATGGCCAAAACAGCTAACGCATACCCAGCGCTTTTTAAAAAAATGCTTCCCATTGCCTTTAAACGCACTAGCCATACCCAGCGCTTTTTAAAAAACGCTGCCCATCGCTTCACGCGTTCTCCTAATACCCGGCGCTTTTTAAAAAACGTTGGGCATCGCTTCACACATTCTCCCAATACAGTAGCGCTTTTTAAAAACATCGGGCATCGCTTCACGCGTTCTCCCAATAGAGAACTTGTATTCTCTCACTTCCAAAAAAAATTTGAGTCGACCTCTTCACTCTCTCCTTCAAACACTCTTTTTCTCTTCTTCTTCCTTCCAAATCCATGTCTATTTTTGAAGGTGAGAGATTTTGAATCTCAGGTTTGCTTCCTCTTCTTCTTCTTCCTCCTTGTGTCATTATTTTGTTGTTGATTTAATTTTTTCTGGAAATATTTTGATGATTTGCAGTTGGATTTCGTTTTAGGGTTTTTATTTTCAATCCACAAAGCTCAAAATCTCAAGTTTTCTTCCTCTTCTTCTTCTTCCTCCTTGTGTCATTATTTTGTTGTTGATTTAATTTTTTCTGGAAATATTTTGATGATTTGCAGTTGGATTTTCGTTTTAGGGTTTTTATTTTCAATCCACAAGGCTCAAAATCTCAGGTTTGCTTCCTCTTCTTCTTCTTCCTCCTTGTGTCATTATTTTGTTGTTGAATTAATTTTTTGAGTCAATTTCTTCAAAAAAACTAGGTCCTTTTACATGGATAAAAAAAACTAAAAAAGTTTGCTTTTCCCCCTTTTTCAATACCCCTTAATTAGCTCATATGCCTGTTTTTTCAGTGAAAAAAAATACTAATATGAGAGGAATAAGAATGTTAATAAAGAATCAATTGTGTGTTGTGTGGCTTTTCAATTCAATTCACCAACCAGTTTCAATACCTTTGTGTTACTTCTAAAAAATTATATGTAATGTATGATTTAGTTGAATTTATGCTTTATTTTAGATTGTTGTTGATTTAGCAATCAGTTTAGTATATTATTTGATTCACTTTGCTCTTTAAAATTCATATTCAAAGGCATATGGAGTAGTTACTTGGAGTCACCTAACATGGCAAGATGAGGCTTTCATCTATCATAGGCATGCCGACTCGATTGTTATGCATCTCGGTAAGGATATTTGTATTATTGTCATGATGATATTAATGATAAAGAGTTATTGCCAATAGATTGCTTAGTTGAGACCAATGCTCCCAACTTTGGCTGGTGTGTTACTTTAATTTGTCACTCACAGGTGAGGGGTGAATTCATAAGTGACAAATGGAATGGCGAAGTAACACACCAATTCATTTATAGGTACAGGTTTTGCATCAAATATCCACATAATATTTTGTCTATCCTCTGCTTTGGTTTTTTTTTATATAATAGCTTTTTTCCTTCTTTGTTGTTGAAAATTTCTTCAATAATGCTTTTCGGTTTTCCTTTGCATTTCATTTCTAGAGTTGTGTCATTTTGCTTATTTTTGTTAATGTTATCACCTTTTTCTTTTGCTAGCATAGAGAAGGAGTCGCAACCCCCAAGCAAACAAGGGATTACTGAATAAATTCCTCTATTCTAGCTTCCACCATCAAGCAATGGTTGTGTACATATCTATGTGTAAGGTTACATATTAAATAGTTTTGTGATACATTGGCTCCTATTTCACTTTCAGGTTCTCCCATAATGTATAATTTTTTTTACTTTTATCTTAAGATAGTTGTGTTTCTTCTTACTTGATGTACAAGATGCAGTCATTGAATTCAATGGGTGGAAAATTAAATTGTTCTTTGTTCATATATGTACTCTTGATATACAAGAATATGAAATATACATTTATTAGGAGAAATACAAGTTCTCTATCATCAAGTTGTTGGTCCATTATTATGAGTATTTAGATGATATGTTTACTGCTTGACTGGATAGATTTATCGTTAATTTATTTGTATAGATAGATTTATCGTTAATTTATTTGTATAGATAGATAGTTTTGATTGGGTTGTATTGTATTGGTTGTATATGACCAGGTAAATTGCAAATATAAAAAGGAAAATACACAATAATAGACAAAAAAATAATTAAACAATGGGCGCGCTTTTAGGAAGTCTTCGCTTATAGTAGGACAAGTTTGGGCAATGGGCAGCGCTTTTAATAGAGTGCTGCCTATCTGAGGACGCATTTGGGCAATGGGTAACGCTTTTTAGAGAGTACTGCCTAGCTGAGGACGCGTTTGGGCAATGGGTGGCGCTTTTTAGGGAGTGCTGCCTATTTGAGGACGTGTTGGGACAATGGGCAGCGCTTTTTAGTGAGTGCTGCCTATTTGAGGACGCGTTTGAGCAATGGGTAGCGCTTTTTAGGGAGCGCTGCCCATTGTTAGAGTGGAATCAGCAACGCCACGTTTAGCAACGCTCAGAAGCGCTGTCCATGGATAAAAAAAACGCTGCCCATTGGCTAAAAAAATAAAAGATAAAAAAAACACTTTCATCCCTTAAACAAAAACCGTGCCCTTGGATTTTAAAGCAAAACATAAATTTGTCATTGAAATATCATAAAACTTTCAACTCATATGCAACCAACGGCTAAAAGAAGTTAATAGCAACAAAATTGAAACGTAAGACATGCTGTAAAAGCTAATCAATAAAAATCATAATTCAAACGGTTATTTCACAATAAATATAAAAGAACTCATTTTATATTAAATCAGTTTAGAAAACAATTTCTATTTGCATGTCATAAAACAAAAGTAACGCATATATGATTATAATATTAAATAAATTGTTTTATAATTTTTTAAATAAAATAATACACAACAGTATATAAACTGGACAACCAAAGCCACAAAGAGTGAACTATCTACAAAAAACAATGGCAACAAATTTCAGGTGTCTTATTTCCATCCTATTCCTTAGTCTTATCATCAAAGGTATGCAGATGATTCCTTTAATAATTCCCTTCTTTTTTTTTTTAACCTTGTTTCAACTTTCACTAACAAAACTTTTTGATCTTGTTTTTGATTAATGGAATTTTCAGGATCATGTGGGTGTGACCTGAACAATCTTGTGATAGGCACAATAAGAAGTGGGAGAACAATACAAGGCAAGTCTGAATGGAATGTGGTGGTGACCAATACTTGTAGTAACTGTACACAAAGTTCTATAAAGTTGCAATGCATAGCATTTCAAACTTTAGTACCTATTGATCCTTCAATTGTTACTGTCAGATACAATACTTGCCTCCTTATTAATGGTCGTCCCTTGCCACCATCTGGAACTGTTAAATTCTCTTATGTATGGGATCCTCCCTTTCTTCTCAGGCCTACAAGGTCTACTGTAGGTCCTTGTAATTAGGGATTTGCTTAAATTTTGAATAAAATATATAGAAATAGAGAACATTGTGGATTTCAGTGGATATATATATGCTATCATATTAAGGACATTTGAATTTTAATATAGTTTGTTAAAATTTGATATTTCAATCATTTGAAGTAGCACAATCATTTGTCTCTCTTAGATTGTTATTTAGACCGTTATTAAGCGATAGGGGTTTGGCAAGTGTATCAAATCACTATCGTAGCACTAAAAATATCGTCCACAAGGATAGTCTTGTTATATACTAGTTGATTTTGATTACGTTTGAGCACGAAATTTCAAAACGTACGTAGAATCTTTCAAATAAAATAGAGCAGAAAATGTCTCTGAGTTAGAGCAATAGCAATCCGCCACATTTGGTTCTCAAGATTCTTGATGACAGCATCATGAGTTTGCATTGAAGCTTTAGTGTCACTCATGAATGCCTTCAGTAATGTCTCCAGGGTTGTCGCCATTTTGGGTATTCTGTCTTTGTCTTTGGTTGAAAGAGGGAATCTCGATGGTCTCTATTTCTATGCATGAACTTTCTATTCTGAAAAGCATCTGATCCTAAAAGCTTTACTTCAAAATGTATCTACTCAGCACAAGGCGTCTTCAAACTACTTAACACAAAGTTTCTGAGCCAACTCTCATCTACGAGAAGAGAAAGATTGATTTATTGATACACATTGAATGGTATACTAAGTACAAGGTAGTGAGGAACAAAATGAAAGAATTAAAGAGAATAACTCACAAAGCGACCAGAAAGATTGTCTAAGCCGATGTTTCAAAAGTGATACATAGTACATGTCAAACGACAATAGTAGTGTACAGAAGAGCAAAGTCATTGTACGATTTGATTGCATTTATTGAGGTTGTCTCTTAAAAAACCCTGCTATCAAGGAAAACTTACCATTTAATTACCTTGGAGTCAACTCCCGAGTTTTTCCTATGGTACCTTACCATTTAATTACCTTGGAGTCCCCTTCTTTCAAGGAAAACTTAAAAATCCTCACTTGCAACCCATAACAAATCGTATCATAAATAAGTTGTCCGCTTGGAAAGGATCACTGCTTTCAATCATAGGAAGAGTTCATTTAGTGAAGTCTATCATTAATTGTATGTTAATCTACAACTTTCATGTGTACATGTGGCCTATTTCTCTCCTAAAGTCATTGGATCTTTGTATTAAAAAATTTATTTGGTCTCGGTGCATTGATCAATGAAAGGTGGTAACTATTGCTCTGAGCAAGGTCTGTTCTTCGTTGTCTGTGGGTGGACTCGACAATGGGTCATGATATTATGAACTAAATCAATAGGCATGATAAACCTATTGGGAATTATGCAAAATCTTCTATTTAGCCAAGTGTTAGGCATTTTATTAATATCATGTTATTGATGTGAGTTAGTTTGCACTTGGGACGAAGGTAAAATTTTTGAAAGGATTTTTTCCTTTCTCGTTGATGAATCCCCATCACATGATGTTTTTCAGTATTAAAAAGGGATTTTACTTTGAAGTTTTGATGAATTAATGTGAAGTGTTAGGATTTTACTTTGGGGTTCTTGTGTGTTTTTGTGCCCGGGAATTACTGTGGTATTGAAGAGCAAGTGGTGCGAGTCAAGGAAAAATTCCATGGCACGCGAAATGGGCATTGAGGCACGCAAAGATGGGCGCATGGGACATGAAGTGTCACTACAAGAAAATCGCTGATTTGCCACGGACATTTCCGTCGCAAATGCACAAATTTCCGTGGCAAAACAACATTTGCCACGGATTTGCCACGGACAAAATTTGGTGACAAAACGCCGTCGCGAAATCGTTTTGCACGGAATTTCCGTGGCAAATTTTTCCGTCGCAAACTGTGGCAAATTTTTCTGTCGCAAAGCCGTGGCAAATTTTCGTCAGAACTGCGTGGCAAATTTTTCGTCGCAAATCCGGCCGCAAATATTTAAAAAAATTAAAAAAATAAAATAAAACATACTTTACGCCACAAGAGGCATCACCATTTTAAAATTACTAAGAAAAAGAATTTTAGGAAACTATATAACGAAGAAAGTAAAGCAAAGACAAAGCAGTAAAATGAGACTTGAGCTAGCAAAGAATAAAAAAGATAAATTAAATTTGAAGATTATGGACATGTATACCAAAAGCATATTAGCCCAAAATCACAGTACTTATAGTTATAGGGGTCAAACCATACAATAAAGCAAAGAGAAACACCATGAGAATTGAGAATCACAAATGCAAACTATAACATTATTTTTTCCTTGATTCAAGAGGCACTCGCTCATTCAACCTATCATTCAAAAGGCCCATGTACCTGTGTTTCATCAGATATACATGGTATTGATTTTCTTAAACTCTATACATGTCCTCGAATATGAATGTGCTTCTAGTCATTATTATATGAACATGTCCCGAATAACATGAAGCATCCCAAAGACTTCTCCCCAACCCCACAAGAATGGGCAGCAGATATTACTAGTTTCAATTTGCACTATCTATTCTCTAAGAGAATAATTACTGATAATAACATCCGCATTACCATTGGATTCGACGATCTGGGGTCAAAAGCCCGATAGACGGAAGTGGTGGATTAATAACTCCAATGTTCAGATTAGCGGTGAGGATGTCAAAACAGAAGGTGCCAAAGCAAAGAATAGGTGGATTAATTGTTTGAACAAAGAAGGTATAACCATATGAGAGGATTGTTTAAGAAGCATTCAAAAGTATTAATAGCCAACACCATATACATACCAATCTGTCGGGATGATTGTAGCGGCAAGAGGCGCCATACTTGCAAATGAATTATATGAAAGGAAAAAAAAATGTAAGGGAAGATGAATCGGAATGTCCACTTCAAGAAAAGATAAATAAATACTTACCCTCTAGATTGTGCTCTAACACTAGTATAAACTTGGCAAATATATTAACATAAAAATCAAGGTTTAAAACAAGATAGTCAAATTTCGGTTTGCATTTTATGGTCAATAATCACAATCGAGATACGAGCTTAGAAGATATAATGCAATAACTACACAATAAACAATATAAAATGAAAAAGTGCACCCATTTTTTTCCCGATGTAACGCCTTAAAATCGCCCTCGCTTCACTGGCTTTCCTTCCTTCTTCTTTTCC
Organism: Oxytropis ochrocephala; assembly: GCA_020916435.1. NCBI lineage: Eukaryota > Viridiplantae > Streptophyta > Magnoliopsida > Fabales > Fabaceae > Oxytropis > Oxytropis ochrocephala. The sequence continues at coordinate 45,397,157 of CM037090.1, read as the reverse complement.
ATCTCCGGACTGCCAAAATACACCACCTTCATCAAGAATGCAAGAAATCAGAGAGAAGGGATAAGTGAGAAAGGTAAGAACGGACCTTCCACTTAAATCTATCATCTAACATGCTTTTTTGAGCATCCGTTAGTTTCCCAACAAATCTCCATATGTCCTCACCGCATAGAAAGATCATGGAAGGAAAACAACCCAAGAAGGGCCCAAAATTATAATCAAAATGAAACCAAAGTTTTGCATCTAGAATCTTCAAGTGAAAAATTATCACTCCATCCATGAGATAAAGATATCAATGAATGACTCGTGAATTTTATTTTTGAGAAGCAACCGATAGGTACAAGAGAGGTTCTCATTAATTAAGTTGAGCTATGTATGAGAAATTAAAAAGCCATGTTGCCTACAAATAGAATAGTGGTTGACCATGAGGGTTGGCCATTTCTTTGAATAGGAAGAGCCCTCGGAATTTGTGTGATCTTTCATTCATTCCATAATAGTACATAATACAATCTTTAGATTCCAATTTAAAGTTTAAACCAGTTCCTATCGTAAACAAAACAACCCAATCTAACTAACTAAAACAGACACTTTCTTCTAAATCAAATTACTTTTCAATCTCTTAAATTTGGGCATAGGGCTTAACTCATCCCACAAAACCGACTTGTAGGGTGAGGAGGTGAGGACGACCAACATAGCCCTCACACTGTGGATTGAACATCTCAAGTGTGAGCCGATATGGGTGGAATAACAAGGATCTCAACGTCACACCCAGGAATGGACATCCGAGTATGGACAAATGAGTGAAATAATAGAGACTGCCCAATAAAAGATCTAAAGATAACTCGAGGCCATATCTCTAGTCTATGTGGACCTCAACACAACCTTAAAAACAATATACACTGGATCAAGTATTTTATAAGTGCAATTGAAAATTATAGAAGTGCAATAACATACCTAGAATCTTATAACCATCGGCTAGTGCATTTAATGCGACTTTCCTAATTTCCCATCTCGTTCAATTGTTAAACTTGCTACAATTTGCAATGATTTTAGCATCCACTAATCTGTCGACAAAATGTCAGAATAAATTTCTCGTGTAAATCTTGAAAAGAAAATTTCAATAAAAAGCATTAGCAACAATACCTCAAAGACCATGATGATCGAGGATAAATCCTATAAGATCAAAGCACATTCAATTCGAAGTTCGGTTGTTCTTAGAGCGCAACCCTCCAATATATAAGGAAAACATTTGGATGCGAATATATGACGACAAACCGTTTGGTCACCTCCCGCATTTTTCCCGCACTTTCTCAATGTTATGCCCTAGCTGCAGATTTATAAATTAAGAAATGAACTTCTACTAACTTCCATCCGCGAACTAAATTAGCAGTTTTTCAGTAGTACTCGGAAAGTCGGGCATGGAAGAAAAATTTCCTGCACTCTATCTACTTACTATACAAATTTCTTCGAATTCACTTAAACCACCCCAAAGATTTGAATATAATATGCATGGTATGGAAGAAAAATTGCCAATCTGCACTCTGTTGAACTTGATAAAACAAACCTTCTCTGTTAGGCATGGAAGAAAAATTGCCACTGGACTCACTGTCACAAAGAGTACCCTTCATCCTTCAATGTGTCAAGCGGTTCAGAAGAAATTCTAGCACTGAGCAATTAAATTGCATGAAAGTTAGGACCAATACATTACACTTCATAAACAAAGAAGATGAGAAAAGAAAATATTTATTTGATACATCGTTGTCAATGCTAGTGTTAAAAAAAGAATACAATGGAGAAAACAAACAAATTCATAAAATATATGAATGAATATTGTGGAAGTAATAATGAAATTAAAAGGGAAAACTAAATAGCACCTTTAGTAGACTGTTGTGTTTGATTTGCGAATCGCAACACAAACCACCTCAAGAGAATGTCCAAAACTTCGATAATTTCATTCGCAATGGATATCGGTGATAATAATTTAACATTAACAGATTCTAATAGATTCGGTTTGATTCAGAATCGAATCGACTTTAATAGTTCGATTAGCGAATCGTTTTTAATAAGAAAAGATTCGATTCGAATCATTACTAAAAGTTCGCTTTGTATGATTCGATTGATTCGGTTCGGCAAGATTCAGATTCGATTCATTGATTCATTTGAATAAATACTAGATGGAAGTGCTCGTGATGTGCAATAGATGATTGTATAGTACATTCACCATCGAAAAGCACAAATATCATTAAGAATGTGAAAAGAACATCACCTCCCGCAGCATTTCAATTCCATCAATTTGCTTTTTAAAATCCGCACTCAAGAGTCTTCTATGTAAATCCTCTCAAGTACTTCATCATATCATTCTACAAATTGCATGACATTATTAAAATTCAAAAATTATAGGAAACCTCGTTATGCATGATAGTTCCTTAAAGAACAGCCTACCTCGAGATCTTGAATTTGCTCAATTCGTGGGTCTTCAAACTTAAACCTTCGAACCACCATTCTCTCTCTATCTTCCCGCATGCAAGGCAAACAGACAATTCAAAGAATACACCTTATGAAGATTTTGATATGATGAAAAACAGCTTAGGAATATAAATCAAACAAAAGAGCGATCAACATAAGGCAACTCAACATACCGAAGATACAACTCTATTTCCATGTTTTGAAACACCATTGGCGAGTTGATTTCCCAACTTTTGAAACACCTTTGGATGCTACACCCTCATGTAGATGCTCTGGTGGCTCGAATGACTCTAAAGACAAAAACATTTAAGGGGGTAAGAAAGAGATGAATATAAGAGGCGTAAAATTTTTCATGATAAGCACCAACCATATGAAGCAAAGAAGGGCAAAAATTAGCTATGATACCAAAGAACGCACCTTGAAACGCTCCATGTGGTTTTATCTTTTCAAGAACAAGGGACAATCTTTGGTCCATGAATGTCTTTAACTATCTTTTCAATCTAAATAAACAAATTATTTCATGGTGCTTGGTATCACATGATGTTGAGAACTAAGGAAAAAACATTTTTATCATACACATACCATTTCGAGATCCACTAACTCTCAATATCTCGTTAATACAAGCCTCTACCGCTTAAGTAACATCATCGAGGATTTATCCTACAAAGAAACCATCACAAATTTTATTCCAAGATACCATGTGTGAACACTCAATTTTTTTCGGTGTTTTTCACTTTTTTCCGAAAAATCACAAAAATAATCGTTTTTGAGGTATTTTCGAATTTTAGTGTTAAATATGTCGTTTTGCTCGCATTTGTCACTTTTACGTTGTTTTTGCTATTTTCATTTAAACAAAAATAAAAATAAAAAAAAGAATATCATTCAAGAAATTACAAAAAAATAGTAAATTTAATTAATTGTCTTACAATGTTTTTTTTACAACAATGCAAAATAAACCTATCCAAAGATAACAAAAAATAAATAAATAATAATAATAATAATAATAATAATGTAAATTGGGATGCTCCAAATCGCTTCACGCGCTGCCGATGGGCCTAGTTCAATTCGCTCCAAACCTGAAAAATGATTCAAGGCCCAGTCAAACACAGTCAAACAAAATTAAATGCTTAAACCTAATTTATTAATATAAAATGAGGGTCAAATCGCAGTCAAAAGGGGAGGAGCCAATTTTCAAGAAAAATCACTACAGAAAAATTAGGGTTAAGCTGGGCACCCAAACAACACAGATCTGAAAAAAAGAAGAGGAAAACAGATCGAAAGTTGAGAGAAGGAGAAGGCTCCCTCACCCACATCTCCACCGAACCACCCCCAAACTGAACCACCACCTCCATCACACCAAAACAACCGTCCTCTCCCAATCCCACGATCCACGAAACCAAAGGCTCCAAAGAACCACCCAAAATATCCCAAAGAATGAGATCTAAAAACAAGAACCCAAACAGACAACAAGAAAATCGAAAGGGAAGGAGAACCGAAAAAAATCGAAAGCAGCGAACCAGAATCAGTCCCCGGCGTGGAGCGCCGCCGCGGCTTCGTCTTCCACGGCGAGCCTCTCGCGAACTCCGGCGAGGCCTCCTCCCCCACCATCGCGAGCTTCCGGCGTTCCTTCTCACTCTCTCTTTCTCTCGGACCTCACCCTCTCTCTCACCGTCGCAAACCCACCTCCGATCTCACCCAATACCCAAATCGAACCTTCCCCTTCTCCTGTTGTCTCCATCGCCTCCGTCTCTCCCTCTTATCCTCTCCTCCATTTTCTCTCTCTTCGAAACTCACCCTTTCTCTCTCTAATGGCAGCGCATGTGAGGAGGGAGAAGGAGGATATGGTGGGTTTCGTAACACCTGATCTCCTTTCTTGTTGTTTATTTATTTATTTAAATTCTATTTGTATTTTTATTTTTTTGTATTTAATTTTTAGTTTTCTGATCTAACTACTTACACCCCCTCCTTTAAGCTGTGCACCTCTAGCAAGCCCACCTTCGCAGTGGGTTAAAAGCGCGATTGGGCCTTTCAGTTCTGCACCCCCTTTGGTTATTTTAATTTCAATTGTTATTACTATTATTTCTTGTTTCTTTTTTTAGTTATTTATTTATTTTGTTCCAAAATAACAATAACATAATTAGGATTGGGTCGAGACGTACGTCTTATCAAATCCGCAACACCGGTTTAAGAGACCCGAGTTGTACAACTTGGTCCTAAACCACTTAAAAATTAAAACCGAACAACACGTCTTTTTTCGAAAAAACCCCAAATCAGTTTATTACTATGTAGCACCTATTTTCAAGAATAAAAAAACAGGGGTTTGGCCGAGATGTACATCTTGTCAATCCCGGTTTAAGAGACTCGAGTCGTACGACTTAGATCTTAAACCCCTTCAAAACTAAAATCAACCAACAAACAAATTTTCAGGAAGAACTACGTGACTTTGAGTCTCTCATTGCAACGGAGAGTACGTAGGAGCAGGTTTCCCTGTCAAGTCAAAATTAAATTTTCTTAAATTAGTCCGTTACAAATAATTAATTTTCTACTAAATTTTATTAAGTATTATTTCTGGGGTAAAATAATTTGTAATTTATTTGCACAATCAAATTTAGGGTAACTGTCCTAGGACAGATGTACTAGGGGTGCAGTGGAATTAGGTTTCCGCCCTTCCCTATGCATAACCGACTCCCGAATCCGACCTAGTTAACGCAGATCAAATAACTTTAAATTAGGTTTTTCTCAATTTTCCTATTATTAATAAATTGGGTGGCGACTCCTCGAATAATTTATATTTGAGCCGTCAACGTCGAGATCCAGGTCACGACAGATGGCGACTCCACTAGGGAAAGTGAGAGTCAAGCCCGGTATGTTTGTTGTGCAAAAATGATTATAAGGTACGCTTTGTTTACCCCTCTTAGTTTCTTATTTATTTATTTATTGATTTTTTTTGTATATATCTTATTTTTATATTTATATTGTTCCTTATAAACTCTAGGCTAGATGACATGTATTATTTGTTGTTTGGTTGTATTTATTGAAATATTTTATGATTTTATTTTTAAGTTTTGAGGTTTGTATGCTCCCTTCACACACTACACCTACACTGTGAGTACACACTGAGAGTTGAGCTCATACCTGAGCCACAAAAAACACCTAAGTTAGAACGAGGATAAGTGGGACTCATTCTGGATGTACATCCTATGTGACTTCCATGAACTCCTCATCTAGAGCACGATCCTTCTATGCGGGTACTCACTTCCGGGATGTACATCCTGTTGTGTTTAACTCTCTAAAAGGGTACTTGGCTCTAGAGACCTTAAATCTCCATAGGATGTAGCTACCACCCTGTGAGTACTCACAATAAAGACATTAGCCCTATAGGTCCCAAGGCCCAAAAGCACAGGCTAACCAAATTAGACCACAAGGGAGCTACTTTTCCTCTTATCTTTGTTTTTTTGTTGTATATATTTTCCTCGTTATCACTCATGAGTCTACCTAAAAAAAACATGCATCAAAAATCATGCATAAAAAAACATCAAAAAAGAGTATGTTGCATTTCATGCATAAAAAAATCATATGGCATTTCATGCATAAAAAAAAAAATAATCATATTGCATTCCATGCATAAAAAAAAAATGCATTTCATGCATAAAAAAAATCATATTGCATTGCATGCATAAGAAAATCATATTGCATTTCATGCATAAAAAATCATGTTGCATCTAGAAGTTCATTTCATCTAAAAAAAATTAGGATTTACCGCGTATTATTCATTCATATTGCATAAGTCCTTAGAAAAAAATTGCATGTAGTGTACATTTTCATTTCATTGTCATTCATCGTAAAATTTCTCCATTGTTTTTCTTTGTATGTATGCCAAAAAAATTGCATATCTTCATGGGTAAATAAGCAAAGCACATAGCATATTCCCTACAATAGAATTTAGTGCATTCAGTGTTCCAAAGTTATGAAGTCAAAGAGATGGTGGAAAAAGTTCAAAAAAAGAAAAAGAGAAAAATGAATAAAGCCCGCAAGACTGAAAGCAAGTATTATCAGTCTTGGCAAAAGTTAGGGCGCGAAAGAAAAAGTAATGAAAAAGCAGGAAGTGAAAAAGAAAAAAATTTTAAAAAAAATAATAATAATATGAATGATTTGAGGATTGGGGAACACAAGAGGAATCTGAATGCACGAAAGATTCATGATCCATTCCCATAACCCATTGCCCATACCCATAAGACGTTTCTCTAAACCCTTCTACCCCTTTTCTTCCTCATAGCCCATATCCATAAAACATTTCTTTAGCCCTCCATTCGTTTTCCTTCTATAAACCATAACCCAACCCATAAAGCACTTTTGGGAACCTTCTAATCATCTTTCTTTCGTAAGCCATAACAAATAGCCACATTGCAAACCTCTAAAAGCCCACTCTGATTGATGGATGATTGATTTAATTTTTTTTAATGTTAATTTTGAGATAAATCATTTGCTCCTTTTAAATTATTCTTTGCTCCAATAAAAAAAAATGAAGAAAAAAGAGAGAAAATCCCGCTAGATTGAAAACCCGAAAGGGCAGTCTAGGCAAAAATTAGGGATAATAAAAAACAAATAATAAAGCTCGCTAGATTGAAAACCTGCAAAGGCAGTCTAGGCAAAAGTTAGGGCACAAAAGGGGAATGAGACTTTCAATGAGAAGTTTATGTAGTTCACTGGAGAAAATTGCTGCTACTTGGGCCAAACAAAAGTGTACATTGGGGCAATTTGTGGAGGATAAGTTTGAGAGTCTCGAGAGACCCCACACCGGGGCAAAGTTTTGTAAGACCCTTTGGGAGTCAAAGGTTGCTTGCTACACCATGTAGTATTCCCTCCGGGTAATGTCTTTCACCGGGATGAGGTAAAATATTTTTCATACCCTACATCCGTCAAGTTTGCCACACCAGTGCACTCTTGTAAGCAACAACTTTTACCAATACTGGGGCAAAACCTGTGCAAGACCCGTCATGAGCCAAAACTTTCTTTTCCACACCTGAGCAGCTTGAAGCAAAATCTTCGCAGATCCTTCATGAGTCAAACCTTGTTTGGTACACCTGTGTAGCCTTCTCTTGGGGAGATACCTTTTACCAACACCAAGACATAAATGTTTGCATGACCCTTGATGAGTCAGATTTTGCTTGATAAAACCCAATTCCTCACCAATTTCCAGCAAGTAAGGTACCTGAAGTAAATGGAATTCCCAATAACTCGAGGTTGCCATAACAAATTTTTCCTACCATCTTGTGTCGTCTTTGTCCTCCCTGTGTTTTCCCTCCAAAACACCCTCTACTTTCAAACCAAAATCCAGAAAAACAAAAGCTCCCAAATACCTGTGAATCCATGCATGTTCATTAAGTAATGCTTCAACAATAGTCAACTTGGAATCAGTGGTGTGATTTAGAGAGCTAATGACAATCAGAAAAAAAGAAGAAGGAGAAGGTCAATTTTGAGGGTGTTTTGCATTGGAAGGTGAGAAGTGACCTTAAAAGAAAATAGAAAGCTTGAAAGGGTGACGATAACCTTCCATATGAGGACAAGCTTGATTGGTTTAAAATAAAGCCTGCACAAAAAGAAATTCTCAGTGAATCCATCTTTCAAGACAAATGCATCTCAATTTCAACTCAAGACTCATACATAATTCATGCATTTCATGTCATAGTTTGCATACATTTTCATCCATGCATTCCACTTCATAACTAGAAGCATACATCTATGTTCAGTACTTTGTAAATAAAGTAATAAAAACCATCCAAAATAGGGTGTGCATTTCATGCTCTAAACTTTGTGCTATCGGTTCAGCCCTGGCACATTCTTTCATGCTATCGGTTCAGCCCTGACATTTCCCTTCTCATCCCCGTGCTAAAGGTTCAGCCCTGGCACTGCTTTACTTTTCATGCTAACGGTTCAGCCCTGGCATTGTCTTTTATATTTCGTGCTAACGGTTCAGCCACCGCATCGCTTTTTTACTTTTCATGCTAACGGTTCACTACGGCATTGTCTTTACATTTCGTGCTAACGGTTCAGCCCTGGCATTGCTTTACTTTTCATGCTAACGGTTCAGCCCTGGCATTGTCTTTTATATTTCGTGCTAACGGTTCAGCCACAACGCATCGCTTTACTTTTCATGCTAACGGTTCAGCCCTGGCATTGTCTTTTATATTTCGTGCTAACGGTTCAGCCCTGGCACTGCTTTTTCACTTTTCATGCTAACGGTTCAGCCCTGGCATTGTCTTTACATTTCGTGCTAACGGTTCAGCCCCGCACTGCTTTACTTTTCATGCTAACGGTTCAGCCCTGGCATTGTCTTTTATATTTCGTGCTAACGGTTCAGCTACACCGCATCGCTTTTTACTTTTCATGCTAACGGTTCAGCCACGGCATTGTCTTTACATTTCGTGGCTAGTTCGGTTCACAGCACTTCTTTACTTTTCATCCTAACGGTTCAGCCCTGGCAATGTCTTTTAAATTTCATGCTAACGGTTCAGCCCTGGCACTGCTTTTTACTTTCATGCTAACGGTTCAGCCCTGACATTTGTCTTTTAAATTTTGTGCTAACGGTTCAGCCCTGGCATCTGTCTTTTAATTTTCCATGCTAACGGTTCAGCCACAGCGCATCGTCTTTTAATTTTCCATGCTAACGGTTCAGCCCTGGCATCTGTCTTTTAATTTTCGTGCTATCGGTCTTGCCCTGACACTGTTTCCTGACAAGCTGACTGATCTTGCTCCGGCTTTGTGTTTTATTTTTCCCGCTATCGGTCTCGCCCTGGCGTTGCTTTTATTTCGTGCTATCGGTCTTGCCTCGACATCGCTTTTTTTTTTTGACATGTCGACCGATCTTGCTCCGAGATCGTCTTTTATTTTCCTCGCTATCGGTCTTGCCCTGGCGTCGCTTTCTACTTTGTGATACTAATTTAACTCTGACAGTCCATTGTAATATAACCCTAGCACCGCACCTTCAACATCACCGACTAAAATTGAGGTTCATATCTGTACTCATTTCTTACTTTAATAACACAACGAAACGTACGTTTTTTGTATTATATCGTAAGAACATGAGCACAGAGGGGCAACTGTGAACACTCAATTTTTTTCGGCGTTTTTCACTTTTTTCCGAAAAATCACAAAAATAATCGTTTTTGAGGTTTTTTCGAATTTTAGTGTTAAATATGTCGTTTTGCTCGCATTTGTCACTTTTACGTTGTTTTTGCTATTTTCATTTAAACAAAAATAAAAATAAAAAAAGAATATCATTCAAGAAATTACAAAAAAATAGTAAATTTAATTAATTGTCTTACAATGTTTTTTTTACAACAATGCAAAATAAACCTATCCAAAGATAACAAAAAATAAATAAATAATAATAATAATAATAACAGAAATTGGGATGCTCCAAACTGCTTCACGCTTGCTGATGGGCCTAGTTCAATTCGCTCCAAACCTGAAAAATGATTCAAGGCCCAGTTAAACACAGTCAAACAAAATTAAATGCTTAAACCTAATTTATTAATATAAAATGAGGGTCAAATCGCAGTCAAAAGGGGAGGAGCCAATTTTCAAGAAAAATCACTACAGAAAAATTAGGGTTAAGCTGAGCACCCAAACAACACAGATCTGAAAAAAAAGAAGAGGAAAACAGATCGAAAGTTGAGAGAAGGAGAAGGCTCCCTCACCCACATCTCCACCGAACCACCCCCAAACTGAACCACCACCTCCATCACACCAAAACAACCGTCCTCTCCCAATCCCACAGTCACGAAACCAGCAGCTCCAGCAACCACCCAAAACAGTCCAGCAACAGATCTAAAAACAAGAACCCAAACAGACAACAAGAAAATCGAAAGGGAAGGAGAACCAAAAAAAATCGAAAGCAGCGAACCAGAATCAGTCCCCGGCGTGGAGCGCCGCCGCGGCTTCGTCTTCCACGGCGAGCCTCTCGCGAACTCTGGTGAGGCCTCCTCCCCCACCATCGCGAGCTTCCGCGTTCCTTCTCACTCTCTCTTTCTCTCGGACCTCACCCTCTCTCTCACCGTCGCAAACCCACCTCCGATCTCACCCAATACCCAAATCGAACCTTCCCCTTCTCCTGTTGTCTCCATCGCCTCCGTCTCTCCCTCTTATCCTCTCCTCCATTTTCTCTCTCTTCGAAACTCACCCTTTCTCTCTCTAATGGCAGCGCATGTGAGGAGGGAGAAGGAGGATATGGTGGGTTTCGTAACACCTGATCTCCCTTTCTCTCTCTAGCAAGCCCACCTTCGCAGTGGGTTAAAAGCGCGATTGGGCCTTTCAGTTCTGCACCCCCTTTGGTTATTTTAATTTCAATTGTTATTACTATTATTTCTTGTTTCTTTTTTTAGTTATTTATTTATTTTGTTCCAAAATAACAATAACATAATTAGGATTGGGTCGAGACGTACGTCTTATCAAATCCGCAACACCGGTTTAAGAGACCCGAGTTGTACAACTTGGTCCTAAACCACTTAAAAATTAAAACCGAACAACACGTCTTTTTTCGAAAAAACCCCAAATCAGTTTATTACTATGTAGCACCTATTTTCAAGAATAAAAAAATAGGGGTTTGGCCGAGATGTACATCTTGTCAATCCCGGTTTAAGAGACTCGAGTCGTACGACTTAGATCTTAAACCCCTTCAAAACTAAAATCAACCAACAAACAAATTTTCAGGAAGAACTACGTGACTTTGAGTCTCTCATTGCAACGGAGAGTACGTAGGAGCAGGTTTCCCTGTCAAGTCAAAATTAAATTTTCTTAAATTAGTCCGTTACAAATAATTAATTTTCTACTAAATTTTATTAAGTATTATTTCTGGGGTAAAATAATTTGTAATTTATTTGCACAATCAAATTTAGGGTGCTTGTCCCAGGACGGATGTACTAGTGGGTGCAAAGTGGAATTAGGTTTCGCTCTTCCCTATGCATAACCGACTCGAATCCGACCTAGTTAACGCAGATCAAATAACTTTAAATTAGGTTTTTCTCAATTTTCCTATTATTAATAAATTGGGTGGCGACTCCTCGAATAATTTATATTTGAGCCGTCAACGTCGAGATCCGTGTCACGACACCATGCATTAGAACCGATTTGATCTTGACAAACACGGAAGGACAAATTGAGTAAGCGTAACATACTTGTCATTGCAGAAGAAGAGGCGGCCGGCGGTTATGCAGCAAATTTTCAAAGAAACTACTTAGGCCGTAAAGTTGCCTCGATAACCAATCAAAAGATCTTTACGCCTTCCGCGCCAAGCTTAGAATCCACCAAAGCAATTGCAACATAAGGAACCTGCAGTAACACAATGCTCGGGACAAAGAAACTACGACAAAATAATAACAGAATACAATAAACAGATGCAGACCATTTTGTCAAGATGAACAAAGCAAATTTGACCAGCTTTCTTTAAGAAAATCAATTAAATCTGCAAAACAAGAGTTGCATCAAAACTAAGAAACTTGAAAAAGAATTATGCATAACCAAAAATATAAATTTATATGTATTTGAAAAACATTTAATTACAGATAACATACCTTGAGCTTTAGATGTGATACACCAAAATCCTCAACAGTGAAACCATCCACAAAATTCCTCGCTAAGGACCTTGGGATTCTTATGCTCCTTCATAATCTTGTACACCTACAACAAAAACAACGAAAGAAAATAAGAGAGCAAAAGTAAAATAAATAGAACTTAAAATTACCATTCAACTTCCAAATACTTAAATAGATTCAAATTCATAGTTCAAAACATAACATGAACAACTAAATTAGTTAAAACAAATCTGTCTAAAGCTAAAGCAGATGAAATAACCTAACCGAAATTAGCAACAAATTAGGGTTTAACAATAATCTGAAATTGGGATTTAGGGTTCAAAAAATTGGGATTCTGGGTTCAACAAAAATTGGGATTTAGGGTTAAAAAATTGGGATTTAGGGTTTAACAATAATCTGAAATTAGCAACAAATTAATGATAATGGCAAGTCTTACATGTAATACGTAACGCGTCGGCGGAGGAGATCGGTGGAGAACCGAGAACGCGCCAACGGAACAAAATCAACGAGGAAGCTACCGGGAGAGGGAGAGGGGGAGAAAGAGAGAGGCGCGAGGAGAAAGAGAGGCGCGATGGGAGAGGCTGTGAAGGACGGAGGAGGACTGCACGGGAGGACGGAGGTCGTGGGGCCGGAGGTCGTGGGGACGGTGAAGGAAAAATGTTCTCTGAAGTTTAAAACTGAGGTTTGGTGAAATAATTCTGAGGTCGTGGAAGGAGTCCTTGTTTTATTTGGGATTTGTTTTTTGCCACGGGTTTGCGACGACTTGTCCGTCGTAAATTACTGAATTAGCGACCAAAATCATTTTCCGTGGCAAATTTGAGCGGGATTTTTAGCGCCTAGTCCATAAAACCTTTTTCGTCGCAAATCCGTGGCAAATTAGCGACGGCCAATCCTCTGTGGCAAATTTTAGTGGCAATGCAAGCTTATTCTTGTAGTGTGTTCTTCGCCGGGCGCGAGGATGGCGCGACGCTACTGGAATTAGCGCCACAAGTCGTGGAAATAAGAAACGCGCGCGCGACGCTACCGAATTCGCACTACAAGTCGTGGAAATAAGGAAATCTGGCGCGGAATCGGCGCGACGCTACTGAATTCGCGCCACAAGTCAGGGAAAGAAGGAAATTGGCGCGGAAACTGGCGCGGCCGCGCGGCTGGGCGAGGAAATTGATAAAAATGCGAATTTACTCGGGTTTTGGGACTTTTGGACCTTTTTGGAACCCTAGAACTGAAAGAGGAACGATTCCGTCTGACGGGTATAGAAGATTCAAGACTTGGGAACAAGAATTGAAGCTTCATATGTGTTCATCATCATCTTCCACTTGTAATTTTCCTTGTTTCTCTTCATTAATCATGAATAGCTAAACTTCTTTATGTTAGGGATGAATGAATATTGACGTAACACTATTGTCGTTGGTTTAGAATCATATTGGTATCGTACTCTCTCGTATTTTGTGTATCGAATTTCTACGCTTAATGCTTTTTATGGTTGGAAAACTCATACAATGATCTTTTGTTCAATTATGAAATGGGAGTTTTATTCTTGAATGTTTGAAATTCGATACCTTCAATTGGTAGCTTAGGAATAATCTATGTGTTGTTGTATATTGCAAACTCTTGCTTTAATGCTTGTTGTTAATTAGAATCACCTAAGGGATTAGGGCTTTTAGTTATCGACAAAGGACTGGTTACCTAAGGAAATAGGAATTGGTTAATGTTGTGAGTTTGATAGCAAAATTAGAGAGAGAGATTATCTTTCAAATTAAATCAGTGGCAATAGTGTGAAATCAATAGGAATTCGTCCCTAGCATCTTTTACCATCAAATCCTTTTCAACTCGTTCTTCGGCTTCTATTATTAAAAACACAAAAATATTTTATTGCCTTACTTTAGTGTTCGTAGCTCAATCGTACCAATCTCATCTTATCTTAAATTGGTTCATATTAGTTGTTGTTAACGTGATTAGTAATTGCATTCGATCCTTGAGGACGATACCCGATCTTACCGGATTTATTACTAGAACGATTTGGTACACTTGCCAATATCTTAACACTCGTCCAGCACTACAAAAAAAACGAGAATTAGCGAGGGAATTTTTGTCCCTCGCAAAACACTGACATTAGCGACGAAATTGTTGGTCCCTCCTCGCTAATGGTCACATTAGCGAGGGAATTAGCGACGGAATTGGCACGTCCTGGCTGATTTGATACCGCAGATCGCTCTCGCTATGCAGATCGACGATTAGCGACGGAATTGGCACGTCCCTCGCTAATGTCCAGTTATTTTTTGACCAAATACCCCATTATCTCACTCTTCTCTCACTCTTCTCTCATTCTTTCACAATACCCACTCCTCTCCTCTTCCTCTTCCTCTTCCTCTACTCTCTCTCTCTCTCTCTCTCACCTACAAACTCTAACCCACCACCACACAACCAACACCACCACCACCACCACTCACTCTTATTTTTCACTCACAACACCCTCATTATTCTCTTCACAAATTTCTTACCCACACAACCACCACCACCACCACGCCCCCACCACACCACAACCACTCTCACTCCTCTCTCTCCTCAACCACACAACCACAACCTCTCTCTCTCACTCTCTTTCTTCCACACCACCACCACACCACCACAACCACATACCTCTTTCTCTCACTGTCTTTCTTCCACCACCACCACCACACCACCACCACCACCACCCTCTTTCTCCCTTACTCTTCTCCTTCTTCTTCTCTCTTTACACCACCACCACCACCACCACACCACCACCACATCCAAACAACAACAACAATAATAATAATAATAATAATAATAATAATACTAATAATAATAATAATAATAATAACAGTAGTAGTAATAATAATAATAATAATAATAATACTAATACTACTAATAATAATAATAATAAATTCAAATTGATAAGCGTGCCAATCAGACTGGGGTTGCGTGCTGTCAGCATTAGCGAGGGAATTAGCGAGGAACAGGTCCCTCGCTAATTAGCGACTGACACAAATTCCCTCGCTAAATGCCACTAGCGAGGAGGGAATTAGCGACCGAACTGGTCCCTCGCTAATTCCCTCGCTAATGGCAATTAGCGACGGAATTGGGCATGTTAGCGACCTGAAAATTCCCTCGCTAATGACCGTGTTTCTTGTAGTGCATTGGCTGAATGGTTTCATCTTCTTGTCAATATGACATCAAATATAAAAACCTTCATTAAAGATTTTATTGTTGACAATGTATGGAATATTCCTCCAAGGCTAGCCATGGCTTGTTCTTCTATCATGGTTGAAATTCGTTAAGTCACCATCCCTACTAACCCTAGTGACGATGTTCTTTTCTGGAAGCTCTATTGGTGGTTCCGAGTCTTAAAGATGTTTATATTTATCTTAACCAACTCGATTCCTTAGTCAGATGGAGGGTTATCCATAAAGAATGCCGACCGATGAACATCGAAGATCTCGGGGTTGCACATTTGTATCTATGTGTAACACGCGTGGAAAAACTAGTGAGAATGTCAATCACGTTTTCTTGTATTGTGATTTTACTTTCATATTTTGGCATTCGCTAGGAGATCTTTGTCATCTATCCATTGATGTTAGTAGCATTCATACAATGCTTGACATCTGTGAAAAAACTCGAAGCTTTCAAATTCATGATATGGTTCTCTCTGCTATTACTCACATTATTTGGCTTATTTGGTAAGCCATGGATCAGACTCGCTTAAATAGTAATACCCCATTTGACTGAATTCTTTACCTTATCTCAGCTACTATTTCGCTATCTAATCACATTTCTACAGGGGATAATGTGAACTACACCTATAAGTTCACTAAAAATACAATGATCATTCAATAAATCATAACTTTTCCAAACACAGGACAAACTAAAAGGCGAATAACCTACAAAATGTGGACTAGAAATAAATGGTTCATGGAAGTGAAGGAATGCCACATTCAAGGATTAATGGTGAATCCCATTGTTGGACTGCCACAAGTACAATCAACCCTTGATAAGATCCATGGAGGTTCTAAGGAAAACTAGGAGGAGCAACTTGCTCTAAGACTCACAATATTACAAAATGATCAAAAAGTCCTTTACATGAAGAATTACCAAACCTTATATAGTAGGGTTTGGCCAAGCCAACTGATAACTCATATTTATATGAGTTATTTATACTCACTCAAGAATAAATCATGCAAGTTCTCTAGCAATACAAGGTTTATTTAAGTAATTTTATGTTAGTTTCGTAACTCTGAATGGGTGAAAGGTTAATTGAATAAATCTGTGCATTTTGGCACCAAGAGGTGCCCTTGAGAGCGTTTTGATGCTTTTTGTGCTTGTGCAGGAAATTTAGTGTTGAACGTTACCACGCCCTCACCACGCTTTGAATCAATCTGCGCAAAGCAGAGCAAGGGTGAAAGATCTCAATTTTGGGCGCTAAGCAATGATAGTCAAAGATATAAAGTCGAAGATCTTCTATTCCCATATGTCTTTGACGCTGCAGAAACATCATGTAGTAACCGAGCATTGTCGTCGCGTAAGAGAAGAAACAGACCTGGTAGGTGGGCAAGTGACATCAGCCACACGTGAGCAAGAAGGCTATTTAATGAAGGCTCAGTTCTCTCTCAAAGCATCTCTTCCACACCACTCATACACGAATACACCTTCATCCACTCACTCGAGTTCATCATCTACCTTCATCCACTTTAGAGAAGGCATTAAAGAAGATCTGGAAACAGACTTCTGCTTTGTTTTTACTTTTCTGAACTTTGTTTTATTTTCTGCACACTCACTACTGTGAGGCTCAGACGTTGTAACGTCTCTACAGCGTGCATGCTGAAGAGCTACTTAGGTGTATCTTTTGCACTTAGTTTCTTTTCTGTAATGTATGGTATTTGGGTTCTAAATCCTTATCATTCTGTAAAGATGCTCAGCATGAGCTAAACACTTTGTAGTTGAGTTGTTGTTTTGCTTATAATGAATTTCTAGTTAATGTTATAAAGTATTGGCGTTGCATGTTTTAAATCTTTGTGTGAAAATATTTCCAAACTTGTTTTGAGGTTGGCCTCTTAAAATAGGTAGATTCATAGGTACAGACATGGTCTATGAAAAGAAATCAAAGGTTTATATGAACGAACGATGTACTAAAGACATTTAGGCATTTTTTATCTAAGTCTAGACATAGAAAGGATAAATAGTTCATAGAACATTGCTGTGGGTGCTTAAAATACAGGAGTGGGCCTATTTAGAACCTAGACATAGGACCTCTTATACTTGAAACTCTGACGTTTTGTGCTGAAAAGCATAGCTCTTTTGCAACAGCGTTCAAACGTGGCCACGTCTATACGAAATAGCATTTGTACGTTATAACGTGTAGATGTTATAACGTCTGACTAGAAAGGATTTATTCTGCATGCAACAACTCAACTCACCTCTCATCCATATTCACAACCAACATTTGTTTACTTGTTTTTATAAAACCAACTCTTATTGCCGATTTGTTACTTGATTCTCTTGTGTTTTGAAACTTGAACTTTGAAAAGTGTACCAATCCTCGTGGGAACGATCTCTTACTTAAAACCACTCTATTACTTGTACGATGTGTATACTTGCACTATAATTGCGAAAAACCACACTATTACACAAGCGCAACAAGTTTTTGGCGCCGTTGCCGGGGATTGTTGTAATTTTTATTGTTCAAAGCATTAGAACACAAGTTGAAAGAATTTTCCTTGTGTTGTTTGTTGTTTTGGTGTTTGAAAGGTAGACGTTACAACGTATGCTTAGTTCCAACTCAAGCTCTAGTTCAATGAACCAAGGAGTGAATCGAACTCGAGTTTGATCCGAGAACTGAAAGAACTTTCGCATAACTAAGGAGACAACAAAGGTTAAGAAGGAGGCAACAACAACAAGAACAACACCCAACCATGTCTGAACATAACACCGGTTCTAGAGACAATAGTAGTTGATGATGAACACTACCAAAGGCAGTAACTCATCAATGCAAGACCACAAGATATGGTCAATGACGGGGGCGAGCCTATGCGTGATTATGCCGTGCTCAATCCTGCTCACATACAAACAGGCATTGCAAGACCAACCCTTCATACTGGTCATTTTGAGTTCAAGCCAATGATGTTCCAAATGCTGCAAACTGCAGGCCAATTTGGAGGTTTCTTAAGAAGATCCATATTCTCACCTAAGGCAATTTACGGATGTGTGCAAAGAACTTTATCATCCCCCGAGTCTCGGAGGATGCTTTTAGATTGAAGCTCTTCCCATACTCACTCAAGGATAAGGCTAAAAATTGGTTGAACTCTTTGGAGCCAAATTCAATTCATACTTGGGATGAGCTAGAGAAAAGTTCCTTGCAAAGTATTTCCCTCCCAACAAGAACGCTAGGTCGAGAAATGATATCACTTCCTTCAAACAAAGGGAAGGGAATCACTATTTGAATCTTGGGAGAGGTGGAAAGAATTATCGAGAATGTGCCCACACCATGGAATTCCGTGGTGATCCAAATGGAGACTTTCTACAATGGTCTAGATCAACCCACTAGGTTGATACTTGATGCTTCATCGGTGGTGTCATTCTAAACATGTCCTTTCTCGAGGCATGCAAGCTTATTGATGACATAGCCACCCATAACTCTCATTGGCCATCCGATAGATTTACTCCTCGGAAAGAAGGCGGTGTGCATGAAATAAGTGAAGTTGATCGCTCTTTCTCGCTCAAGTGGCTACCTTGACCAACATGATCAAAACTTTGAGTACTTCAAACGTGGCCACGTCTGAGAAGCAGACTGCTGCAGCAGTTGAACCCACCCACTCTGGTGGAGAAGGGCATGTGTCTGAGGAGTGTCCCTACAACCCTCAGTCTGTAAACTTTGTATCTCAGAACAAAGGAAATGGTCCCTATTCCAACTCTTACAATTCAAATTGGAGAAATCACCCAAATTTCAGTTGGAGAAACAACAATGCACTGAATACCAGCAATACTGCTCCTGCAATACCTCCAAGATTTCCTCCTCAACAACAACAGAGGCAGTATGTGCAGAATAACAACAATAGCAGTTTGGAAGCCATGATGAAGAACTTCATAAGTGATTGCAAGACAACCCTTCAAACTCATGAGTCTTCAATCAAAACTCTGGAAAATCAGATTGGACAGATAGCTTCAGCTCTCACTCAAAGGCAGAATGGATCCCTTCCTTCTACAACAGAAACACCATCATCATCAACCCCTAATGGTAACAATGGGGTAAATGGATAGGTAAATGCAATTTCTTTAAGAAGTGGTACTGAATATCCTAAACCAACTATGCCTGTGGAGGAAGAAGTACAGGAGAAGCAAAAAGAAGTATCAGAGAAATAGAAAAAGAAAGGGAAAGAGGCAAGCACAAGTGGTGTGAAGGATACTTCAGACATTGTGACATCTAAGCCAGACGTTACGACGTCTAATTTTGAACCAAGAATCAAGACTGTGCCTAGGCTTGTACCTGAGTATCCTCCTCCACCATACCCTCAAAGATTGAAAAAGGCTCATGAGGATAAGCAGTTCAGCAAGTTCATGGAGATGTTAAAGCAGTTACACATCAACCTTCCTTTGGTTGAAGCATTACAGCAGATGGCCAATTATGCCAAGTTCCTGAAGGACATCATCACCAAAAGAAGAAGGCTAGGGGAGTTTGAAACTGTTGCTTTAACTGAGGAATGTAGTTTAATTATGCAAAATAAGCTTCCTAGAAAACTCAAGGATCCTGGCAGTTTCACTATACCATGCTCCATTGGAGATTTTTACATTGGAAAAGCTTTGTGTGACTTGGGAGCAAGTATCAACTTGATGCCCAAGTCCATTTATGATAAACTTGGTATAGGAACTGCCAGACCTACTTCTTTAAGCCTCACTTTAGCTGATAAAAGTAGAGTTTATCCTGAAGGCATATTAGAAGATGTTTTGATTAAAGTTGACAAGTTTGTGTTTCCAGTGGATTTTGTTATTTTAGATTTTGATGCAGATAAAGAAGTTCCCATCATTCGGGAAGACCATTCTTAGCTCTTTGGAAGAACAATCATTGATGTGCGAGAAAGGAGAATTAATCATGAGAGTCAATGACCAAGAAGTCAAGTTCAATGTCCTCAATGCACTCAAATATCCAGATCCAAACACAGAGGAATGTTCGTATGTAGTTGCCATTGATCATATGGTTCAAAAACAATTCAACAAGGATAATGATCATTTGGAGAAAATTCTGGGCAACAATGAAATACAAGAATTGTTGGCAGAAGAAGTTGTTCCTCTAGGCGTTGTAGCGTCTCATTGCGACGTGCCACGCCCGAGCCCCCGCACCAAAGTCATGGACAAAAAGGTACGAATCTTTAGGGCAAAAGGAGTCAAATCTGAAGAAGAATGTGCCTTCCATTAAAGAGCCACCTACCTTGGAATTAAAGGTGTTACCTGAGCATTTAAAGTATGTCTTTTTAGGGGAAAATGATTCCTTACCCGTGATCATTTCTTCCAAGCTCACCCAAGAGCAGGAAAATGATCTCATTACTACCCTGAAGAGACATAAAAAGGCAATTGGTTGGCAAATGGCAGACATCAAAGGTATCAGTCCCACAATCTGTATGCATAGAATTGTCTTGGAAGAAAATGCCAAGAATAGTATTGAAGGACAGAGGAGACTGAACCCCATAATGAAGGAGGTGGTTAAGAAAGAAATCATCAAGTGGTTGGATGCAGGAATCATTTACCCTATTAGTGATAGCTCCTGGGTAAGCCCAGTACAGTGTGTGCCAAAGAAGGGTGGAGTTACTGTGGTAACAAATGAAAAAAATGAGCTAATTCCAACAAGGACGGTAACAGGCTGGAGGATATGCATGGATTATAGAAAGTTAAACAAAGCAACTAAGAAGGATCATTTCCCTCTTCCATTCATTGATCAAATGCTTGACAGGCTTGCAGGCAAGGATTTCTACTGTTTCCTTGATGGTTATTCAGGCTACAACCAGATAGCTATAGCACCTGAAGATCAAGAAAAGACAACATTCACTTGTCCCTATGGTACTTTTGCTTTCAGAAGGATGCCATTTGGGCTGTGCAATGCTCCTGCAACATTTCAAAGGTGCATGATGGCCTTATTTTCTGATTTCATTGAGAATTCCATGGAAGTCTTTATGGACGATTTCTCAGTCTATGGAGATTCATACAAGGCATGCCTGGATAATTTGGAAGGAGTTCTGATAAGGTGTGAAGAAAACAACCAAGTACTCAATTGGGAAAAATGCCATTTCATGGTACAAGAAGGAATAGTGTTGGGGCACAGAATATCAAAGAAAGGGTTAGAGGTGGATAGAGCAAAGATAGATGTTATTGACAAGCTGCCTCCACCAACAACTATCAAAGGAGTCAGAAGTTTCTTAGGACATGCGGGGGTTTTGAGAAGATTTATCAAGGATTTCTCAAAGATTTCAAAACCCTTGTGTCTGTTATTGCAACGTGACAACGTCTTCAACTTTGATGAACAATGTCATGAGGCTTTCAACAAACTGAAGACTGCCTTGGTGACTGCTCCAGTCATAGTCACTCCAGATTGGTCTAAACCATTTGAGTTGATGTGTGATGCAAGTGATTATGCTGTAGGAGCTGTATTGGGGCAAAGGTATGGAAAAAATTTTCATTCTATTTATTATGCCAGTAAAACCTTAGATGACGCCCAATTGAATTATCTTATTCTTGAAAAAAGAGCTTTTGGTCGTTGTTTTTGCATTTGATAAGTTTAGATCTTACTTAGTGGGTGCAAAAGTTATTGTTTTCTTGATCATTCAGCCATTAAGTACTTAATTTCAAAAAAAGATGCAAAGCCAAGGCTTATTAGATGGGTTCTCCTCCTCCAAGAATTTGACTTGGAAATTCGTGACAAAAAGGGGGTGGAGAACCAAGTTGCTGATCATCTTTCTAGGCTTGAGAATGTTGGTGCAGGTACAGGTGAAGAAGAGATAAAAGAAAAATTCACGATGAGAGACTATTGTCGGTAGCCTCGATAGTTGAAGACGTTACCACGTCTATGGCGCTTTCGTCAAACGTTATAACGTCGATACTCTTCGCACCATGGTATCGACATAGTTAACTTCCTTGTTAGCAAGATTGTGCTGTAGGATTCAACTACCAATGAAGAAGAGGTTCTTCCACACTATAAAGCAATATTTAGGATGAACCATACTTGTACAAATTATGTCGGATCGGTTACTAAGAAGGTGTCTAGGCGAGGAAGAACAACTCCATGTCTTCGCAACAATGTCATTCAAGCACCTTATGGTGGACATTTTGGAGGTACGGAACAACCGCAAAGGTTCTACAATCGAGCTACTCTCGCCAACACTATTCAAGGATGCACATGAGTTGGTGAGAAGATGTGACAAGTGCCAAAGAACAGAAATATATCAAACAAGCGGGAGATGCCACTCACAAACATTCGGAAGTTGAGTTGTTTGATGTATGGGAATGGATTTCATGGGACCATTTCCTATGTCTCATAGAAATCTATATATTCGTATTTGTGGATTACGTATCAAAGTGGGTTGAAGCGGTGGCATTACCAAACAATGAAGCTAAATGAGTGAGCAAGTTCTGAAAAAGAATATATTCACAAGGTTTGGTACTCCAAGAGCCATAATCGGTGATGAGGGCTCTCATTTCGCAATAAGTTAATTGAGAACCTCTTGGCTAAGTATGGAGTGAAACACAGAATTGCTCTGACTTATCACCCCAAACCGGTGGCGAGGAGGAAATATCCAACAGAGAGATCAAAAGAATACTTGAGAAGATGGTTGGTCCCAACGAGAAAGGAGTGGTCGATACACTTGGATGATGCACTTTGGGCTTACAGACAAACATACAAAACACCATTGGGCATGTCTCCTTACAAGCTAGTTTATGGTAAGGCATGTCACCTACCAATTGAACTCCAACACAAGGCTTACTGGGCATTGAAACAACTAAACTTGGATCATACAAGGGCTGGTGAGGCAAGGTTATTGCAATTAAATGAGCTAGAAGAGTTTAGACACCATGCCTATGAAAGCTCAGCAATGTACAAGGAAAAGACAAAGAAGTGGCATGATCAAAGAATACAAAGGAGAGAGCTGGCGGAAGGACAGCAGGTGTTGTTATTCAATTCAATGCTAAAGTTGTTCCCAGGCAAGCTAAAATCAAGGTGGTCAGGTCCATTCAAATTAATGAAAATCTATCCTCATGGTGCTGTGGACCTCTTTGATGAAAAGACAAACACCATGTTCAAAGTTAATGGCCAACGTGTGAAGCAATATCATGGAGAGCATGTGGAAAGGGACAAGATCCAAATGTCCTTCAATAATTCTTGAATTAAAAGGGCAAAAGTCTGGCTGAAGACTCTTAAAGCAAGCGCTCTTGGGAGGCAACCCAGTGATTTTTAATTAACAAACAATTTTTGTGTCTCTTTAATTTTTGTTTTGCAGGAATAACAGTTGAAGTGAAGTAAAGGCAAAAGGTGATAGACGTCGTAACGTCTCAATATGCACTAGACGTGGGCACGTCTGGGCAGTCAGGGCAGGTTTAAATTAAGTCAAAGGCGTAAGTGATGACGTGTCAGAAATGATTTCCCTCTGCATCACGAACGTGGTAACTGACCACGACGTCATCTCCCTTCCCCTACTTGTCTAATCAACGGTTACTTTTCTCCATTACTCCACTCTACCATTTCTCAACTCCCCATAACCAATTCCCCATAAAAATCCCACCATTCACCATTATCCCACCACCTGCAACCTCTCTCTAATCCCTTTCTCTCTGAAATCAAAATCTTCCCTCTCTTTCTCAGAAAACCTAAAATTTCCAAAAACCCCCATTCCCTTCCAAACCATTTCTGCGAAATCAAACATGACAAAAGTGAAGCAATCGCTACCAAATCCTGCTGGGAAAGGAAAACATGTTGACCTAAGTTCATCTTCACCCCTATCCCCTGAAACACCTAACCCTTCCAAAAAGAAAGCCCTACTTCACGAAAGGGCTTTAGTCAAGAAAGCCCCAATCCTCGATTTTCTCAAGAACCGCAGTGGCGGCGTTGGTGGCAAAAATTTGTGGTGCACAGAAAAGAATACATTGCTACGTTGGTTCACGATTTCTACAAGGGAAGAGGATTTTAATTCTGATGATTTGGATGATATTTCTGATGTTGATGCAGATGAATCAAGAAAAGTGAGCATGGAAGTAATCAGTGAGGAGGAAGAAGAGGAGAGCCCTGAGGAGAAAGGGAGTTCAAGTGAGAGGACTGAAAGTGAATCCCCAGCAAATCAAGCAAACAAAGAACCAACCCAAACAAAATCCAAACCACCATCCCCACAAGCCACACAACCACCACCTTCACCAAAAGAAACCTCCACCCATGACCAGAACACACCCAAAACCCCACAATCCAAAGCCCAAGACCAACCAATCACACCACCCCCACCCCAACCTGAGCCTGAAAAGCAACCATCACCCCAGAAAGTGCAAGAACCAGACGTGGCGACGTCTGAGCCAACAAACACAGTGAGCAACCCAGATTCCCAACCCATTTCCCCACCCAAGAAAACACGAGTGAAAAGTGCACTCACATACAATCCCTTTGGAAGGAAGAAGAGGCAAGAGCTAGCTGCTGAGTCAAAACAAGCTCAAGGGAGTGGAGATAAAGAGGAAGTTGCAGCCCCCACAACAATAAGACAAAAGCTTCCTGTGAAGAGAAAAGGTCAAGGTGCTGCAGGGAAACCTGCTACTGCTACTAGTGCAGCATTTGTTGCTACTAGTGTTTCTGCAGAAGCCCTTCCTACTATTGCTGAAGAACTACCTACAGACGTTACAACGTCTGTGAAAAAAGAGACGCGCAGCCAAACTTGCGTAAATGCAAATCACCAATGAGCGAAGCTGCGTTGGAAAAGGTAAAGCGAAGAAGCAATGGAGGAGGCCACTCGAAACTAGCGAGCACTGTTGAAGCAAGCTCGTGGAGCGATTCTTTGCGGAATTGGAGGATCATCATCAGACGTGGCAACGTCTAAAGAGCCAGAGGTGGAAAAAGCCCAGGTGATCCCCAACGAACCAATGCATGTCAACCCTGCTGAATTGGCGATGAAGATGTGGGAGGAGGCCAAAAAGAGGATTGCTGAAGCCTCAAGTGCTGCTGGTGCAAGTGTGGGTGCAAGCTCAAAAGAGAAAGAATCTGATGAAACAACAGCAACCACCACCACCGAGCAAGGAGGAGTGAAGGTGAAGAAAGAGAAGAAGGAAAAGAAGAAAGGAGAAGGTCAGCAGAGTTCCCACCGCATGAGGCGGAAGGCTCAGTGTCTGTGCAGTGTGCAAGCAAGTAAGTCCCCCATTAATTTCAATATATAGTAGTTGTAGTTTTCTTTATTCTTAGTTTTAATTTTAGCTGTAATTCTAGTAGTTTTTATTTTCTGTTCTGTTTAAGACCCCCCTAAAAAAAATAAATAAAAAAAAAAAAACCACACAGAAATCATGCTGTTTATCCTTGAGCAGTGAGGACACTGCTCAACTTTAAGTGTGGGGGGGGGGGAATCTATTTTAAGTTTCTGTTCTGTGTTGTACATGAAATCAAATGCAAAAGCAATTTATGTTCTTACTCTGTCAAGCGTGAAAACAATTCTCTTTGGGCTAAAGATAGTAAAAATGTGTGTGTGAGTAGCCTATGCATGATTAGATGAAAAGAATTGATTGCTGCTCCTACACAAACTCTGTTGTTAAGAAAGAATCTAGCTAGCTAGGGAATATTTTGTGCCGAAGCCAGTCTTGGTGAACTATGATGAGAGTAAAACTTGAATAAAAACCTAGAATAGCAGTAGAAGCTAAGTTTGGGGGTGAATCAAGTCGTACTAAGGCTGGGTGCAAAGACTGTAGGATGGTTAGTGCAGGTGTAGTGTGAGTGCAACGTTGTAACGTCTACCCGTAACGTTACAACGTCTCACCCATAAACGTTGTAACGTCTACTCTCAAAAATACCAAAAAGAGTGTGTTGATACAAATAAGTGGGAAATCCACATGTTCCCTGTAATGCCCTGAAACAAATGCTGAGCACTCAAAAAAAAAAAAAAAAAAAAAAGAAAACTCCAAAATGGAGCAAATAAAGAGAGTTGCTCAAGAAAGAGGGGTTACCGGGCTTTTGTGTGTGAGTCGATAAATTAGTGCACTAACCTAGTCCTAGAACCCAATTAAGACCCTTTGTCATGCTTTAAATGAACCCCCATTTCTTATGTGAAAGTGTTAGCCTATTCTTTGTTTTGAAAGATGTTCTACTGTCACCATATGGGAACCATTCTTTCGTAAGCTAAGGTAGTTTCTGAACTAGTTAGAGGAAAAGTAATGCAGAGATCACACACTCACTTGAGTTTAATGAATCTGAAATTTAATTATGCATTGGTGCGTGAGTGTGTGGAGAATTAGCCCCTTGAGAATGAATTTTTGATCTGCTGATTGAGTAGAACATAACCTGCTAGTGTAGTTGATTTTGTGTATTTTGTTATTTGTGTGTTATCTTGATTGCTTGAGGACAAGCAATGATTTAAGTTTGGGGGTGTGATAACTCATATTTATATGAGTTATTTATACTCACTCAAGAATAAATCATGCAAGTTCTCTAGCAATACAAGGTTTATTTAAGTAATTTTATGTTAGTTTCGTAACTCTGAATGGGTGAAAGGTTAATTGAATAAATCTGTGCATTTTGGCACCAAGAGGTTCCCTTGAGAGCGTTTTGATGCTTTTTGTGCTTGTGCAGGAAATTTAGTGCTGAACATTACCACGTCCCTCACCACGTCTACTGAAGTGCAGCAGAGCAAGGGTGAAAGATCTCAATTTTGGCGCGCTAAGCAATGATAGTCAAAGATATAAAGTCAGAAGATCTTCTATTCCCTATGTCTTGCCGACGCTGCAGAACATCGTGAGATCGAGCAAAGTGTCGAGCGTAAGAGAAGAAACAGACCTGGTAGGTGGGCAAGTGACATCAGCCACACGTGAGCAAGAAGGCTATTTAATGAAGGCTCAGCTCTCTCTCAAAGCATCTCTTCCACACCACTCATACACGAATACACCTTCATCCACTCACTCCAGTTCATCATCTACCTTCATCCACTTCAGAGAAGGCATTAAAGAAGATCTGGAAACAGACTTCTGCTTTGTTTTTACTTTTCTGAACTTTGTTTTATTTTCTGCACACTCACTACTGTGAGGCTCAGACGTTGTAACGTCTCTACAGCGTGCATGCTGAAGAGCTACTTAGGTGTATCTTTTGCACTTAGTTTCTTTTCTGTAATGTATGGTATTTGGGTTCTAAATCCTTATCATTCTGTAAAGATGCTCAGCATGAGCTAAACACTTTGTAGTTGAGTTGTTGTTTTGCTTATAATGAATTTCTAGTTAATGTTATAAAGTATTGGCGTTGCATGTTTTAAATCTTTGTGTGAAAATATTTCCAAACTTGTTTTGAGGTTGGCCTCTTAAA
Organism: Oxytropis ochrocephala; assembly: GCA_020916435.1. Lineage (NCBI taxonomy): Eukaryota > Viridiplantae > Streptophyta > Magnoliopsida > Fabales > Fabaceae > Oxytropis > Oxytropis ochrocephala. The sequence goes on along the minus strand of CM037090.1, from coordinate 45,369,575 downwards.
ATAGGTAGATTCATAGGTACAGACATGGTCTTTGAAAAAAAATCAAAGGTTTATATGAACGAACGATGTACTAAAGACATTTAGGCATTTTTTATCTAAGTCTAGACATAGAAAGGATAAATAGTTCATAGAACATTGCTGTGGGTGCTTAAAATACAGGAGTGGGCCTATTTAGAACCTAGACATAGAACCTCTTATACTTGAAACTCTAACGTTTTGTGCTGAAAAGCATAGCTCTTTTGCAACAGCGTTCAAACGTGGCCACGTCTATACGAAATAGCATTTGTACGTTATAACATGTAGACGTTATAACGTCTGACTAGAAAGGATTTATTCTGCATGCAACAACTCAACTCACCTCTCATCCATATTCACAACCAACATTTGTTTACTTGTTTTTATTACATCTCTAGTTTTAAAACCAACTCTTATTGCCGATTTGTTACTTGATTCTCTTGTGTTTTGAAACTTGAACTTTGAAAAGTGTACCAATCCTCGTGGGAACGATCTCTTACTTAAAACCACTCTTTTACTTGTACGATGTGTATACTTGCACTATAATTGCGAAAAACCACACTATTACACAAGCGCAACAGCAACACAAGCATAATAAGGCCTACATACAAGCCCAAAACATGGCCCAACTCGTTTAACACATGCCTACACATTTAAACCCAAGTTCCAAACTTAAAGTATAGTCTATTTTAACTAAAGGAAATTTAAAAAATCTCTACTATTAAAAGATTTATAAGACAAGTAACAATCTTACAATCTTAGAACTTATCACATGACATAAGCCTTTGTGTTTCTGGGTTAAGTGCAAACTTTGGTGGAGCTTCGTGTGGTAATCATAGTCCTACAGGTTATGGTGGTTTGTTACGTGACTCGAGTCGGCTAATCATGAGTTGTTTCTCGGATTATGTAGTCGTTGCTACCTCTTTTGAAGTAGGGCATAAAATCGATAGTTGCGTATGAAACAACATGGTGCAAGCTTTGGCTAGAATGTGATTTTTTTTTTTTGTAATGTAGCTTTGGTAAAAAAATGTCTTTTAGTTTGGTTCCTTGGAGACCTAAGAATAGATGGCGAAATTGCATCATTATAACTAATAGGATGAATTTTCTTATTTCCCATATTTATCGAGAAGGAAACTCTTGTGCAAATAAGTTATTATGACTTAACTAGTCATGGTTTCAATCAGTGGGATTTGCTACCTATTTTTGTTCTAGAGGACTTTAACCACAACATGTTAGGTTTTCCTTATTATTATTTTCGATGAATTTTTGCCTAAGGTTGACTTGCATCAAAAGATTTTAACGAGACTCTTTTTCTTCTCTTTGTCCAGAAAAAACAATATAGAGATAGTTTTTTGAATAAAAAATACTCTGACGTGTTAGAAATATATATATATATATATATATATATATATATATATATAAATCTTTGTCAAAAACAAAAATATATATTAAAAAATCAAAAAACACCCACGCCAAGTAATGTTCATTGGTCAGGAATCTGTAGTAGGTTGCAATTTTTTGTATATAAATTGGACTGCCTATGCCACAAGAAGAGTCAGCCACAAAGTACAATGGCGCTACGCTGATTGTAAAAAGAGATCGCCACCTTTAGTAGCGTTTATAAAAACGCTACCCATTTTAATAACACGCTACACCATTAGTAGCGTTTTACTTTAAAACGCTACCAATTAGGTAACACGCTAGACAGATCCTAGCGCTTTTTTACTTAAGCGCTAGCAAATTAGAAAACACGCTAGAGCGGATCCCTAGCGCTTTTATTCAAAAACGCTAGCCAATTAGAAAACACGCTAGATAGATCCTAGCGTTTTTATAAAGCGCTAGCTATTTAGAAAACACTCAGACAGATCACAGCGCTTGTTTTCAAAAGCGCTAGCCAATTAGAAAACACGCTAGATAGATCCCTAGCGTTTTTATAAAATGCTAGGTATTTAGTAAACACTCTAGACAGATCCCTAGCGCTTTTATTCAAAACGCTAGGTATTTAGAAAACACGCTAGATAGATCCCCTAGCGTTTTTAGAAAACGCTAGGTATGGTTAAATAATATTTTTTTGTTTCCCATTGAGCTACTTCCTTTCTCACCTAACACTCTCACCCGAAACGCAAAATCACTCACCCGAAACGCAAAAACCCTAACACCCTAACTCAAATTAACATCATCTCTCTCAACGAAAATCATCTCTCTCGGTGAACATCATCTCTCTCACTCGAGACAACATTGGTGAGTTTTTTGTTCCTTACTCTGTTTCTTGTTAGATATTAATTATGGGTTCTAGTTTAGAAATATATTAGTTTTGTCACTTGTGCACACTAGACTCTTCTTCTTTTTTTACCACTAGCCTCTTCTTGTTAAACATAAATTAATTATTTGGAAGACTATAATATGATATAGATATAGCTTGGGAAAATAAGGAGTGGATTTGAAAAAATTTTAAAAGAGGAATTTTTGTTTGTTTTTTTATATGAATTGATTCTTCATTATATTCGAATTGCTTGATGGGTCATATGTTAAAGTTCTCTTCTCAGGATTTTATTATAAATATAATTTGGAAATTATGGATAGAAATTGGATGTCCGCAATCGTGCGTCCAAGGAGTATATTATTTGGAGTGGATTATTTTGTGAATTTGTCTTTGTTGAGCGTTTAGGGACTTCTAGTGGTATGAAATGTCCTTGTTTAAGGTGTTGTTATGTAAAATCGATTCATCGCAGAGGAGTTGAGCACGACATTTAAAGGCGAATGGAATTGATCAAAGTTACACTTGTTGGATAATGCACGGTGAGAAAAAAGGTGAATCTTCAAATATGAATGATATTAGTAAGAGATATGCGCCGCCGGTTGACACCGGAACACATTCATTTGATGCGAACGAATTTGAAGAGATGGCAAAGGTGGTTGAAGAGGATCTTAATGATTGTCCTGAAATGTTTGAGAAGTTGATAACTGATGCAGAGACACCATTGTATGCGGGTTGTAATGAATTCACAAAATTATTGGTTTGTGATCAAGTTGTATAACTTGAAAACTCGCCACGGATGGACGGATAAGAGCTTTACCGATTTACTCTCACTTCTGAAAGAAATGTTTCCGAATGATAATGTGCTTCCTTCTCGGACGTATGATGCAAAGCAAATGTTGGGGTCTATTGGCTTGAACTATGAGAAGATACACGCTTGTCCGAATGATTGCATTTTATTTCGGAATGAACATGCATTGTTAAAGTCGTGTCCTAAATGTAATGCACCGCGGTATAAGAAGAAAGAGTCTGCTCCACAAAAGGTGTTGTGGTATTTTCCTATAATTCCTCGATTTAGGCGCATGTATCGTAGTTCGAAGATGCAAAACACTTGACATGGCATGAGGATGAAAGGATTAAAGATGGTATGCTACGACACCCTGGCAGATTCTCCGCAATGGAAAAAAATCAATATTGAGTATCCTAATTTCGGGGATGACCCGAGAAACCTACGCCTTGCATTGTCTGCTGATGGATTTAACCCGCACGGTATCCAGAGTAGCTCCCACAGTACATGGCCCGTGATTTTGGCGATTTATAACTTACCGCCGTGGCTTTGCATGAAACGCAAATATATGATCTTTGTCTTTGTTAATTTCAGGCCCAAACAACCAGAAATGATATTGATGTATACTTGGCTCCTTTAATTGAAGACTTGAAGCAAATGTGGGAGGCGGGGTAGAGGTGTATGATGGGTTCAGAGAAGAAAGTTTCACCCTGAGGGCTATGATCTTTGGCACAATTAACGACTTTCCTGCATACGGCAATCTATCTGGGTACAGTAACAAAGGGCAGTGTGCATGCCCTATATGTGAAGACAACACAGATTGGATGTGGTTGGAACATGGTAAGAAGAATATCTATCTTGGTCATCGTAGGTTTTTGCCATCAACTCATCACTATCGATTGTGGAGAAAGGCATTTGATGGGAATACAGAAACACGTAGAGCTCCCCGCCTTGTGACGTGCAGTTTGAAAAGGTGGAAGATTTGAACATTAAATTTGGGAAGCCTTTTGCGGGAGAGATTGCCAAGCGGGGTGGAAGAAAAAGTCGATTTTCTTTGAGTTGCCATCTTTGGAAGTCATTATATGTAAGGCATTTCATTGATGTGATGCATGTTGAAAAGAATGTCTTGAAAGTGTCATTGGTACCTTACTCAATATGCCTTGGGTAAGACTAAAGATACCATCAACTCAAGGTTGGATTTGGTTAGTATGGGTTTGAGACTGAATTGGGTCCGGTAAAGAAGGGTACACGTACATATCTACCTCCGGCAGCTCATACTCTATCTAGAAAGGAGAAGACTGTCTTTTGTGAGTTTCTTCATGGAGTTAAAGTTCCAGAGGGATACTCTTCAAATGTGGCGACTCTTGTATCGATTAAAGACCTCAAGTTAAAGTCTCTAAAGTCCCACGATTGTCATGTTCTCATGGAGAATTTGCTACCCATTGGTATTCGATCCATTTTGCCTAAGAAAGTGCGTCAGACCTTAACCAAACTTTGTTTATTCTTTAAGGCGATTTGTAGTAGAGTGATTGACCACGGAAAGTTGCCAACATTGCAAAGAGAAATTATTGTCACTTTGTGTGAGCTTGAGATGTATTTCCCACCTTCCTTTTTCGACATAATGATTCATCTAATAGTTCATCCGGTTAGAGAGACACAATTGTGTGGCCCATGTTACATGAGATGGATGTATCCGTTTGAGCGTTACATGAAGATATTAAAAGGATATGTGAAAAATCGATCACGACACGAGGTTGTATTGTTGAGCGCTACATAGTTGAAGAGGCTATTGAGTTTTGCACGGGCTATCTATCTAGTCTTGAATATTACGTGGGATTTGCCAAGGTCTCGTCATGCGAGGAAGGATTAGTAAAGGGATGACAGGAAATAAATTAGTGATGGTATCAAGGAAAGAACTAGAGCAAGCACACTTGCACGTTCTTCACAATGATAGTGAGGTTGATTCATATGTTGCCAAGCACAAGGAGATTCTTAAGAGTCAATTCCGGGAAAGAAGCAAGTTTGGTTAGCAAAAGAACACAATAGGAGTTTCATAGTGTGGCTAAAACATCACATTGATGGTGAGTGTGTTTGAATCCTACTTGATTTCAAAAAGATTGAGATGGTTAGCAAAAGGTCCAAATATACATGTCTTCTCTTACAAATGTGACTATCTAATGAACAAGTGCACTTTCTATACAAAAGAACAAGATGATCGAGTAAAATGCAAAATAGTGGGGTGACTCTTGTAGCTCATTCTATGCATGCATCCAAAGTGCAAAGATAGAAATCCCATATATGCGAATATGTCTTACTTTGGCTTCATTGAACACATATGGGAGTTGGATTACAATATGTTTCAGGAGCACGTGTTCAAATGTGAATGGGTTGACAATATCTTTTGGTTTCTGATTGATGAATTAGGGTTCATGCGGGTGAATTTCAACAAGTTAGGATATAAAGATGAACCTTTTATTTTAGCATCGCAAGCTCAACAAGTGTTTTATGTCAGCGATCCATTAATATCAATTGGTCTATTGTTCTATTGGTCGACAAAAAATTTGTGTATAACAACGATGATGATGAAGCACCCGATGATGTTGGTGTTGAGGACGACCGTTCTTGAACATCGAGAACCAATAATAGGGAAAATACTTCTATAGAGGATGTTGTATATTTTAGAAAAGATCATAATGATGGAATTTTTATTAAATCGGAAAAAAAAAAATACCAAGACGCGAATTGCAAACAAAATTTTATCTAGGAAAAGGAAAAGGTAATATAGACTTAATGATTTCTCGTTATTTTTATTAATAGATAATTATTATATTGTTTTTGTAAATTTAACAATAACATGGATTATGTTATATTGCGGAGTCGGATGGCATCACTTAGTGATCATGAGATCTAGTGGTCAAGGCAGTAGTCATTTATGTTATATATGGTATAGCTTTAATTTGTAGCTACTTTTGAGTTTCATAATGTAAGTTACTTATGATGTTGTATGATTTGTAAACAAAAATATCTATTAATAGGTTGAATTTTGTGTGTATCTATATATTGGATTGTAATGATATTGGCTGAATTTTGTTGGAATGATATTTGATGAATTTTCTTTGGAAGGAATGAATTAATAGGTTGTAATTAAAAGGAGAATAAACAAAAATAAAAAAATAATTAAAAAAATCAGTCAATAGGTAGCGTTTTAGAGTGAAAACGCTAGAAATGAAGTTAAAAAATTCATTCAATACCTAGCGTTTTAAAGTTAAAAGCGCTAGGAATTGTAAAGAGGAGCTAGAGGATCCCTAGCGTTTACTGAAAAACGCTAGGAATGCTAATAAAAGGTGCTATAGCATCCCTAGCGTTTTACATAAAGCGCTAGGAATGCTAGTAAAAGGTGCTATAGCATCCCTAGCGTTTTTCTGTAAAAACTAGGAATGCTATAGCACCTTTACTAGCATTCCTAGCGCTTTTCGTAAAAACGCTAGGAATGGTAAACACGCCGCTAGTTGATCCCTGGCGTTTTACATAAAACGCTAGGAATGCTAGTAAAAGGTGCTATAGCATCCCTAGCGTTTTACATAAAGCGCTAGGAATGCTAGTAAAGGTGCTATAGCATCCCAAGCGTTACGTAAAACGCTAGGAATGCTATAGCACCTTTACTAGCATTCCTAGCGTTTACTAAAACGCTAGGAATGGTAAACACGCGCTAGTTGATCCCTAGCGTTTTATGTAAAAACGCTAGGAATGCTATTAAAATTTTTACAAGGCGCGCCCTCTCATCTCCCTCACACACTCACGTACAACCCAGAACTCATCTACCTAACTTTTCTCCACGAACAACCCAGAACTCATCTTCGTTCATCGTACCTTTGCGAACCTCCACGACCCAGGAAACCCTCTTCGTTCATCTTCGTTCATCTCCTTGGTGCTACGACCCAGAAACCCATAAACGCGACCCGAGAGAAGCGAAAAGCGCAGAAACCTATCCTCTTCGTTCATCTTCTCTCTCGTTGGTGCTATCTTACCACGCAGCTCACTCCCATTTGTTTCCTTTTCGCAGACTCTCTCCCTTTCAAAAGGTATTTCTGCACTCACGTACTCTCCACCTCTCTCACTGCAATGACTATTTGTTATGGTTTTTTTATGGTTTGTTATGTATCTTTTGTATGGCTTTCTCTGTTACTTAGCTCAATGTTGTATCTAATTAGTTGTTAGATTAGTCTAGCTTAGATAGCATTATTAACTTGACTAGTGCATGGCTTTCCTAGTGTATGGCTTTCTCTGTTTACTCTAGGTTACTTAGTGCATGGCTTTCTCTGTTTAGTGCATGGCTTTCCTATATATGTTTAGTACTCTAGGTTATATACTTAGTGCATGGCTTTCCTCTGTATGTTTACTCTAGGTTACTTAGTGCATGGCTTTCTTTGTTACTTAGTGCATGGCTTCTTCTATATTTTGTTAAGTGTTTGTTGGTTCTAAACAATTTTAAAGCTAAAACTCACCGAGTCTATTTCATTTGGGTCATTGCAAGTCGATGGCATCACATAGTGATCACGAGAGTAGTCGAGGTGGTGATGGGGTGATAGAAACACAAAGAAGTTCACTCCCGAGGAATTACATCGAAAAAGAATATCGTCAATCGGATAAGTAAAGGACACGAGAAATATAAGGTAAGTTAATTACTAATTATTAATGTTGTTCTCTACCTTTCCAAGTTATCTAATTATTTAATGATTTAATTATTTAAGGTCCGATGGAGTGTTAAAGGTTTGCCAATTGGAGACAACGGCACAAATTTAATTAGCTTTATTGGTACTAAGGTGAAGCAAATCTTTCCAATTTCAATTAAAAGTTGGAATGAGAAAGATAATCGAGTTTTGCCTAAACTAAAAGATGATTTTGGGACTTAATACAGGTATATAATTTTAGACCTCTTTAATAATCTTATTTAGTGATTTTTAGTTATATTTATTTAATCCATTTTTATGTATAACTAGAAACACTTTGATGTCGATGAGTCCGAAGAGATTGGATAATGAAGGAAGCGGGAAGGTTGCATAGGGCTTACTGAGGCGATGTGGGAAAAAGTATTCAAACGTCCGATGGGACCATCGAGACAGAGCCCAAAGACCTTGTATGCCGGAATTATAACTAAGGAGGATTGGACCAAATTTGTAGATATACGCACTCTGAGATCCGGATTTCCTGGTTAGTATATTAATTATTTAAGTTATATATATATTTCACAAGTAGATATCATTCATTAATGTATACTTATCTTTTTAAATAGAAAAAGAGCAAAGCGAATAAAGAAAGAGCTTCTAATCCCGAGTACCCTTATAGAGGAGGTTCTAGTGGATATCAAATTCTCGAAGAAAGATTGGTAAGACACAATTAGTTTAATTTATTATGATTTAATGAATCTTTTAATTTACAGTTGATTAACAATTATTAAACTTAAATAGTTATTTGGAAGAGGAAAGATCCAACTCAAGAATCCCTTGATCGCATGCGATTATGCAGTTAGAGGCCCGACAAAACAAGGATGGGGAGATTGTGGATCCGAAAACTAAGGAGGTCAAGGACAAAATTGTAAGTATTCCAAAATTCATGAAAAAATTGCAAGTTGGAATTTGTGTCTCGACTATATTTTTTAATCCGTTACTCGATTTTTTTGACACGTGAACATATTTTTATTGTCGATTAAATTTCGTTGACACTTGTTTATTATTTCTATCCGTTACTCGATTTTTTTGACACGTGGACATATTTTTATTGTCGATTAAATTTCTTTGACACTTGTTTATTATTTTTATCCGTTACTCGATTTTTTTGACACGTGGACATATTTTTTATTCTCGATTAAATTTCTTTGACACTTGTTTATTATTTTTATCCGTTACTCGATTTTTTTGACACGTGGACATATTTTTATTGTCGATTAAATTTCACTTGACACTTGTTTATTAATTTTATCCGTTATTAGTTTATGTTTGTGCATCGCCAAAGCATATCACAATCTGTATCACAAGGAGATTTAACAGATTGTGATGGTCACCAAGATGTCCTTGCTCGTGCCTTGGGAAGGGAAGAGAGACAGGTCGGATTAGAGGTTATGGATATGGGATTCCTCCGACAACCGTGTTTGGGCCAAAGAAGAGCCAAAGCAAGAAGTGCGGGGATTGTAAAGTCATGGCGGAAAAGTATGACGAGCTATCCAAGAATGTTCTTTGTGCTAATGGAAGAGAGCAGGATGTTTAAGCGACTCTTGGCACAAAGGATTGGTGCACCATCCCCTCTTTGCACCACCCTGCTGAACCTATTGAGCTCTTGCACCCCCATAGCGCCCGAGATATTTGCACCATCCCTTCAACACGTGTATTTAACAAAACTCGACTGCTTTTTTGTACATATGTATTTGATAAAATTATCATGTATATTTATTTTTCTTTATAATTGATTTAGGATAAGCGTGAATGTGAGCTATATATTGCAAACCCACATCGAAAGGTTGCGAGTGGGTTTGATATGTAACCAATTGAGTGCCACATCGCACAATCAGGCCATGCACGAAAACCATTTGAGAGTTAGGGTAGACTATTCAATAGGGGTGCGCACCATTGCTCATTCCAATTGCTAATGCGGATATATTTACTGTGGATCAAGCACTTAGTACTTTTGTGGCATGGCCTGAACAACTTGTCGTTGTAAGTGACAATATTTTTGTTAATAATTAAATGACTATAATGTGTGTTAACTAACTAGCTAATTAATCATTTTTTTAATATATACTAGGTACCCCATGTGTCCCGACCTTCCCTTCCATGAAAGTGTCCCAACCTTCCCTTCCACTACCAAACTCTCCGACCATCTTCTATACTGGCCGGTCCAACATGTTGGTCAATTTCCCAATGATGAATTCCAGAACTACATCGATTCTCTAAAGGTCCACATTCAAAAAATGAACCAGGACGACCAAATTTTTTTACCGCCCGATAACATTGTGGGCCTGGAACAGTTGGTAATGATCAACATCGAGGATATGAAAGCTATAGTTGAGATGGATTGGGCCTTGCCATCGATATTAGAGTATACCAGAGGTATGTATTAAATTATTTGTACACAATAGTTGTTTATATTAGAGTATATATATGAGGATCCGAAAGTTGTATATATATTATTTATAGGTTTTTGTACAATCGTCTTCGGTCCTTCTCAAGCGGACACGAAGTATTTCTTCTTGTGTCCTAAGCGTGTATCGTTGTGTTTAAGCAAGGTAATACAGAGGAACGACATCGTGATTAAAAGTGAAGTACAAAGTTATATCCATTCACGCTTCATGGAAGCCAAGCATTTGAAGGGCGACTCTTTATTTTTGGCACCACTCAATAATGGGTGAGAAATTTAGTCTTCAATCACTTGTTTAATTATTTTGAGGATTGTATTATAGTGTAAATTAATGTGTACTCATTCGTTCTTCATTTACTTGCAGGCAACATTGGGTACTCTTTGCAATAAACCCTAAGCAAAATGTTGTCTATTATCCGGATTCACTTCAAGGCCATTACAACGTCTACGAAGACTTCAGAGAATCGGTTGAGAGGTGTGTATGTGTAACCCTCTCATTTTAATTTGTATAATTTAATATATGTATTTTGTTCAACTTAACGTTATATATATATATATGTATGACGTTACTGATTGCTTTGAAAGAATACTTGGGATTATCTACGACTAAAACAAGATGGCTACCCATAATCGTAAGCTTTTAAGAATCATTCTTATAATTTTAATTGATTTTTGGTCATAAAAATGTGACAATTAAGTTATAATCTTTTGCTTTGTAGTGTCCTAAACAACCAAATAGCAATGATTGTGGGTACTATGTTATGAGGTATATGAAAGAGATTATCACTCATGACAAAGTAACAATCCCAACCAAGGTAACTACTTAGATTTATTTTTATATTGATATTATAATACTTACTCACATTTAATAAACATTTTAATTCTAATTTTATTTCATTTTTTTCAATATTTTCCTAAACTTCAAAAAAATCCAGAATTACTCTTTGAACAACTTACAAGATCGGGAGTGGTGCCATTTTGTTTCTAGCTTTTTGTAGCAAGTTTTGAGATTCATAATAGTTTAGTTATTATTTATGTTGTATATATTGGATTTATATTATGTTGTAAGTACTTCTTAGAATGATATATATTGGATTGGAAATATTATTTGATGAATTTTGTTGATTGAATTTTGTTTGAATGATATATTGGATTGGAATGTATTTTCTGAATTTGTTGAAAAGGGAATGAATTTATAGGTTGTAATTAAAATGGAGAACAAACCAAAATAAAAAAATATTTAAAAAAATTCAGTCAATAGGTAGCGTTTTAGAGTGAAAACGCTAGAAATGAAGTAAAAAATTCATTCAATACCTAGCGTTTTAAAGTTAAAAGCGCTAGGAATTGTAAAGAGGAGCTAGAGGATCCCTAGCGTTTTTCTGACAGTAAAACGCTAGGAATGCTAATAAAGGTGCTATAGCATCCCTAGCGTTTTATATAAAACGCTAGGAATGCTATAACATCCTAGCGTTTTATATAAAAAGCGCTGGGGATGCTATAGCACCTTTTACTAGCATTCCTAGCGTTTTATAAAAACGCTAGGAATGCTATAGCATCCCCTAGCGTTTTATATAAAGCGCTAGGAATGCTAGTAAAAGGTGCTATAGCATCCTAAGCGTTTTTATAAAGCGCTAGGTATGGTAGTAAAAAGGGCTATAGTATCCCTAGCGTTTTAATTTAAAAGCGCTAGGAATGGTAGTAAAAAGGAGCTATGGGATCCCTAGCGTTTTTATTTAAAACGCTAGGAATGGTAGTAAAATGAGCTATGGGATCCCTAGCGTTTCTAAAAACGCTAGGAATTGTAAAAGGCGTTGGGTCAATGGCTAGCGTTTTATATAAAACGCCACGTATGTCTAAAACACGCTGGGTAAATGGCTAGCGTTTCTTAAAAAACGCTACTAATGGGGTGTACGCATTAGTAGCGCCAGCTTCTCTAGCGTTTTAAAACGCTACCAATGCCCAAAAAAAACGCTGACAAACCTTGTACGCTGTGTTTTATTTCCATCCTCTTCTTGACTCTTGTCATCAAAGGTAAGCTCGATTCCTTAAAAACAATCATTTTTAATTATCTGCTCATATCTCCTTTCACTATCTTAATCAACCAAACTCCCACTTCTAAATTAACCATGAATATTCTCTTATCACTCTAATTGGCTTCTCCATACATGAATATTTATATTCTCTCTTTCGATTTTCTTTTAAATAATTCATTAAATTTTGAGGATCTTTGTGGATTGTTCCTTGAGCAACCTAGTGATTGGAACAACAAGAAGTGGGAGAGAAATACGAGGAAAAATTTGAATGGGAACGTGGTTGTGGAAAATCATCGCACATGTGCACGAGCAATATAATTTTGGATTGCGAGAGGGTTTTGAGTGTGGAAAAAGTTAACCCTTTGATTTTCGCAGTGAAGCGGTGATAAATGTATCGTTAATAATGGAAATCCCTTGAGGGTTTTGGTAGTGTTAAATTCTCCTATGCTTGGGATCCTCCCTTTATTCTTATGCCTAATAGCTCTGTTGTAACATGTTAATATATATAGGATTTGCTTAAATGAATAAAATAAATAGATACAGAACACATTGAATCTAAGGCATAGGAGTATATGCTTTGGATTCTGAGCTTTTGAATTTTCGTTTTATTTGTAAGATTATTATGTTTTCATACCCAATTATAAAAAAAAAAATTACATGCATATTATGTTTATTCCAAATACATGTATATTTTTGCTTATATAGGGAATAATTGATTCAATTTGAATAAAAATTGTGCTAAGTAACATAATCCACCCGCGGATGCTCGCCTTCTTTTGTAACCACGAATTTGTCCCACAACAACAAAACTATTTTATAATTTAGTTGTTCTTGAGGCATGATATCAAATCGAAAACATCATCACGTTGTCTCCAACTAATATTATTTAGATCATTTGTATTATTTGTGATCTCCCTTTTAATAATTATATTCATTGAGTATTAGCTATGTTTTGAAGGAGATGCAATGTTGTCAGGAGGTAAGGTTCATACTAATTAAATTCATCAGTAATGTTCACACGGTAATATTTAGACTAATTAAATTCGTTTTAAATTTGTCCTGATACTCTACCCAAACACACTATAAGTGATATGTGGCAAATGGGAGACCAAATCGAAACTTGAAAAAAACATTGAGGACCAGATTGACAAAGACACCAAAACTGCCATATTCATATTCTTCACCCTCATTCGAACCCTAAATTAAAAACATTCATCTTCATCTTCTTCACTTCCTTTTATGGATTTCGGTTTGAAGCATTGGTCATCCATATTTCTGTTTGTGTTTAAAATTAGTCCTCTATGTGCTCTATTTATAAGGACTAATTTATTTAAAATAGAAATATAAATGACCTATTTGATACATTAATATAAATATGGAAGGAAAATTTGAAATATCAATGATCAATTTAAAATATAAACAAAACATAAAAGACAAAAATGAAAAGAAAAATATTTTAAAAAATAATCTATTTTTTTGGATAATTCGGTTGTCCTCTGCGCGCAACTGTAGAGAGTAGAGACTAATCTCTCGAGTCAATTAGGGCCACAATGGGCGAAAAACACAATAAAATACTTGATAACCAAAGCCACAAAGAGTGAACTAAAATTAAACAGTCACAGTATCCAAAACATTTGAAATAAAATTAAAAATTTGAGACAAAAATATCAAGTTTTTTTTACGGAAAATATATCAACCATAAAACACAATAAAATACACAATAAAACTCAATTTATTATGTTTCTATACTTTTAGAGAACCTCATTAAAACACACATTAATATACAATAAAATCTTCAAATATCAAATAAATGATTATAAATCTTTGTGGAATTTTGTTTGACAAAATAAATCTTTGTGGATTTTGGTCACGGTTTTTTCGTATATAATTTGGACAACCAAAGCCACAAAGAGTGAACTATCTACAAAAACAATGGCAACAAATTTCAGGTGTCTTATTTCCATCCTATTCCTTACTCTTATCATCAAAGGTATGCACATGATTCCTTTAATACTTCCCTTCTTTTTTTTTTTAACTTTGTTTCAACTTTCACTAACAAAACTTTTTGGTCTTGTTTTTGATTAATGGAATTTTCAGGATCATGTGGGTGTGACCTGAACAATCTTGTAATAGGCACAATAAGAAGTGGGAGAACAATACAAGGCAAGTCTGAATGGAATGTGGTGGTGACCAATACTTGTACTAACTGTACACAACATTCTATAAAGTTGCAATGCATAGCATTTCAAACTTTAGTACCTATTGATCCTTCAATTGTTACTGTCAGACACTACGCTAGAATGGCTAAAAAAGAGCGCCACCATGAGCAGCGTTTTGCCTTAAACGCCACCTATACCCAAACACGCTAACCCATACGCGGCGTTTTTAACAAACATTTGCATATTTGAAAACGAAATAGCTTAATATTCAGCGTTTTTATCAAGCGCGCGTATTTTGAACACGAGATAGCCACATACCCAGCGCTTTTTAGCAAACGCTGCATATTTGAAAACGAAATAGCTTAATATTCAGCGTTTTTTAGTAAACGCTGCGTATTTGAAAACGAAATAGGCACATACCCAGCGTTTTTTAGCAAACGCTGCGTATTGGAAAACGAGTTCCCAGTTATTGGAAAACGAAATAGGCACATACCCTCCTCCTTGCCTTTTTGCAAGTGCTCTTGTATAATTCTTTCAATCTCACAAAACAACAATGGGAGACGAGAAGAAACCCAAGCCTGCTGTTTCTGGTGTCTGGTCCGACGTCAAATCTTTCGTTAATGGCGGAGCCTCCGGCATGCTCGCTACCTGCGTCATTCAACCCATCGATATGATCAAGGTCGAATAAAGTTTTCACCTTTGCGTTATTTTTGTTGAGATTCCCCCAATTTGATTAATGGGTATCTTTGATTTCTCTTACCTGATTCAGATCCGTGGTTTGTTTTTTTTCTTTGTAGGTGAGGATTCAAGTGGGTCGAGATCTCTTTGCAAGTATCACATCCACCATGCTCAAGAATGAGGGTGTTGGTGCCTTCTACAAGGTTAATTTCACTTTTCTATCCATCTTGTGTTTTTGGATTTTGTTTAATTTTCTTCAATGATAGATCCTTGTTTCTCATGTGTTTTATGTTGATAATTGCATGTGTGGGGTGAATGTTATTGATTCCAAAACGGTACAATGTTGCGTTTTGTGCTTCTATGACTGTTTAATTTTCTCGGTTATAGATCCGCTAGGGAAGGGGATTCTATACTGCTTCGTTGTTTTGGCTTTTGAGTCACTGTTTTGTTTGGATTTGAGATTGGGATTTGGTTTTATTTTGGTTTTGTCATTTATCCTTTATTGAGGTATAAATCACGGTGTCTAAATTGAATCAATTCATGCAGGGTGTCTAAATTAAATCTACTCAGCAGGCCACATACACCAACGCTCGACTTGGAACATTTAGGTGGTGTTATGATTTTATGATGCAATTTAGTATAGAGGCTTCTCTGAGAAGTCGTTATTTTAGCCACGAGAAGGGGCTTTGTTTTCCTTTTCTTTTTAGTTAGCCTTGCATAATTGTAAAGTGAAAGGTGGTTTGGGAGGTTAGTGAGTGTAAAGTTTTTATGGAATCGAAGATGTTGGACGGCAATTGACCTCGCCGCTAGAGTCTTATGATGAACTATCTGAAAAGTGGCGGACATGTTTGGCATAGAAAAATCGAGATGCCAAATTATGTCTTGCATCTGCATGATATAACGGAGAAGCGATCAAACACATTGGAGATGAACCATTCGGTAGGAATCACAATCAACGCCTCTTCAATTATCAATTATAAAATGAAATTCATGATCCTATAGAGCATGACATGTTTATCTCTTTTGGCAAGCAACTTCACAAGAAAACAGAAAGGAGGTTGAATATTCTAATGGATTCTAGCGGTGACAATTTAGTAGTTTAGTGGAAGAAAATAAACCATTCTTTCAATTGTGCAATTTGGTTCATCTTGTGATAATAAAGAGTAACATGTGCATCGTCCACAAGAGAGGATAAACCTCTGTTTGTAAGGAGCAGAGCTCCAATATTTTCTTGTTTTTCATATTAATATATTCAGTTCCTATCATGTTCTTACCGAAATGTTTGATGAAATGATGCTTTTAGGCCTTGTGCATGAAGAATGCATTGCGAAAATGAGGCTGATGTCATTGATTGATCTTAGCTCTGATGGAAAGACAACATGTATCGTCAATTACTACCACTAAAGAGTCTTTGCATTCGGTTGTATGCGAGTTCTGTTATAGAAGGTGCTAAGGTACATAAATATGTCAAATAAAAACACTTCTATTCTATGGTCTTGAATTGATGGTGGTGATAATAGGAAAAGTTCATTGATAAACTCCTCATTGCTTAATTTACAGGTGAACGTACCATTGACATCCATTGTTTTAAGGCAAAGTAGTTTTAGGTCAGTATCTGCTAAATTGGTCTTATTTGGTGTGTGGATGCCAGTGAGTGACTAACATGGATGTACATATTGAGTTGTAGTTCAATTGTATCAAGTAAACTAGCTTAGTATTCTTGTACCAAGAGATTATAACTTATTATATAATATATATGAGTGTGTATCAAGTGATTGTAACGAATTCATTACCCTTGTATCAGCTTCAAGTAAATGACTACTTATACATTTGGATGTATGATTTAATTTTTTGGATGTATTTTAGATGTATGATTTAATTTTTTTATGATGTATGATTTAATTCAGGTTTAAATACAACAAATTCATAGATATCACTATTAAAAAAATATTTTGGATGTATGATTTAATTTTTTTGTTGCAAATATAAAATGGAAAATACACAAAAACTGAAAAAAAATTTAAAAAAAATAAATTAAACAATGGGCGCGCTTTTAAGGAAGTCTTCGCCTATGTGGGGACAAGTTTGGGCAATGGGCAGCGCTTTTTAGGAAGCGCTGCCTATTTGAGGACGTGTTTGGGCAATGGGCAGCGCTTTTTAGGAAGCGCTGCCTATTTGAGGACGTGTTTGGGCAATGGGAAGCGCTGCCTATACAGAGAACATTGTGGATTTCAGTGGATATATATGCTATCATATTAAGGACATTTGAATTTTAATATAGTTTGTTAAAATTTGATATTTCAATCATTTGAAGCACGATCATTTGTCTCTTAGATTGTTATTTAGACCGTATTAAGCGATAGGGGTTTGGCAAGTGTATCAAATCACTATCGTAGCACTAAAAATAGTCTTGTTATATACTAGTTGATTTTGATTACGTTTGAGCAACAAAATTTCAAAACGTAGAAGCTTTCAAATAAAATAGAGCAGAAAATGTCTCTGAGTTAGAGCAATAGCAATCCGCCACATTTGGTTCTCAAGATTCTTGATGACAGCATCATGAGTTTGCATTGAAGCTTTCGTATCACTCATGAATGCCTTCAGTAATGTCTCCAGGGAGTTGTCGCCATATTGGGTATTACGTCTTTGTCTTTGGTTGAGCAGGGAATCCTGATGGTACATTAGGTACTGCAGCATTAGATGTATTTGTTGCATTGTTGCTCCATCTAAAGTTGGGATGATTTCTCAACCTAGGATTGTAGGAATTTGAGTAAGGGTTATTGTTTTTATTATATCCCACAAAGTTCACAGATATAGGATTGCTAGGACATTCCTCATAAAGGTGCCCCTCCACAATAGACACAACTGATTTCTCCAAGGGAGCTTGTTCAATTGCAACAGCAACTTCTGTTGATTCATCGTTCAGAGAGGATGTTGTAGCATTAGATGCTATAGCATTGGCTGTGCAGAGATTCTTGATCATGTTTGTGAGGGATGCCACTTGAGTTGATAGCATTGTAACTTCATTGACTTAGCTTCATGCACTCCAGCCTTCTTTTGAGGCGAGGACAGACACTACAAGAAAAACTTGTTTTAGCCACCAACAATTGCCACGGAGCTTATTCCGTCAGTAATTTGCCACGGATTTGCGACGGAATGTGTAAAAAGGAAGAGCGCGAAATTTCCCGCTGGTGTTTGCCACGGATTTGCCACGGACATGTGAAAGGACAGAAAACAGAACGACGTACGCTTCTCTTCTCTCTGTCCTCCTCCTCGCGCCTCCACCACCTCAGTCTCCGATCTTCACCCTCCACCCTCCACCCTCCTCCGGCCTCCTCCGCCTCCTCCATCGCTAATCGAGCTCTACGGCCACCTGTGACGAACGTTCTCCTCTTCCACTCTCTCCTCTCCGTCGCGCCTCACCTCACTGTTTCTCCTCCGACCTCCACCATTTCGCTGCCGCCGCTCCTCCTCTTTCCCACTTGTAGGTAATTTCTATTATCTTTTTAGTTTATCCCTAATTTCACTGATTAAAAAAACCCTAAATTTTATTTTCTTTGTTTTGAATGATTTTGTTAATTGTTGCTTTTATTTTGTTGACCACAAGATTATCAACTTTGTGCGATTATTGGATTATTAATGATCCGGAAAATAGTAATGTTATTGATATATATAATTCTTTTGGTGGGTTGAATTAATAGATTGTATTCATCTTAATTTTTCCATTCCAGAATGGTGGGGAATGCTTAATTCAAGCCAACACACATAAGCGCCAAAAACTTCAAGATGATAATGCTAATGTTTTTGAACATGTCGAGGTTAGTTATCATCTATTGGCTCAATATATTCTTTTGCTGTAATAATAGAATAGTCGCATCTCATATTGAAATTAAGGCCTTGGCAAATTGCTTTGTTTTGGCTTACTTCAAATTATATTGTAGTAGTTGCCATCTTACATTACTAGTATTTTGATTAATTCAACCATTTGTAAGAAGTGGTACTCTGTCTCAGAAATTGGCCATGTAGTTGTTTCCAGCTGAAAAGGTTTAGAGTACATCACTATATCAGGTTGTTACTGATCAAAGACAAACTAGTTTGGAGGCTTCAGAGACAAAAGTTAATGTTGATGTGAGTAAGAAGAAATCTGGTCGTGGAAGAGGGAGTTCTGGATCAGGCAGGGGCCGTGGTTCCAGAAGCAATGATCTGAGCAAAACACAAATTTCTTATCCAGTTGTTTCGTCTGCAAATGCATGGTCAGGTAAATAATGTTTACCATAAAGTAAGCTTCTTGCCATGAAACATTTAGTTCTTTATTGTTTATCATTTTTTGATTGCCCTAATCAGTTTTTCACAAACTGGTTTTTACAATTGCAATGACCTCTATAGCCTATACTTTTTGCAAGCATGGTTACAGCTTCAACATCTTTGATTTATTAAAATTAACGAGACCTGGTATTGAGGCGATTTGGGTTGGGGTAAAGGACTGCAAGAAGATGATTGTATCTTCTTTAGACTTTATCTGAAAGGAAATTTGGTTGCACTGGTCTTGGGTGTCTTTTGTTTTTGTTTCTTGTTTTTTTTTGAATAGCTATTCAATGCTAGTGCTATGTCTGATTAATTATTTTCTGTATTCTTGTTTTGGTAAGGTTTATTTGGCATTATGGTCTGGTTGTATCTCTTAACTCTAAGGGTTATGCAAATGGGAATCTTTCATGTTTCCTTTGAATGGAGAATTCATAAGTGTTGAAATGATATCTTGCTTAAGCAATATATTTTACGGGTTAATCATTTATTTGCAGGATGGAAGACTCAAAGATCAGTCTAATAATGATAGTAGTGCTTCATTTGAGGTATGACTTCTGCTTAAATTTGAGCTTTGTGTATAAGCTTTATGGTAGGTAAAAGAATGTGCGGTTTTATATGAAAATAAATAGAGGTTTGATATGACCTGTTTCATTTCTCCCTTTCCTCATCAAGTCTCAATGACATGGCTAATGCCTTAAAACCTTGTTTTTGTTTTATTAGGCATAAGAGCTTGTATTTTTCAACTTTTTTCTTATTTTATTTCATCTTTATATTAAATTAGGAGGAGGTTGCATCCTTACGTGCAAAGGTTGTTTCTTTGGAGGAAGAGTTGCGTAAAGCAAAGCAAGAAACCACCGAGTATCGAATCTTTGTCATGATTAGAAAAGGTATACAAATAATTTCAAATTTGGCGAAAAATGCCGATTAAACATATCATGATATGATGATGGAAGCTCAATGTCACTTCCCTTGCATCCAGAAAATGAAGTAGTAGATTGGAAATTGCATGGAAGAGATATTGTTGTTCTTGCAATAGTAGAATCAATAGTAGTTCTTGCAATGGAGCACACCTGCTTAGTGATGGTGTTCTTGAAACCGAGAAATAGTTTTATATTGCTTGAAACCAATTTGAATTTATTGCTTTAAATAAGATGCTCTATTGTTGCATCGTAAATGTTTTGCTAAGCCATTTTATGTTGCTAGCTCGCCGTTCTATATATTTTGTGATTCTTCGCACTAGACCGTGCTAATCTTGAGGATGCCTTGCTTCCGATTCCTAAAGTTTTGATTCTTATGAGAAAGAGGAAGCATTTCAAGACTCTTTGGACAAGGATAGTAAATTTGAATCTCTCGAGACAAATGGTACTTATTTCATTTTTCTAGGGATTTTGTGCAAGTGTATGAATAAAGCGAGTTTATGTTTTGCCATGAATTGGTTCTAGTTGAATGATTCTTTCATGAACCGAGTTTATTGTTTTATGTTTTTTCTGCATAGCTAGTTGGTTGAGGATACTTGCTCTGTTTTATGTAGTGAGGACCGATATTACATTTGATATTGTCAATGATTACGTTATATGTTGTATTTTCATGTGTTTTTTGGGTTTAAAAGAATTTAAATGCATTTTATGGTTGAGGACTGATATGTTGTATTCTGATATTCTGATATTTTTTTATCTTCTCATTATTTGAACTAACATTATCTTCTCATTCTTTATTATTAGTCTCCTTTGAAGTATTTGTTCAAAAGCATCATGAATACATGTATTGAAAAACATGATGTTGCTGGTAGGTGCTAAGAGTAATGTGAGCAAATTTTCTATTTTAGTGAAACAAAAATTGGCAAATGTAAATAATCTTTGCTTTTCTCGATATTCAATCTAGTCTATTTGGATTTTGTTATAATTTGATAGCTATTGATGACTTATTTTATTTTTATTTTAGTAGACTATGTCTTTGTCAAAATTTAGTTCAAGAAAATGGTGAAAAGTAGATCCTTGCTTTTATTGGTTTGAACTATAGTCTTTGGCACTGTAGTGTTCCCTAGCAGCCCTCAGGCGCAACACAATTTGTCGCTGAGTTGTGGTTTAACTTTTATGTATTGGCCATGGCGGCGCAAAGCAATGACCATATAGCACGCATGATTGCTTCCTGAGTGAAGATTCCTTGAAAGTCTAATTTTATCCTCGGTTTAGCAGTTCCTCTTCATCTTTTTGGGGTTTTTGATCGGTTTGGTGTGTTGCACCGACTCTCTTCTTTGTTCACTATTCTCGCACTGCTCTCTATCTCTGCGCCATTTGTTTTCTTTGTTTTGCCACTTCTTTGTGATATCGCCCATTCACAACCAGGTTTTTTTTCAATGTTTAAAAATTAGTAACAATGAACTTTGATTACTTGTAATGAATGTGTTCAATTTTATGTTTTCTATCCTTGGCTTCGTTCAATAACAATGGTGAAAAGTAAATGTTGTTTTTATTGGTTTGAATCACGGTCCTTACGGCTTTGAATATAATGATGTGTATTGATAGTATAATTTCTTATTTTAGTAGCCCAAGTCCTTGGCTTCTTTCAACAACAATCTTTGAAAAGTAAATGTTGTTTTTATTGCATTGGTTTTGAATCTGGTTCACTTGGCTTTTGATATAATCGTATACTTGTGCATTATTTTATAGTATACTAGTATACATGATTGTAGGGTCGAGAGAGGAGGAAGGAAGATTGTTGTTATTCTAAAATTTTAAAACTCGAGAAATACGTTTGATTTTCATTAAATTATCAAAGGTATAGTATACTCTGTTGTTTTAATTGGTTTCTTTTCTTTATTATTCTGCATGCATTCTTGAAATGGATACATACAGATACCATGGCCATTCTATGTCCGATCCCTGGTAGCACATACCGCACACGCGATGAGATTAGTGGTGTTAGGCGGGTAAATCAATATCACCGGCGATTAATCGTCCTATCTGTTTAATTAATATTGAGGAATTCATTCTCTCTCTTTTTTTGGCTATTATGATTATAGGAGTGTGATCCAATTGAGAGAGTGAGAAAAGCGGTATTGGCTCACGACATTGCTCTTGAAAAGGAGCTAAAGGTGATTGAATCTATTTTAAATTCAGGCTTGACTATTATAAAATGTGATATATTTGAGCTTATTTTGTATAAAATATTTTACGAAGATGTATATCCTAGTGTATCCGACACAATGGAAAAAATTATGTATCGGTGTATCGAGAGATAGAAATAATTTTCTCATTAAGCAAGGCATCTAGGTTTGAATTAATTATATAATTTAGATTATATAACTCTTATTGTGAATAGTTGTCGTGGGATTTATTAGGGTCAAAAAGGGAATACCATAAAAAGTTGATTGAGCGGATAGATAGAATAGGGAGGGAGAGAGATCTGTAGGGTGAAGAAAGAAATATCCACTTTCATCTAGGATTTTTATCGGGCTTGACTCTCTTTGCAGTAATCCCCTTAGCACCTTATATAGACTTTGTGAAGAGGCAATATAAAACTTACGTGAATGTCCATGGCGTTATAATACCAACCAACACACCATTGTCCAACACACCACGAGACCGTAGGGCCTATTATTTACCGCTTTTTCTTTCCTTTCTGTTGTTATGCTTCTACGGTTTTGGGAATTAACCTGATCCTTCTCTGTTAAGGATGAGGAGTTAATCACCATATTTTCTCAAAGACAACCAAGCGGTTGTCATATTATTCTCATAAAGCATTAGAGTTTTGTGCTAAAGATATTATGCAAAATCTTTCTTTTAGGACATTGAGAAGGAAGCAAGCAAAAAAAAGTTGATGAAGCCATTGCCAAAGCAAAGGTAAAATCATAGCTCGATTGTTTATTCCTCTCATACTAACTATGCTATCCCACATATTTGCCTCCTTTACAACCGAGTTCTATTTTATTTTCGATTTCTAGGAAAGTCAATTGCGGACCCATCCGATCTATTTACAAATGTATATGTTAAAGGCTTAGGGGTTGAGGTAATAATTATTTCATCCCTACTCATTATTCTTTTATATAACTCAATAAATACATGATGTTACATGAATTTAAATAAAAGCACATGCATATGAGATGATATAATCTGATTCAACAATCTTTGGCGTTTTGGCTTAAACTCGAGGGTAATATTACTCGGATATTTGAAATCATATATGAAAGATTTTTGTTACGTAGAAGTATGGATAATTATATAGTTGGATTTCGTTTTACATAGTTCGAGCCTCAAAGTAAATGATCCCGATTGTTAAGATTACATGAAGAAGAGATTGATGCGATTCTGATCAAGCAATTAATAATTATTATTAGTGTTATTAAACTCTTGCGATTTGTGATATTTTGAATTGCGGGCATGCATGGTCTTTGATAGGAAAGAAGTTAAAGCTACTTTGCCATAATGGAGAACTTTATCCGTTGAAACTCTTCTTCCTTTGGTTTTGGACCGATCAATCAAAAGAATAAAGGTTCTCTGACAAGATCATCTTTATTCCTATTGGTGGAGCTTTCCCTAATTGTATATGAAATTGAATCTTGTGCAAAGAATGTGGTGGCCTAAATGTTTAGCATGTAAATTTAGAGGAATTTACTGCCATAGCATTATTTTAATTGAATATATATGCAATTAGTGCTCTGCAACAAATTGGAGGACTTCATATGCGCAATTATCTTGAATATGCGCAAGTATATCAAATAATATTTGAAGCACTGCACAAAAAAAATTGATGAGTGAAACAAACATTGATATGATTTTATTTATTTTTTTTAATTTTTTTTTAAATTTTGCGACGGATTTGCGACGGAAGATGTCAGATTTTGCCACGACTTTGCGACGAAAATTTGCGATGGATTTGCCACGGGTTTGCGACGGAAAAATTTGCCACGGAAAAGTCCGTGGCAAACGATTTGCGACGAGCGTTTTTGCCACCATTTTTGGTCCGTGGCTAATGTTGTTTTGCCACGGAAATTTGTACATTTGCCACGGAAATGTCCGTGGCAAATCAACGATTTTCTTGTAGTGAGATGACACTTAGTAACGGAACTTGGCTCGCTAAATCCGTCGCTAATGGCCAGAAGACTCACCCTTGCTAAATCCATTATCCAAGCTCTCCCTACCTATGTTATGCAAGCGGCCGCTGTCCCCTCTAGCATTTGTGAGGCGGTGGTGATAACTCTTATTTATAAGAGTTATTTATGCTTTTTTAGCTTAAATTATTGGGAGTTCTAAAGTAATATTGCGTTTAGTTAATTAAAATAGGTTGTTTAGTGTAAAAGAAGATTTAATTCTGGTTTGAAGTCATCTTGGCACTTTGGTGCCCCATTTGTGCTTTTATGTGTGTATTTTATTGTTGCAGCATTATGTGCCGCAGCATTGCGTTCCTGCAAAAGATGAGAGAGAAAATGCTGAGGCAAGCTGTCAAAAAAGGAGGGACACACCCTATTGCTGGTACCAGACTGTCATATGCTC
Organism: Oxytropis ochrocephala; assembly: GCA_020916435.1. Taxonomy (NCBI): domain Eukaryota; kingdom Viridiplantae; phylum Streptophyta; class Magnoliopsida; order Fabales; family Fabaceae; genus Oxytropis; species Oxytropis ochrocephala. The sequence goes on along the minus strand of CM037090.1, from coordinate 45,344,718 downwards.
AGAATATTCACTACAAAAAAAACAGTATTAGCGAGGGAAATTGGGAACCTCGCTAAAAAATTATTACCGAGGGAATTAGCGACGGATTTGCCCGTCGCTAAAGAGGCGCTGGTTTTTTATTATTTTTCAAATATTTCCGTCGCTAAAAGTGAAAAATTCCCTCGCTAATATTTTCACAGCTGTAACCTCACGTGCTTTTTTTACAATTCTGTCACTAACACTGCAAATTCCCTCGATAATTCAAATTATTCCCTCGCTAATTTCCAAATTCCCTTGCTTAATAGCTTGAGGCCACATCAGTCGTCTGATCAAACATAGTCTGATCATCCTGATCATCCTGATCATCCCTCTTCCCCCTATTGATTTGGATTATGTTATTGTTGTCCATTTGGATTATGTTGTTGCTTTCGGTTTGGATTATTTACATTATGTACATTTTAGATTTGATTATGGATTTTATTTGAGTATTTTAGAAATATGAAGTTGCATATTTATGATAAACAAAAAAGTAGGAATTTTTAAAAAAAAAAAAAATATTGATTTGGATTATGTTATTGTTGTCTATTTGGATTATGTTGTTGCTTTCGGTTTGGATTATTTACATTATGTACATTGTAGATTTGATTATGGATTTTATTTGAGTATTTTAGAAATATAAAGTTGCAAATTTATGATAAGCAAAAAAGTAGAAATTTAAAAAAAAAACATAAAAAATCCCTCGCTAATTATCACAAAATCCCTCGCTAATAGCATAAACAAATCCTCATTGATTCCTCGCTAATTTCCTCGCTAATCCTCGCTAATTCCTCGCTTAACTTCCCTCGCTAATTCCCTCGCTAAATTTAGCGAGGAGCATTTTAGCGAGGGATTTGGATCCTCGCTAATTCCCTCGCTAAAGTACATTAGCGAGGGATTTTTGTGCTTTAGCGAGGGAATCCTGTGTCGCTAAATCACGTTTTTTTTGTAGTGATTCCCTTTTGTGGGGCACATTGACACATGTAATGACAAAAGTAACCTCCAAAGGATATCTTGGATCACTAAGCCCTAGTACTATTTAAGGAGGCTCATCTTCCTCGTTGGGAGGCTGGGTTTAGAGATAGCTTTTCTCTCCATTTTCGTTCCAAGTTCCATAATCACAATAAAAGTAGAAATTCTGCACAACAGTGTTGAGAGTGATGCTGCAACAATACAGGAGCTGACTTACTTGAAGATTTTCGTGGATTTGGGAGCTGCTTGTACCTCCATTATCACTGTTCTTGGAGCCAATCTTCAGTATACCACTTCCTACTTTATTTCTTCTTTGTATTTTCGGTTTTATGGCTTTAAACATTATGTTTAAGTTGTATTTCTTAGTTATGAATTTAGCATTTATGTTTAAATTGTATTTCTTGTGTTTGTTGCTCATTATGAACTAAATACTCTGAGTTGGGATGCTAGTAACTATGTAATGAAGTCTTAGTATGTTTAATGCATGTATTTGATGTTTTAGCATTTTATCCTTTGTGTGATACTATTTCCAAACTTATTTTAGAACTGATCACCTAATATAAGTACCATTTATAGATTCAGAGATATGATTTATAAATTGATCTCAAAGGATAATATGGGTAGTGTTCATTAATAGAGATATTAATGTTCCTTGCTTAAACCCTAGAGATAGGAGGGCAAAACCCATAAGGTGAATACTGTCGGTGCTCAAGCAGCCTAGGAGGTACTTATTTAGGGTCTAGAGATAAACTCTTGCAAGGAAAACCTAGTGTGAAGTATTTGAGAATATATGTCTTATTGCTGTAGCACCTAATGCTGTAGCATTAGATACAACATTAATACATTATGATGACATTGCATAGTGAAAGACATTCCAGCTTACTCTCTTTCTGAATTTCTACTAATCCTTTATCTTACTTGCTGTTTGTTGCCAAAATTGGGTTCTACAACTTGTTATTTTACTTTGCTTTTACTCATTAGCTTGCTTGCTAATTAAATATAGAAAAGAACTCAACAATCCTCGCGGGAACGATCTCTACTTACTCTTTATTACTTGTTACGATTGTGTATACTTGCACATATTGTTTTCACACAATAGATGGATAGACATTGTCGTTCATTTGTTTGGGGAGATGAGGAGGATAAAAAAAGAAAATTCACCTTGTTAATTGGAAACACGGCGTGCAAGCCTAAAAATCTTGGTGGTTTGGGATTACGGTCTACCAAAAGCGGCCAACCAAGCCTTTCATTCTCAAAAATAGTTGGAGTTTATGCACTAAGCAGAATACTTTGTGGGTCTCGATGCGCCATAAATACAAATGTGGTAACGATATTTTACCTAAAGTGAATCCTAACCGTAGCGGGTCCAACATGTGACGCGGTATTTGCTCCGTTGGCCTAACTTTCGCAAGCAAATTAGATGGCATTTGAAAGATGGTGCTTCAATTAAATTTTGGGACGACTCATGGGTGCACGGCCAAGGTCCTATTATCGGCATAGTCCGAATAATGTACTGATTATTTCTACGGATAACTACATAAACAAAATGATTACAAGTAATGGTATGTGGAGGCTGGAAATCCCCAGTCCACTTCATCTCTAATTTCTATGATTGAGCCTCCTAACCCAAATCTTTGGTAGTTATGAAATTTTTGGAATCCTTGCCCGGATGGCGGAGCTTATTCTTTCATTGCGTGGGGCTATTGAAGAATATGGTATCCATAGAAGATAGGAGAGAAAAGGTTAATAAACTCTAATATTCATCAAAGTGAAATTGATACAAAAGGTAATTGATTACAATGAGAGTTTGGTCTTTATATATAGATCCAATCACACCTAAATAATATGTAACAAACTAGCAACTAGAAAACTAACTCTAACCGAATTACCTAACAAATTAGTAACTAGAAAACTAACTCAAACCGAATTACCTAACAAACTAACTATATTTCTAATAGTCCCCCGCAAGCTAGAAGGCATTCACAAGGCTTCTAGCTTGGAATGAACAATACAAATTTACATGATCAAATCAAAAAGAAAATTACAACAAAACAACCGACAAAGCCAATTGCAGTGTGAGGATAATCATCCTGGGAAACCATGTCTCTAAGCTGGAAAAGACACCAATGCAGACATTTTCCATCAAGAAATTCCAAACCAATATTAAGATGTTTTTTTTCTCAATTAGCTGGCGATTTTGGATGCAAGAAAATAAACATAATGAAGCATCAGCCAGTAGGTAGTAATACCACTTCTTGAACATTGTTGATAAACTTTCGAAGACAATCATCAACGAAAAAATTCTATCTCTTGGAGGCATTTCAACAAACAGCTTGAATGTTGTTTGGTAAACAATGAGTGAAGATCGAAAACGAAATCGAAACTCGATCCAAAAATAAATTAGAACTCCGCTTCAGATCACAATCATCGGGAATAAGAATCAAAGGAGGACAATGAAGCGAAATCGCAAAACTGATGTGCAAGAATCGCAAACGAAAATGACAATTACCGATAAAAGAATGACAAACAATTTGTGTCAAACGAATTAGAAACGGAACAAACAAAAACAAGTTGCACAAACAGAAACTCTCAAAGAAGCGAGAGGAATGAGAAAACGGTCAAGAATTGAAGAGATTTTGAACATGAATTGAAGAGCCAAACCAAAGACCGCAACAGAAATAGGAGGAGTTTCGAACAAGAATTGAAGAACGAAACTGAGATGAAAACAGAATCAAGAACGATTCACAGAGAGGAAAGCAAAATGCATGTGAAATCGAAAATGCCAAAGCAATGGAGAATCGCAAACTCAGAAATTGCAAAACGCAAAAGAGCAATCAAGGAAAATTGCGATATCAAGATATGAAAGTCTCAAATGAGGTGGACTATTAGAAAGACACCGAGAAGAAGAAAGAATGAAAGTAAAATGAAACTTGAAACAAAAATTAAATTGATTAAAGAAAAATAAAGAACATATAGCGAAGAGCAACAAAAACAATCTTCATGGAGGATACCATGTTTGCTCTGATACCATATTGAAGAATATGGTATCCATAGAAGATAGGAGAGAAAAGGTTAATAAACTCTAATATTCATCAAAGTGAAATTGATACAAAAGGTAATTGATTACAATGAGAGTTTGGTCTTTATATATAGATCCAATCACACCTAAATAATATGTAACAAACTAGCAACTAGAAAACTAACTCTAACCGAATTACCTAACAAATTAGTAACTAGAAAACTAACTCAAACCGAATTACTTAACAAACTAACTATATTTCTAATAGGGGCTCCTGCAAATTGATAAAGGAAAATTTATTCAGGGTTTTTTCACAGACTATAGGTGCTCAAAAATACAATTACAAGTTGTTAATACAGAGCAAGGCATTATGCCACCAAGACGAAACGCAATAATCGGAATGACTACTCACCCCATAAACAGGAAATAATTGTTAAATATAGGAGTATAAACAATAAATGTCAATATAATTGGTAAAAAGTATTGTTTATAAGCTAAATTGCACTTTTGGTCATTTATTTTTTTTCCCGTTTTGTTCTATCATATTCCATTTTTGTGTCATTGTGGAATTCATAAAATGTGTGTTTGGCTAGGGTATTTTTAGAGTGTAATGTAACTTTTGAGGGAAATTGAAAAATTTTAGTTGAAAATTTTGAACAAATTTTTTTCTGTTTCTCCCAAAAATTACATTACCCTCAACAAATACTCTACCCAAACACACTATAAGTGATATGTGACAAATGGGAGACCAAATCGAAATTTGAAAAAAAACATTGAGGACCAAATTGACAAAAACACCAAAACTGCCATCTTCATCCACTACCAAAAAAAACGACATTTAGTGACCGATTTTTCGGTCGCTATATATGAAAAATCGGTCACTACAATGTTTAGCGACTGAATTTGTGACCAACAAAAATCAGTCACTATATCACTGGTCGCTAATTATTGCGACCGATTTGGTGACCGATATGCTTAGCAACCAATTTAGTGACTAATTTTAGCAACCGATTTAGTGACTGATGTTAGTGACCGATTTAGTAACCAATTTTAGCAAACGATTTAGTGACTGATTTAGCAACCGATTTTGTGACCAATTTAGTGACTGATTTAGCAACCAATTTAGTGACTAGATACATTAACGAAATCAGTGTCCAATTTAGAGAGTGAAAGTTGTCTACAGACCATATTGTGTTACCAAATTCATCAGATTTTTTATCCCTAGTTGATTCGATCTCCATCATGTCGATAGTAATTAAAAACATAATAAAAATAGGTTGTACGAACTTCCTAGTTGAATCATGTTAACTTCTTCACAAAAAAAAAATTTCATTACATTAAAGATATTAATGTGTTTGGTAAAATACATAACTGATGTCCTACATTAGACTTAACCCAGATATCTGACCAAACTATTATCAGCAAAGGGTTTCACAAAAATACCAATCATGAACTTAACACACAAAATTCTTTTCACTGCATCATGAACTTAACCCAATTTTTTTTCACCGCTGCATATACTCTTCCCATAGTCATTAAGAAAAGCCTCTGTTTCAAAGAGGACTCCTCGTCCAGTAGCTGCATCTCTACCTAGAGATCCACGAAGATCCTAGGTTGAGAAAAGAATAAATAGAAAAATGAATGGTTTATTAAGAATTTTTTGGTGTCAATTCAATTAAAATTGCAATGAAATGACAAACACATATAAGTACTTACTATAGTTTTTCCGGTCACTACTGCAGCTGAGTAGCCGGGAAATTTGGAATACTCATTTAGTATCCATGCCATGGTCTGCATGCAAAACCATAGAGTAAGATAATATCAAATTCCAAAAATCACATTAGTACAAAACAAATTGAAGTCAAATACAAAGTAAAAATAACATAATCAAAATTTGTAATAACCTCAAGTTGGTATTTGATTCCTCCTTTCATATTGCCTCTGGCATTATCATGTTGAACTCTGAATCCAATATAAAATTGCAATGTGTTGTTGGTGTGAGAAAAACATGTGTAAGTATACACGGTCTCTAACAAGTAGTATAAAAGATCGAACTCACAGAGATTGTTTTAACTCTTTCAAGTTTCAATACAATGTATTTAGTGTAAGGTAACCAAATAATAAATATATTCGGAGGTAGTGTATATCACAATTATGTAAAATTAAAGCAGGATGCAAGTAGTGGTGATGCAATAGAGAAATGATAGTTGGAATGTCTTCCCCAAGTAAATCACTTTTATGTGTTCAATGCAGTATGTGATGCAGGTGCACTGAATGTTGTTGCAATTGCAATGTGCCTTTCAGTCTATGTCTTCAGAGTTTCATTACAAGCTCTTATGTCTAAGATGCTAAATAAGTTCACTCTTGTCTTTGTAAAGTACTCACAATGTCACCCTATGGACTATGTTATCCTATGTCTAGGACTTAGCATGGTTTTAACAATCAACATTGCATTGGCGTTGCAGTGGTGTTGACTAACTTCGCGCGTACTTGAAGTGCTGGGTTCGAGCCCCAACTTCAAGTTTTTGCGGAAAATATCAAAAAAAAGTTAAAACACTGGTTTACAAAATTAATAAAATGACCGCAGGGAGGATCAAATTAAAGATCAGATATTCGCGAGCTAAGAACTTTCTGGGATCTTATTTGGAGGAAGTGTTGTTGGCTAAACGTCAAAAATTCTATATTTATATATAGATATACAACAATATTATTTGGGGCACCTAAAAAAATGATTTTGGGCTGGCCCTGTGTGGTAGTAGCATGACCCACGCCAGCCAGGGCGGCCTCACGACCAACATGAACAAAATATAAGCTGAGTTGTGGACTAGGTCGCTCTCTGTTAGACGTTCCGCGACTCTGTCCAAAGTGTGCAAACAGTCTCACCTAGCCCGGTCGTCTTAGGATAAAACAGCCTTCTCAAAAAAAAGTAATATGATCTTTCCGGCACCTAAGAAAACCACCAAACTCACACCCCAACTATTTATTTTACAGCTCGGTATTCTTTTCTTTTCTCAAAATAGAAGTATCCTTTTTCAATCAAATAGTCATGTTCTCTTTTTTCTCTCTCTCTCTCTCTCTCTCTCTCTCTCTCTCTCTCTCTCTCTCTCTCTCTCTCTCTCTCTCTCTCTCTCTCTCTCTCTCTCTCTCTCTGAAAGTTTCAATATATATATATATGATTTAATTTATATACACAATAGGTGTATGTATGTTGTACACTATCTACCAATCACATAGTAACACATCATTAAAGAAAAATTAGGCAATTGGTAACCACCAATTAGTCAATTAGCAACCACCCACTCCATGAATTGTGATTGGTAGTGGTTGTAAAAGTCCATACACCTATTGTGAATGCAAATTTAACTCATATATATATATATATATATATATATATATATATATATATATATATATATATATATATATATATATATATATATATATATATATATCTCCAAAACTCAATTGTTTGCTAGCCAAAAAAATAAAAACACTTTCATCCCTTAAACAAAAACCGTACCCTTGGATTAATTTTAAAGCAAAACATAAATTTGTCATTGAAATATCATAAAACTTTCAACTCATATGTAACCAATGGCTAAAAGAAGTTAATAGCAACAAAATTGAAACGTAAGACATGCTGTAAAAGCTAATCAATATAAATCATAATTCAAACGGTTACTTTCACAATAAATAAAAAAGAATTCATTTTATATGAAATCCGTTTAGAAAACAATTTCTATATGCATGTCATAAAACAAAAGTAAAGCATATATGATTATAATATTAAATAAAGTGTTTTCTAATTTTTAAAATAAAACAATACACAACAATCCCCCACTTGTTTTCTTTAAAAAATATTTCATCGAGCAGTAAATCATTCTAATATAAGATTGAGCATAAATATTGGCGCTCGTAAACTAGAACCAATACATTAGTGTTGATGCTTCCGATTCAACAAGAGTGACTCGTAGTCTTGAACTCTATCTCAGACAACATCACACACTCAATCTTTGTAGTTTATATATCAGCTTGTGCATTAATTATGGCCCTGCACCGCTGCATGTTATCCCAGTATAGTGAACGCTCTAAAAGTTTTGCCCAAAACTTCAAATGAAGCAGTCACACTTCCACATTCACATAGGTGAGTCTATCGAGAGTACTCATGTAGCTACGTACCCCACTCGATATAAAGTATAAAACTCATTAAGAAATTAATTCAACCTCTCAACACTACATGATATCTTGCTCTACATTTTGAATGAGACTTAAAAATATTTGTGCATGATTCCACGTCTAATTATAAGTTGTTATTACCACCTTGAACCTATTTCTTGGGATCTCCAGTAAATTAGGTTTGGTTACCCTTATAAAAGACAAATTAACGGGCATCAGTCTCATTCCTCTTACTAATCCTTTCGTCAAAGGATTAGCCAAATTTCTTCAAACTCATATGATCTTCTTAATTACTTTGTAATAGCCGGCCGGTACTATCACAATAGATCAGTATGGTTTGGAATCAACTTTTCACTGTAGGAATATCTAAAAGACTATTCCATTCGTCATCACTTTAGCTTTATTGCACAGTGGGAAACTTTATGTAATCTTAGGTCCATGGTTCTTTAAGGTACATCATGACCCTCTCAATAGTGCACAAGTACTCATTACTAGAACTACTAGTAAATCTGTATAGTAAACTCACATCACACTATAATTCTAGTTCAATCAGCAAATCCTCACAAACTCGGATTTTTTTAACACTCTCATGGTGTTCTTGAGCAACTTGACACTAAGATCATAATGAGAGCTTGGTTTACAAAACATATTTTGATATTTTCCATAAAAATAGTATTAGAACTAAAATAAGTAAGTCATCCACGTGTAGAAAAATAATAGTGCAAATAATTATTCTCCAAAATATAATAAAGCACTTACCACTTTTATTAATTTCAAAAAATATGAAATCACAAGATTAAAATCCTCAAAATAGAGAAGGCAAAAGTCATCATTTTAATCAATACAATTTTTTCAAAATCACCCGGAAAAATATATTATTAGAATCACGTGTTCTAATAATGCACTATAAAAAATAGAACCCCCACTATTTTTCCATTTAAACGACAAACGATTTTCTTAATACCCGTGTTCTTCATTTCAATAAAAATTTCATCATAAAAAATCTACAAGTTTTACTACTATTCATATATCTCATAAAAAACCTTTACAACAAAGATAGATAAATAAACCCATCCCAAGTAGATAGCTCAGTTAGCGAGCTAAGGGATACTAGAAGAGAGTGCACCAAATGAGTGCAGAAGTAAGAGGCCCGGGTTCAAATCCGAAACCTAACATTTCCCCCACTCCCACTAACAATTGCCTATCTAAAAAGTAATATGATCTTCCCTGCACCTAGAAAAACCACCAAGCTCACACCCCCAACACTACGCCAGATTTGTCAAAAAAGAGCGCCCCTATAAGCAGTGCTTTAAGTAAAAACGCCACGGATGGCCAAAACTGCTAACCCATACCCAGCGCTTTTTAAAAAAATGTTGCCCATTGCCTTTAAACGCACTAGCCATACCCAGCGCTTTTTAAAAAACGCTGCCCATCGCTTCACGCGTTCTCCCAATACCCAGCACTTTTTAAAAAACGTTGGGTGCGTTCTCCCAATACCCAGCGCTTTTTAAAAAATGCTGGGTATCGCTTCACGCGTTCTCCCAATAGAGAACTTGTATTCTCTCACTTCCAAAATTTTTTTGAGTCGGCCTCTTCACTCTCTCCTTCAAACACTCTTTTTCTCTTCTTCTTCCTTCCAAATCCATGTCTATTTCTGAAGGTGAGAGATTTTGAATCTCAGGTTTGCTTCCTCTTCTTCTTCTTCCTCCTTGTGTCATTATTTTGTTGTTGATTTAATTTTTTCTGGAAATATTTTGATGATTTCCAGTTGGATTTCGTTTTATGGTTTTTATTTTCAATCCACAAAGCTCAAAATCTCAGGTTTGCTTCCTCTTCTTCTTCTTCTTCCTCCTTGTGTCATTATTTTGTTGTTGATTTAATTTTTTGAGTCAATTTCTTCAAAAAAAAACTAGGTCCTTTTACATGGGTCAAAAAAACTAAAAAAGTTTGCTTTTCCCCCTTTTTCAATACCCCTTAATTAGCTCATATGTCTGTTTTTTCAGTGAAAAAAATACTAATATGAGAGGAATAAGAATGTTAATAAAGAATCAATTGTGTGTTGTGTGGCTTTTCAATTCAATTCACCAACCAGTTTCAATACCTTTGTGTTACTTCTAAAAAATTATATGTAATGTATGATTTAGTTGAATTTATGCTTTATTTTAGATTGTTGTTGATTTAGCAATCAATTTAGTATATTATTTGATTCACTTTGCTCTTTAAAATTCATATTCAAAGGCATGGAGTAGTTACTTGGAGTCACCTAACATGGCAAGATGAGGCTCTCATCTATCATAGGCATGCCGACTCGATTGTTATGCATCTCAGTAAGGATATTTGTATTATTGTCATGATGATATTAATGATAAAGAGTTATTGCCAATAGATTGCTTAGTTGAGACCAATGCTCTCAACTTTGGCTGGTGTGTTACTTTAATTTGTCACTCACAGGTGAGGGGTGAATTCATAAGTGACAAAGGGAATGGCGAAGTAACACACCAATTCATTTATAGGTACAGGTTTTGCATCAAATATCCACATAATATTTTGTCTATCCTCTGCTTTGGTTTTTTTATTTTTATAATAGTTTTTTCCTTCTTTGTTGTTGAAAATTTCTTCAATTATGCTTTTCGGTTTTCCTTTTCATTTCATTTCTAGAGTTGTGTCATTTTGCTTATTTTTGTTAATGTTATCACCTTTTTCTTTTGCTAGCATAGAGGAGGAGTCGCAACCCCAAGCAAACAAGGGATTTTGAATAAATTCCTCTATTCTAGCTTTCCACCAAACAAGCAATGGTTGTGTACATTTATATCTATGTGTAAGGTTACATATTAAATAGTTTTGTGATACATTGGCTCGTATTTCACTTTCAGGTTCTCCCATAATGTATAATATTTCGCTTTTGAGCTCTGCTAGGGTTCGCTGTGTTTCCTCTCGCCGTCGTTGAAGTGTGAACATGTCGAACGCTGAGGACCGTGATGCGTCCAAAGAGGAAGAAAATATCCGTGAAAGAAACACGAAAAAGGTCAAGGAGGAGAGAGGAGAACGCTTCTCAAGCACGTCTTCAATTCCAATTCGGTATGATGATCTAGTCAACCCATTGGAGGAGATTCATCCGGCCGTCAAGTCATACAAAGAGATGGTGTTGGGTATTGAGGCAGGAAGTGGCGATGCTAGGACTTCTTCGGGGCCTGAATGCGATGCTAGGGCAGAGGAGGAGGAAGCTGAGGATGCTGGCTACAATCCTTTCAATCTAAAGATTATTGAGAAAAAGCACAGTGGTCATGAATGTCCAGAAATCCTTATCTCTCCAAGTGCTGAAGAGCGTCTATGTAGGCCTTGGAGACGAGGATTGCTAGTCAAACTCTTGGGGAGAAGAATCGGGTTCAAGGCTTTGGAGAACAGGTTGAATCAGATGTGGGTTCAGAAAGGCACTATGAACATTATTGATCTTGGTAGCGAGTTCTTCCTTGTTTACCTCTCTAGTCCTGAAGATCACACGCGTGCCCTCACACAAGGGCCCTGGCTAATTTATGATCACTACCTCACGGTACGCGAGTGGAGACCAAATTTTCACCCGGAAAAGGAGGAGATCAATAAGGTCGATGTTTGGGTGAGATTACCGGAACTTCCAGTTGAGTATTATCACTCAGATTTCTTGTTTTTCCTAGGAGATCGGATAGGACACACAGTGAAAGTGGATGAAACAACTCAATTGGTAGGGCGTGAAAAATATGCAAGACTTTGTGTCGAGGTTGATTTGGATGCACCCTTACTTGCTATGTTTGAACTCAAGAATCATATTTACAAAATTGAGTATGAAGGTTTGCATATGCTATGCATGGTTTGTGGAAGATTTGGGCACCACAAGGACCAATGTCTTTGATAAGGCCGATGAATCCAAAGAGGGAAGAGCATGGGGCGAACCATGGAGAAGACGGGACCAGCAGGAAGTGTATCTCGAGAGGATGGTCCATGGACGGTGGTTCGAAACCTCGGCAAAAAAACCTAAGGAGAGGAATGGTCCGGCAGCGACTTCACGGACGCGCGTGCTCTGGCGACATTAAATGGCAACGCCATTACAAAGAGATCTAGATTTAATGTTTTGAATGCTAATGATGATGCGGGGGCCCACTAACGAAATTCATGTTAATGTTGAGGAAAATATGGCACAGATTCAAACGAGGGCAAATATGGCTCCAAAAAAAAAATCTGGCTGGCCAATCAGCATCCATCACAACCAATCACCGTAGGTTCCACAAGGAGAGCACCGTTGGTATTAAAGAGAAAAGGGGCCCACTCGAATCTCTCAAAAAGAAACCTGCAGAGAATGGTACAGATTCTACCAGCACAACTGTCAATCACGAGGTCAACGCACGTGGAGAGACCGCCGCCTCACAAGGGAATCACGCTTTGATCATTAGCATACAACTAGAGTCATTATTGGACCCCACACTATGCAGCACGTGAGTCACAATACAAATGATGGTGATGTGGGTCATGCTCCTTCTATCACTATGGTTGGGCCGATCCAATACCACCCAACTAGACCTCCAGATACACCCAGGCCTGAAGCTTCTCACACCCCCATTTGCATCAATACTGGTCAAGATGTGGGTATGACGGACGCTGAGGAGTTTATGGATGCTCATGAACAAGGAGAAACACAAGTTAGTGATTCGGAGATGGAGGTGGTCCTAGAGACCGCTCATCCCTGAATTCTGTTGCCTTTGCTTTGGTTTGTCGTTCTTCCAATATTAGTTTTTTAATGAATCTCACTAAAATTCTAATTTGGAATTGTCGAGGAGCTGCCAGCCCGAAATTGTTCCGGAATTGCAAACAATTTATTGATATGCATAGTCCAGAAATTTTTGTTCTTATGGAGACTCGTTCCAACCCTGCTCGCCTAAAGAATACTTCTAGGAGACTTGGGTTTGATGGTTTTGTGTATGCGGAGAATAGAGGCTTTGCTGGTGGGATTGTTACTGGCTGGAAAACAAACTTTGTTGATCTTCTAGAAGTGTCAAACAATTTTCAATTCCTTCATTTTCAGGTGACAATGCAGGATGGTTGGACTTGGTTCTTTTCACCAACTTATGCTAGTCCAGATGATGGTCTGAGAGGTGAGCTTTGGCACTCTTTCTTTGACATTAGCAGGCACAAGGATGACCAGTGGCTAATAGCTGGTGATCTGAATGACATCAAGGATACTAGTGAATGGAAAGGGGGAGGCAATCCAAATCATGTTAAGCAAGATCTCTTTAAAGATAGAATCCAAAGATGCCAGTTGATTGATCTAGGATCGGTTGGTCCAAAATTTACTTGGAGAGGACCTCGTTGTGGATTGGTTGACAGGTTATTTGAGAGATTGGACAGAGCCTTGTGTAATGATAGATGGCGCGTGGCTTTCCCAAATGCCTATGTTCGAGTGCTTCCCCGAGTGAAGTTTTCGGATCATCATCCAATTTTAGTGTGTTTGCATGGTAATGCTCAGGATAGGGTGGAAAGACCTTTCAGGTTTGAGAGTGCCTGGTTAACTCATCCGAAATTTAAGTAGGACATGGAGGTGTGGTGGAGAGCAGATGGTAATTTTGATCACAAGTTGTCTGCTCTTGTTGGTAATTTAAGCACATGGAAGAGATCCACTTTTGGTTGTGTTAGAGAAAAGAAGCGAAACCTTCTTGCCAGACTTGGTGGTATACAGAAGCATTTCCATAACGGTAACGTCAATCCTTTTCTTGTCGAGTTGGAGAAGTCTCTTCAACATGAATTGAATGACATTATCTATCAAGAAGAGCTTATGTGGTATCAAAGATCTAGAACGCAATGGCTTTAGGATGGGGACAGGAACACTCGTTTCTATCAAATTAAAGCAGCTAACAGAAAGAAAAAAATAGAATCCATCTCCTTAGAGACACTGGAGGAGCTTGGTTGGAAGACGAGGTTGCCACCAAAAACCATGTTAATGATTTTTTTAAGAATTTATTTATGGACCAGCCCTCTGGCGTTAATCACAGTGCCCACAAATATGGTTTTCAAAAGCTTGGTGAGGAGGATATTTTGAAGCTTGGTGAGGATATTGGAAATGAAGAAGTGGAAAAAGCTGTGTTCTCCATGAAGGCGTGGAAGGCTCCAGGCCCTGACGGTTTTCAAGCTGGCTTTTATCAAGCAAATTGGCATCTTATTGGTAATGATTTTTATAACTTTATTCAAAATGTTTGGGCAGATCCAGTATTACTCCGGAGTATCAATTTAACTGACATTTGTCTTATCCCTAAAATTGATAAGCCAGAGTCTGTTACTCAATTTCGCCCCATCTCCTTGTGCAATGTCTATTATAAGATTGTTACTAAGGTGATTGTCAACTGTCTCAAGCCTTATATGTCGGATATTGTCTCTCCTTATCAAACTGGGTTTATTCCTACTCGAAGCATCCATGAAAATATTGTTGTTGCTCAAGAGCTCCTCCACAGAATGAATAAGATGAAGGGGTGCAATGGATTTTTTGTGATCAAAGTTGATTTGGCTAAATCCTATGATAGAATTCGTTGGGGCTTTATTGAGGAGGTCCTGGATGAAATTGTTATTCCTGTAGCTATCAAAAACATCATCATGCATGGCATCTCTACGGTTCAAACGAATGTGCTGTGGAATGGCACAAGATCGAGTTCTTCGCGCGCCAATGAGAAATTAAATCAAGGAGATCCTATTTCTCCTTATTTGTTTGTTCTTTGTATGGACAGGTTGACTCACCTCATTGTTGAGCAGGTGGAAGATGGTGCCTGGACTCCTCTTAAAGCTGGCCGAAATGGCCCCAGTATTTCTCATCTCATGTTTGCTGATGATCTGCTCCTCTTTGCTAAGGCAATAGAAGAAAATATGCATAGTGTTATGAGGACTCTTAATTCCTTTTGTGATATGTCTGGTCAGATGGTTAGCATAGAGAAGACTCATATTTTCTTTTCGAAGAATGTTCATCATCGTGATCGAAATAGGTTGGCCAGGATTTCTGGTTTCAAAATTTGTGCAGCAATGGGGAAGTATCTGGGGGTTCCTCTCCTTGGAAAGTGTCCTAGGAAAAATGACTTCTCTTACCTTGTTGACAAAGTGCAGAGTACATTGTCTGGTTGGAAAGCTAAGCATCTTTCTTTTGCCGGAAGGGTTACCCTATCCAAATCTGTTATCCAAGCTATCCCAGTTTACTCCATGATGACTACTCCTCTTCCGAAGACTTGTTTGCAAGACATCCAGCGCTTGCAACGAGGCTTTATCTGGGGTGACACAGATGATACCTAGCTGATCATGTGCAGTACATTCCTCCTCAAGCTATGGATTGGCGTGTTTGTGATCTAGTCACGGATCATGGTACCTGGAATATGGATTTTCTTAATGAGCATGTTCCTATGCATATTATGTTACCAAGTGGCTTCAGTCTCAAGAGGGGGGGTGAATTGAGACTTTAAAAAACTTTTCCCCTTTTTAATGACTTAGATTAATTTTCGCGCAGGTTTATGAAATGAACAATTAGAAATATAAACGATAAAGAACACAAGATATTTATCTTTGGTTCACCACCTCCTAGTGACCTACTCAGTCTCTCACAAACCCTTTGTGAGATTTTCACTATCAAACAAAGCTTAAAGCGGGTGCTTTGAAACCCTTACAAAACTCGGGCACTCTTCACACTTAGGATCCCCACCTTTGTGCAAGAGCCCTCAAAACAATTACAATTGACAAACAAGAGATACCCCACCCTTGTTACAATCAAACACCCTAGAGAGATACCCCAGCTCTCTAATACAACCAATTTACAAACAAGAGATACCCCACTCTTGTTGCAATCAAAACCCTAGAGAGATTCCTCACTCTCTAGAAAAACCAATTCTGATGAAAATCAAATTACAAGAAAAATAGCAATACCTCTAAGATAGGTGAATACAACAAATTGAAGTTCTCCAACCTAACCCTTGAGAGAGATCGGCTCAAATTGATAGGAACAGTGAAGAAGAGCAAGTGTGATTGTGTAATAGGATTTGATTTGTTCTTTGTTATGTGTTGGTTGGTTGTAATGATCTGTGAAGCCCTAAATCCTATTTATAGAGTTTGTAAAAATATGACCGTTGAAGCAAATTGTAACTCTATTTTGATAAGTGAATGATCGATTGATTGCTTCTAAGGTAATAAGTTGGAAATCAATTTCTTGCTTGTGGGAACAAGTGAGGAATCGATTTAGTGCTTTAAGAAACAAGAGAGAAGAATTGATTGTGTGCTTTAATGAAATAAGAGAAGAATCGATTGTTGGCTTTAAGAAACAAAGTCATCAATCGATTGTTGCTTTCCAATCAAGTGTGAAATCGATTTCAAGCTTCAAAGACAATAATGAAATCGATTTCTAACTCTAAAAACAAGAGAGAAATCGATTTTACACTTTAAGAACAACAAGCCATCAATCGATTGTTTTCTTTCCAAAACAATTTCCTTTTAAAACCAACAACATGCAAATCGATTTCTAGCTTTAATTTTATAGGCTATGAATCGATTTCTAGCTTTAAACAAGCTATGAATCGATTTCTAGCTTTAAAGTTACAAGCCATGAATCGATTGCTTTCTTTCCAAAAACAAGTTCTCTCAAAAATCAAGCCATGAATCGATTTCAACAAGTGCCTAACCTATTTGACATGCTTTTATCAATTGAAGACATATATTAGGCTTGCTTGTGTGTGTGTTAGTGTGTAGAGTGATTTGAGCCGATCCTCAAAAGCGGTTTACAATTTATTCCTAAGACACGACTTGAATTCCTAACGTCTACCCTTACCACAAACATTCTTCTTGAGTTGGTTGTGTCTTGGAGTTCCCTTTTGTCACTTTATTTAGAATGCTTCATCATCAAAACTTAACCTGCAACACAAGATATCCACATATTATCCCCAAGTTGCTCGCTCATCCGGTGTCGTTGCCTCATGATGGCCAAGATGAGCGCTACTGGCTTGGTGATAGCTCTGGTAAGTTCTCGGTGGCTATGGCTTACAAACTTATTACCAACTGTGACTTCTCTTGTATCAATGACAAGTGGAATATAGTGTGGAAGCTTAAAGTTCCGGAGCGTGTTCGTTTCTTCATTTGGCTAATTCTTCATGAGAAACTTGCTACAAAACAATACTGTGATAACTGGGGGAATGGTGATGTTAATTGTGCTTACTGTAGGAATGATATAGAGACTATCATGCATGTACTCCGTGACTGTCCTGTGGCAATCCGGTTCTGGAATTCCTTTCTTCCTCATGGTTTGCGGGCTGCGTTTTACAGCTTTGATATGAATGATTGGCTGCTGCTAAATTTAACCAATAAAACCAAATTGGATGGCAATTTCGATTGGTGTAATGTTTGGTCTACGGGGTGCCATCAATTATGGATATGGCGCAACAAAGAAATGCATGAGGACAACTTTTCCGGGCCTCTAACGTTCTTCGCCAAGGTCTTTGCAGCAAGTGGAATTTTATGCCGATGGTAATAGGCTTGACATATTCTTTGTTCGGTCCAAGCAAAGCAGGTCCAGATTTCTTGGCGCCCTCCAATGACTGGCTGGGTCACTCTCAATACCGATGGTGCTGTTAAATCATCCCTGTGCGTGGCTGGTTGTGGTGGAATAATTCGTGACTCTAAAGGTCTCTGGCTTGGTGGGTTTGCCAAGCGTTTATTTGTCAACTCCGCATATTTGGCTGAATTATGGGGAGTCCTGGAAGGCATCAAGCTTGCTCTTCAACAAGGGATCAATTTTATAGAGCTTCAAATTGACCCGGTCATTGTTGTTAATTGTCTGAATGGGGACGGAGATGGTAGTGTGTCCGCGGACACACGGTGTGGTGTAATTATACATCTCCTCCCGTGTTTTACTAGTTACCGCATCAAGCATATATACCGGGAAGCTAACAAAGTTGCGGATGAGTTGGCCAATATGGGATGCTCCTACGATGACATTGATCCTCGGTTCTTTAATGTTCCCCCTCCTATTGTTAAGTTATTTGTTGACGCTGATGTTTTTGGAGTTCCTACTCCGCGTTTGATTCCCATGTAATTCTCTTTGGGCATTTGCCCCTTTTAATCTCAAAAAAAAATGTATAATTTTTTTTTACTTTTATCTTAAGATAGTTGTGTTTCTTCTTACTTGAATTACTAATGTACAAGATGCAGTCATTGAATTCAATGGGTGGAAAATTAAATTGTTCTTTGTTCATATCTGTACTCTTGATGTACAAAAATATGAAATATACATTTATTAGGAGAAATACAAGTTCTCTATCATCAAGTTGTTGGTCCATTATTATGAGTATTTAGATGATATGTTTATTGCTTGACTGGATAGATTTATCGTTAATTTATTTGTTTAGATAGATAGTTTTGATTGGGATGTATTGTATTGGTTGTATATGACCAGGTAAATTGCAAATATAAAAAGGAAAATACACAATAACAGACAAAAAAAATAATTAAACAATGGGCAGCGCTTTTAGGGAAATGCTGCCTATAGTAGGACAAGTTTGGGCAATGGGCAGCGCTTTTAATAGAGTGCTGCCTATCTGAGGACGTATTTGGGCAATGGGTAACGCTTTTTAGAGAGTGCTGCCTATCTGAGGACGCGTTTGGGCAATGGGTAGCGCTTTTTAGGGAGCGCTGCCCATTGTTGGAGTGGAATCAACAGCGCCACGTTTAGCAGCGCTCAGAAGCGCTGCCCATGGATAAAAAAAACGCTGATGATGAACCCGCATCACATGATGAATTTTAATGTTTTAGAAGGAGTTTTTAAGTGGAGATTGTGATGAAAGATAACAATTTGTGCTATTAGAAACCGATTTGCTATGCAGTGTTTATGCTGGGTTTTGTTGTGTTTTTATGCCCAGGGACTAGGTGGAATGGAAGAACAAAGCAGTGCAGGCAAATGGACTCAATGGTGCAATGTTAGGGAGGAATCAGCCAAAGGCACGCAGAGTGGCGCGTAAGTGGCGCGCGGCGCGTGAGTGGCGCGCGGCGCGTGAGTGGCGCGCGGCGCGTGAGTGGCGCGCGAGTTGCAGTGCGGGTCAAGGAGAGCAGAGCAGCAGAGTGGCGCGTAAGTGGCGCCGGGAGCGCGGTCTGCGGCGCGAGATACAGAATCACGCGTTAAAACACGAGTGAGGCGCGTTTTTGGTGCACTTTTTGGTGGATTGGAAACCCTAGCACGCGCGAAGGGAACTCATTCCATCTCACGGCGGTGAAGAATCAAGACTTGGGAACAAGAATTGAGGATTCTAATGCGTTCATCTTCATCTTCAACTTGTAATTCTCCTCTTTCCTCTCCTTTTATCATGTGTAACTAAACCCTCATGTTAGGGATGGATGAATTATGATGTACAACTATTGTTGCTGGTTTATGTTAATGTTCTTAATGTTTTCTCTCTTAATTTGTGAATTGAATTTCAGTGCTTAACATTTCTATGATTGGAAAATTATAGAACAAATCTTTATTCAAGGATCAAATGGGAATTTTATTATTGGAATGTTTGAATTTCAATTCTTTCAAATTGTAGCATAGGAATAATCTATGAATTGATGTATGTTGCGAATCCTCGTTGTTAATGCTTGTTGTTAGTAGATGCGCCTAAGGAATTAGGGCTTTCCTGAATCAACAAAGGACTATTCACTTAAGGGATTAGGGTTTTGTTAGAATTGTGGATTCGATAGCAAATGAGAGGAGAGATTATCTTTTGAAAATAAATCGGTGACAATAGTGTGAAATTGGAAGGCATTCATCCCTAGCGTTTTTACCATCTCATCTTTTCAAAGCGTTCTTGGTTTCTATTATCAAAAATACAAAAATATTTTATTACCTTCGAGCTTCATAGCTCAACCATATCAATCGAAACCTATTTCAATTTGGTTCATATTATAGTGGTGGTTAACGTAATTAGTAATTGAATTCGATCATTGAGGGCGATATCCAGGTTCTTACCGATTTTATTACTTGAACGATTTGGTACACTTGCCAATATTTCAACTTGTTGCCCATTGGCTAAATCATTTGTAGTGCAACTATTTATTTTATTGCTCGGTATTCTTTTCTTTTATCAAAATGAGAAGTATCATTTTTCAATCACTCATGTTCTCTTTTTATATATATATATATATATATATATATATATATATATATATATATATATATACTAGTAAGTATCACCGTGCAAAGACGAGGTATACATTTTCTTTTAACATAACATTTGAATTCGTTGTTTGGGACTTAAAAAATGCGGTTATGCGCTTTGCGTGTATTATGTGATATGATGTATACTGTATTTCTTTGTACACCGTCTTTTATAAAATCATTATGTTATATAATATATTTTTCCCGTATATTTTGCATATATATATATATATATATATATATATATATATATATATATAAATATAATTATTTTAGTCAATTATATACATTGATTTTTATTAAAATATGTATATTCCATAATCTCAAAAATACCCCTTGTGGGTATTTAGTATGTTCCGATAAATTCTATATAGACGGGAGAAATTGAAGTAACGATTTAGGAGAAACAACTATTAAAAATGAGGACATTGGGTTATTATCTAAAAGCCTAAAATAGTCATTGACTATCCAATGGAAGCTAAAAGCCTAAAATGGTTTCCTTCCACGACTTGAGTTTCATGGGAAAAGCGGTATTGGCACGGGAGAGAAACAACCCATGACCCGAATGAAAATTCCCCTTTTTACACCGTCTGTTATACATTCATTATGTTATATATATATATATAT
Organism: Oxytropis ochrocephala; assembly: GCA_020916435.1. Taxonomy (NCBI): domain Eukaryota; kingdom Viridiplantae; phylum Streptophyta; class Magnoliopsida; order Fabales; family Fabaceae; genus Oxytropis; species Oxytropis ochrocephala. The sequence continues at coordinate 45,323,737 of CM037090.1, read as the reverse complement.
CCAAAATTTATTGGCCAAAACCTTGCAATTAAATGCCATTCACACCACTTGATAGTGACTGAATTGCCCCGTTACAACTTCAATTGCTCTTTCCAAATATACCATGCAAATGTAATATATATATATATATATATATATATAGTAATGACCAATTGAAGAAAATATATATTAGTTCTCTTATATATATATATATATATATAAACCTCTTCAACTACATTTTAAAAACACTTTGAAAAATCCAACTTTAGTGGTGTGATTATAACCTCTATAATTAAACCTTCAGCTACCTTAATATATTTTAAACCTCTTCAACTACATTTTAAAAACACTTGTTATATGTACGTAGTTGTTGATATGCCAACAAAATTGTCCTATAGGTTCATAATACTTATCGTTAGAATCCAACTATATAGTGGAACTTTGTAGCAAAAGTTCATCATCTGCAAGATAACTAAAATAGCAATACTTCAGCAATCTTAATCCACATTCCACACTTTGAAAAATCTCTTACTTCAATGAGATAAGTGGAAAACCAACCTTTAAGCACTTCACCGAAGTAATATGTTTTAACATGTTTGAGAACAAAATGTATTGATCCACTTAAATTTTGATCATACCAAATTTGTCTTCAAATTGGAAGGCAATGACCAAGATAAAATTAGCTAAATCCAAAGTGACAACCTAATATTTTGCAAAACGTGAACCACAAAAAAACCAACTTAGAAAAAACATGATTTAGTTCTTCTTCCTTTACTTCAAATAGTCACTATGCATATTCAGGTGACCACAATTCAATAAAGTATATTCAGGTGACCACAACTTAGTTCATAGCAAAAAAACTTATACATATTCAGGTGACCACAATTCAATAAAGTATATAATTTGGAGATCAATAACTTACTGATGATAAAATCCTTCAATTTCAAAGTGAATAGAGGAAAAAAGCAAAAGTCAACCTTTTAAAAATCTCTGGTTTGACTATGCTAAGCGATTATTTTCACTTTGCTAAAGAGAAAAGAAATATAAATCATCCCTTAGTCAAATAAAACAACTTACACTATTTGCACAAAACAGGATTTCATGCAACCATTAAACACAGTTATGATATCCAAACCAAAGAATGTAACAAAGCAATATAAAAGAATAGAACTTTAGAGCACCAGTCACATCCTATCAACAGAAAGCTAAATTAGTACCAATAAAGCAATATAAAAAAATAGAACTCTAGAGCTACAGAAATTTATACCACCAAAGCAAATATTAACAGCTGAAAGGAACTACCAGATTGACGATGAAACATTTGCGACCACATGCACATATAGAAGAAAATCTGATAAGTAGGCCCATCTTGCTCTCTTCATTATCAGTGTCCATCTTGCTCTCTTCTTGGTCCATATGTTGCAGGTACTTAAAACAGAAGTTTAATGAGAAATGTTATTGCAGGGAAAAAAGAAGTAATTATCAATAACTTTACAATTAATTAGTATTTCACATGAACAACAAAAAATCACAGGAACAAACCAACTGACACATGAAAAAGAACTAAAAAGGAAAGGGAAAATACTGTCAAAAACCATTATGTAAAGACCGTTGTTAAATACGAACCAACACATAGTATATATCACCTCCGCTAATTTGTGAAGCAATTAAAAATGAAGCAGATGAAAGAACAAAGTCAAAACTACTTATAATAACACTGAACTCTTTACTATTGGAACTTCTATTGCATGATTGAGAAGTATTAAGATTGTCTCAACTTCAATCAGCTCTAATAATATATCAAGAAATCGCCTGAGTCAAATTATTCTTATAAATAAATAAAACCAAATACCCCTCCTGATGACAAATCATATATCTATATATGAAAAAAAAAGATATAAAAAATACCAAATTTATCTCAGTGTTCCCCTTTCAATTCAGCTGTCATGAATAATAAAGAAAACACAACCAACAACAATAACATCAACAAAACTGAAACTACGAAATACTAATCAGTAAATGTAACAAAATGAAGATTGCAATGAGAAACAATCAAATAAAATTCTTGAAAAATTATGATGAAAATACCTTGAATCAAATCCTGTCTTGCCAAATCTAAAGCCAATATTGTTGAAGCTCTGAAACATGAAATACGCCAAATCGAAAAGTTAAAACAAAATAAATCAATAATTGAAATCGCACCCCATATCAACGATTGAAAATCAAACAATATTAAAAACCATGATAAGAAAAACTAAAACCATGATAAGAAAAACTTATGAGAAATAAAATGTAGAAAGACAAAGTCGGGAGAGAAGAGGGGTTTAGGGTTTGGGTGGATTTCAAAAAAAAAATGTGGGTAAAACCAAAACAAAACCAAAATTAGATGAAGATTAGTTATATGGCAAAACTATTGAAGAACATTTTCAGAGGAAGAGTTGGAAAGCAAACTACCTATTGTTCAGAGCAGTTTCGTTTGTCGATCCACAGATCCGATCTTCTTCTTCCGTTTAGTGCTTCCTTGATTTCTCGATGAGAAGTTTAGGTTTTGGTTTGAGTTCTGGACAGATTTGTGTGTAAAGAAGTTGATGGTTTTTGAATTTATGTGAGAGATGAGAGAATTAAAGAAAGAGTTGAGAGAAATGAGAGAGATGGTTTTTGAATTTTTTTGAAAGTGAGAAAGAAAGATGATGAGAGAAGGAAGAGAGATTGGCTTGAGAGAGAGAGAGAGAGAGAGAGAGATTGGATTATTTGCGTAAATCGATTAGTAGCGGAAGCATTTGAAGTGTAGTGAACCGTAACACGGGATTAAAATAGAGCGATATAGGTGGATCTGGCGAACGATTTGCGAAATCCGTGCGAGCAATATTTGAGTCACTTACTATGTATTTGGGTATCCCAATATTTGAATTCTCTTGATTTCTTTAATTTCAAGACAATGAAATCAATAGGAATAATTGTAGATCCACATTTTAAGGCTCTTTGTTAAAAACGTAATGTGATTATTTTTTTAATGAAATTTGGTTTTAAAATTGTATCATAAGTGTGTGTGAAATCTGTATGCGTTTAGTGAGTTAATTAATGGTGCGTGTGAAATTTGTATCAAAAGTTGCGCATGGTGCAATGGTTCTTGTTGTTGTTTGGCACTCGAAGGTTGAGTGTTCAACTCCCATATGAGACATTTCTTCATTTTATTTTATTAAATTACTGACATCCAGCGTGTATTTGTGGGCTCCATGAGTTATTGACGTGTAAAGCCACATATTTGAAGAGATCTACGTGGCTTTTCTTAGGTGGACGCTTAGGTGGAGTTATTAAGTGATTTATATTACTTATGATATATATATATATATATATATATATATATATATATATATATATATATATATATATATATCCAAAACTCAATTGTTTGCTAGCCAAAAAAAAAAAAAAAAAAAACACACTTTCATCCCTTAAACAAAAACCGTACCCTTGGATTTTAAAGCAAAACATAAATTTGTCATTGAAATATCATAAAACTTTCAACTCATATGTAACCAATGGCTAAAAGAAGTTAATAGCAACAAAATTGAAACGTAAGACATGCTGTAAAAGCTAATCAATATAAATCATAATTCAAACGGTTACTTTCACAATAATTTTTTAAATTGTCATAAAACAAAAGTAACGCATATATGATTATAATATTAAATAAATTGTTTTATAATTTTTTAAATAAAACAATACACAACAGTATATAAACTGGACAACCAAAGCCACAAAGAGTGAACTATCTACAAAAAACAATGGCAACAAATTTCAGGTGTCTTATTTCCATCCTATTCCTTACTCTTATCATCAAAGGTATGCACATGATTCCTTTAATACTTCCCTTCTTTTTTTTTAACTTTGTTTCAACTTTCACAAACAAAACTTTTTGATCTTGTTTTTGATGAATGGAATTTTCAGGATCATGTGGGTGTGACCTGAATAATCTTGTAATAGGCACAATAAGAAGTGGGAGAACAATACAAGGCAAGTCTGAATGGAATGTGGTGGTGACCAATACTTGTAGTAACTGTACACAAAGTTCTATAAAGTTGCAATGCATAGCATTTCAAACTTTAGTACCTATTGATCCTTCAATTGTTACTGTCAGATACAATACTTGCCTCCTTATTAATGGTCGTCCCTTGCCACCATCTGGAACTGTTAAATTCTCTTATGTATGGGATCCTCCCTTTCTTCTCAGGCCTACAAGGTCTACTGTAGGTCCTTGTAATTAGGGATTTGCTTAAATTTTGAATAAAATTAATATACAGAGAACATTGTGGATTTCAGTGGATATATATGCTATCATATTAAGGACATTTGAATTTTAATATAGTTTGTTAAAATTTGATATTTCAATCATTTGAAGTAGCACGATCATTTGTCTATCTTAGATTGTTATTTAGACCGTTATTAAGCGATAGGGGTTTGGCAAGTGTATCAAATCACTATCGTAGCACTAAAAATATCGTCCACAAGGATAGTCTTGTTATATACTAGTTGATTTTGATTACGTTTGAGCACGGAATTTCAAAATGTACGTAGAAGCTTTCAAATAAAATAGAGCAGAAAATGTCTCTGAGTTACAGCAATAGCAATCCGCCACATTTGGTTCTCAAGATTCTTGATGATAGCATCATGAGTTTGCATTGAAGCTTTAGTGTCACTCATGAATGCCTTCAGTAATGTCTCCAGGGAGTTGTCGCCATTTTGGGTATTATGTCTTTGTGCTGGTTGAGCAGGGAATCCTGATGGTCTCTATGTCTATGCATGAACTTTCTATTCTGAAAAGTATCTGATCCTAAAAGCTTTACTTCAAAATGTATCTACTAAGCAGAAGGCGTCTTCAAACTACTTAACACAAAGTTTCTGAGCCAACTCTAATCTACGAGAAGAGAAAGATTGATTTATTGATACACATTGAATGGTATACTAAGTACAAGGTAGTGAGGAACAAAATGAAGGAATTAAAGAGAATAACTCACAAAGCGACCAGAAAGATTTGCTAAGCCGATGTTTCAAAAGTGATAGTACATGTCAAACGACAATAGTAGTGTACAGAAGAGCAAAGTCATTGTACGATTTGATTGAATTTATTGCGGTTGTCTCTTAAAAAACCCTGCTATCAAGGAAAATTTACCATTTAATTACCTTGGAGTCAACTCCCGAGTTTTTCCTATGGTACCTTACCATTTAATTACATTGGAGTCCCCTTCTTTCAAGGAAAACTTAAAAATCCTTACTTGCAACCCATAACAAATCGTATCATAAATAAGTTGTTAGCTTGGAAAGGATCACTACTTTCAATCATAGGAAGAGTTCATTTAGTGAAGTCTATCATTAATTGTATGTTAATCTACAACTTTCATGTGTACATGTGGCCTATTTCTCTACTAAAGTCATTGGATCTTTGTATTAAAAAATTTATTTGGTCTCGGTGCATTGATCAATGAAAGGTGGTAACTATTGCTCTGAGCAAGGTCTGTTCTTCATTGTCTGTGGGTGGACTCGACAATGGGTCATGATATTATGAACTAAATCAATAGGCATGATAAACCTATTGGGAATTATGCAAAATCTTCTATTTAGCCAAGTGTTAGGCATTTTATTAATACTGCTATTGATGTGAGTTATTTGCAGCTTGGGGATGACGGTAAAATTTTTGGAAGGATTGTTTCCTTTCTCGTCCATAATTGGCTGAGTGGTTTCATCTTCTTGTCAATATGACATCAAATATAAAAACCTTCATTAAAGATTTATTGTTGACAATGTATGGAATATTCCTCCAAGGCTAGCCATGGCTTGTTCTTCTATCATGGTTGAAATTCGTTAAGTCACCATCCCTACTAACCCCAGTGACGATGTTCTTTTCTGGAAGCTCTATTGGTGGTTCCGAGTCTTAAAGATGTTTGTATTTATCTTAACCAACTCGATTCCTTAGTCAGATGGAGGGTTATCCATAAAGAATGCCGACCGATGAACATCGAAGATCTCGGGGTTGCACATTTGTATCTATGTGTAACACGCATGGAAAAACTAGTGAGAATGTCAATCACCTTTTCTTGTATTGTGATTTTACTTTCATATTTTGGCATTCTCTAGGAGTTCTTCGTCATCTATCCATTGATGTTAGTAGCATTCATACAATGCTGGACATTTGTGAAAAAACTCGAAGCTTTCATATTCATGATATGGTTCTCTCTGCTATTACTCACATTATTTGGCTTATTTGGTAAGCCATGGATCAGACTCGCTTAAATAGTAACTCTACCCCATTTGACTGAGTTCTTTACCTTATCTCAGCTACTATTTCGCTATCTAATCACATTTCTACAGGGGTTAATTTGAACTCCATTTACGAGTTTTCAATTTTCAAAGCATTTCTTTGTGATAGATCATCCTCCAAAGGCTCATTCTATTATTGAAGTCACATGGTGATGTGAACTACACCTATAAGTTCACTGAAAATACAATGATCATTCAATAAATCATAACTTTTCCAAACACAGGACAAACTAAAAGGCGAATAACCTACAAAATGTGGACTAGAAATAAATGGTTCATGGAAGTGAAGGAATGCCACATTCAAGGATGAATGGTGAATCCCATTGTTGGAGCGCCACAAGTACAATCAACCCTTGATAAGATCCATGGAGGTTCTAAGGAAAACTAGGAGGAGCAACTTGCTCTAAGACTCACAATATTACAAAATGATCAAAAAGTCCTTTACATGAAGAATCCCCAAACCTTATATAGTAGGGTTTGGCCAAGGCAACACAAGCATAATAAGGCCTACATACAAGCCCAAAACATGGCCCAACTCGTTTAACACATGCCTACACATTTAAACCCAAGTTCCAAACTTAAAGTATAGTCTATTTTAACTAAAGGAAATTTAAAAAATCTCAACTATTAAAAGATTTATAAGACAAGTAACAATCTTACAATCTTAGAACTTATCACATGACATAAGCCTTTGTGTTGCTGGGTTAAGTGCAAACTTTGGTGGAGCTTCGTGTGGTAATCATAGTCCTGCAGGTTATGGTGGTTTGTTACGTGACTCGAGTCGGCTAATCATGAGTTGTTTCTCGGATTATGTGGTTGTTGCTACCTCTTTTGAAGTAGGGCATAAAATCGATTGAAGTTGCGTATGAAACAACATGGTGCAAGCTTTGGCTAGAATGTGATTTTTTTTCTTGTAATGTAGCTTTGGTAAAAAAAATGTCTTTTAGTTTGGTTACTTGGAGACCTAAGAATAGATGGCGAAATTGCATCATTATAACTAATAGGATGAATTTTCTTATTTCCCATATTTATCGAGAAGGAAACTCTTGTGCAGATAAGTTATTATGACTTAACTAGTCATGGTTTCAATCAGTGGGATTTGCTACCTATTTTTGTTCTAGAGGACTTTAACCACAACATGTTAGGTTTCGCTTATTATTATTTTCGATGAATTTTTGCCTAAGGTTGACTTGCATCAAAAGATTTTAACGAGACTCTTTTTCTTCTCTTTGTCCAGAAAAAACAATATAGAGATAGTATTTTGAATAAAAAATACTCTGACGTGTTAGAAATATATATATATCTATATTATATATAACCATGAATCTGACACCTAGGCATCCACCTAATCAGCCACGTCAATAAATATGTCAGCACCAATTAAATCCACCTCAGCATGTTATTTCGAAATATATCAAAAAAAGCAGAAGCTGGGGATCGAACTCATTCCCCGACACTGTCACCTCCTAATGCTAACCATTTGAGCTACCACAATTTCATGTTACTAAAGCATATTACATAATGTTTATCCTATTATTTCTTTTATTGCAAAACTTTTTACCTACTTTTTATATCTATTTATTATTTATTTTGATACATGTATATTTGTTATTATATATTACATTTATATATTATATTTATTTACCATCTAATATTTTGTATCACATTCCATAGATTTTATTCTATATATTTACTAACTAGAATATTATTAAATATGAGTTTTTTTAACAAAGCATGACAGATTGTCCGAATTTATTAATAAAAAAGGAAAAAAGCAGAGAAAAGCGAAGGGGACTAGACCAAAATCTTTGCCAATGAGAAAAGATCAATATTAAATATGAGTAATTTTATCCATTTCAACCTTTTTAATTCTCATCTTATAAATAATGTTATATATTAAAAATGTTTGTCACGTATTTTGTATTGAACTTGAAGCACATACAATTAGAATCAATATACAACTTTGATCAATCAGTATATTTGTAGTTTATAACGTTTGTGCTTAATATTCTTCTATTCACTACACTGCACTTAGAAAACAAGTAGAGAGAATAAACAAGATGACAGAGAACATTGATCCTACGGTTGTCAACGTCAATCAGCTTAGTCAAAAGCAAGCTACATGTCCTTATGCAAAGGTATATTTGCTATATATTTGTAAGTTACTATTTACTAATACTATTTTAGACCGTATAATATTTATAAGTAATTCCTGTTGTAATAACATCTCAATATGAAAATACCCCTGAAATTATATACACTGCGGTTGTCACTACTAAAGTATTATTTGATTAGTACTTATGTAGTTTTTAAAGTATTTTTATTTATGGGTTGTCACTACTAAAGTATTATTTGATTTCACGGGATCTCAAAATTACATAATGCTAACCATTTGAACTACCACAATTTCATGTTACTAAAGCATATTACATCATGTTTATCCTATTATGTCTTTTATTGCAAAACTTTTTACCTACTTTTTATATCTATTTATTATTTATTTTGATACATGTATATTTTTTATTATATATTACATTTATATATTATATTTATTTACCATCTAATATATTTTGTATCACATTCCATAGATTTTAATCTATATATTTACTAACTAGAATATTATTAAATATGAGTTTTTTTAACAAGCGGATGATTGCCCGAATTTATTAAAAAAAAAAAAAAAAAAACAGAGAAAAGCGAAGGGGGGGACTAGACCAAAATCCTTGCCATGAAAAGATCAATATTAAATATGAGTAATTTTATCCATTTCAACCTTTTTTAATTCTCATCTTATAAATAATGTTATATATTAAAAATGTTTGTCACATATTTTTGTATTCAACTTGATGCACATACAATTAGAATCAATATACAACTTTGATCGATCAGTATATTTGTAGTTTATAACGTTTGTGCTTAATATTCTTCTATTCACTACGTTTGCACTTAGAAAACAAGTAGAGAGAATAAACAAGATGACAGAGAACATTGATCCCTACGGTTGTCAACGTCAATCGACTTAATCTTGTGTCGTTTTTGGTATAAACCGGGTATCCTCTGCGCGCGCAATTGCGAGAGACTAATCCCTCGAGCCGGGTAGGACCACAATTGGCGGCAAAGCTCTCCTCAAGAGATTTAACACCATTTGCATGCCCAAGGTGGATTCGATCCCGGGACCTTGGTTGTTTGGAAGAGACCCTTACCATCTCATCCAAGTGCTCTTGGGTATTATCTACTGATTGTCTAAACAAATGAATTTCAACCCGTCTTTGTACGAGATTAATTATACTAGTGTATATATATATATATATATATATATATATATATATATATATATATATATATATCATTAAATGATGAATTGAAAATAAAATTGTTGTATTTATAGATGTCATCATTGTAAATAAATTGATATCATTGAATTCATAACTAAAGACAGAGTTTTGAATATAAATTAATGTTTAAAAATTATTTTTTTGTATATATATATATCATTAAAAGCAGATCGTTTGAATATATTTAAGAATATATTGCAATGAAGAAACCCCTAAAAGTTTTGAATAAAAAAACAAAATAACGTGTACAAAATTAGTATTTTTAACAATATATATTCTTTTTTTTTGACAAAATATTCAATGTAAGATTCATATGGGAATTCCTGAAAACGATTTGGTAATTCATGAAAATTGTATGGTAAAAAAATATTTTATCAGGAATATGTTAAATGAATCATAATTTCTTAACATCACCATAATCATTCATTAGTAAGAAGTAAAAAAGAAAATAAGGAAAAATCAGAACAAATAAGTAGAAATAAAGAAATAAACCAACATAAAATTAATGACTTAACATAACCATAATGAACTCAAAAATGAAAGCAAAACTTACCCAAAAAAAATCAAAGCAAAACTCAATCTTTTTAATTTAGGTTCTATTTGGTAAAAAGTAGCGGATATCAGATATACTAGAGAATAGCCGATGAGCAGATAGTGCTTGAGTTAGCGGATAACTGATAAGCTAGCTGATAGTAAATTATGTCATTATGTGTTTGGTAAAACTAGCGGTTAAAATAACTGATAAATGTAAAATTACTTAAAAGGATATTTAATTAATGATTAAATTATTTAAGGATGATAAAATATTTAATGAGGAAAGAGAAGTAATTTATGAAAAATAATAAGGGTAAAAATGTCAAAAAAAAGTGAAACGTTATACGATATCCGCCAGCGTTTCAGAAAATGCTACTTCAAGTAGCATTTCAAAAAACGTTAAACACTACTCGAGAAATGCTAAACGCTAGTATTTGCGAAACACACGTACTGACTATCCGCTAGTCAAATACGCTAGTCTCATCCGCTATCTGCTAGCAGATGAGACGCACCAAACAGAGCGTTAATTTACATTTATTATCAACATAATGAATGCATAAAAAAAGAAGGAAACGGTAATTGTATTGAGAATTGGAAAGCCGCAAAAGTTATTATAGATAGAAGCTGACATAAATACTATTTGTCTTTTAAAAAATGAAAAAACTAAAATTACAATATTGTCCATTATTAACATTTGTATTGAAAATAGGAAGTGTGGTTTTTTTTTTGTCCAAATAAGGTGCTGGATGCTAATGTATACCTACTAATTTAAGGTGGGTGTAGATTAGCGGCCCCCATATATAGTGTGCGTATCAGGTGAGAAATAGTTCTTACCATGAAATATGAGAACTCTTAATTATAACTATTAGATTAAAATCAACAGTTCACGCATTAGTTTGGTTTTTTAGAAAGCCAACTGTACCAAACCAAACTGCATGTAGTTTTACCTTGTGTGGTTCGACTCACTTTTGTCTCAAAAATCGTACCAAACTGCACCGTGGATACTTTCGCGTATTGGAACAGTTAAAATGTTTTCCAAACGCTATGTACCCCAAAACACATTGCTTAGCATCTAACTTTAAAGTACCTCAAAACGCTCTACTTGGTGTTGAACTTTCCAGATTTTGTCATGAAAGTAATTTTTTTTTCACCAAACTAGTTGTTGAGGAACAAACTTCGTGTGTTTCAATAATTAAATTTTTTCTGAAGTTTAAAGTACCCTGAAACATACTAATAAGTGTTGCACTTTGCATATTTTGTCACAAAATTAAGGCTATGTTTGGCGCGTCCCATCTGCTAGCGGATAGCGGATGAGACTAGCGTACTTGACTAGCGGATGAAATCGACTAGCGGGTGGCGAGTACGAGTGTTTGGCAAGCACTAGCGTTTTTCGAGTAGCGTTTAGTGTTTTTTGAAACGTTTATAAGGCTCTGTTTGGTAAAATGTAGCGGATGGCAGATACGCAATCGGATAGCGGTTGAGCTAGCAGTTAGCGGATAGCAGATAAGCTAGCTGATAGCAAATTATGTGTTTGGTAAAACTAGCGGTTAAAATAGCTGATAAATGTAAAATGACATAAAAGGATGGGACTAGTCAAATACGCTAGTCTCATCGGCTATCCGCTAGCGGATGAGACGCGCCAAACAGAGTCTAATAGAAATACGCTAGGATGTACCAGTCAAATACACTAGTCTCATCTGCTATCCGCTAGCGGATGAGAAGCGTATTTGACTAGCGGATGACGGATACAGAGCCTAGGATGTACCTGTCATCCGCTAGTCAAATACGCTAGTCTCATCGGCTATCCCCTAGTGGATAGCCGATGAGACGCGCCAAACAAAGCCTAATTCAAGTAGTGTTTTTTGAAACGCTAGTGGATAGCGTACAACGTTTCACTTTTTTTGACATATTTACCCTTATTATTTTTCTTAAATTACTTCTTTTTCCTTATTAAATATTTTATCATCCTTAAATAATTTAATCATTAACTAAATAATTTAATCATTAATTGAATATCCTATGATGTCATTGTACATTTATCAACTATTTTAACCGTTAGTCGTTTTACCAAACATATAATTTGCTATCAGTTAGCTTATCCGATATCCGCTAATCGCTAGCTCAACTGTTATTCACTATCCGCTAGCTTATCCGCTATTCGCTACTTTTTACCAAACAGAGCCTAATTTTCTTTTGACATAAACCAATTATTGATGAAAAAATTTTTGCGTATTTAAATTTCTAAATTTTGTTCCAAACCTTAAAGTGTTAAAAAACACACCGTTTATCATAGTGCTTCTACATATTTTATCACAAAATTATAACAGTATTTCCTCAAAGCAATTATTTAGGAATAAACTGTACGTATATGAACACCTAATATTTTTTGACCAATGAACCATAAAATACCAAAAAAACACACTAAGTAAGTAATATGAAGCAAAGCAAAAAAAAAAAAATGGGTGGGACTTACTATATATATATATATATATATATATATATATATATATATATATATATATATATATATATATATATATATATATATATATATATATATATATATATATATATATATATATAAATCTTTTGTCAAAAACAAAATTATATATTAAAAAATCAAAGAACAACCATCTTTGTCAAAAACAAAAATATATATTAAAAAATCAAAGAACACCCATCTTTGTCAAAAACAAAAATATATATTAAAAAATCAAAGAACACCCACGCCAAGTAATGTTCATTGGTCAGGAATCTGTAGTAGGTTGTAATTTTTTGTATATAAATTGGACAGCCTATGCCACAAGAAGAGTCAGCCACAAAGTACAATGGCGACAACCTTCAGGTGTTTTATTTCCATCCTCTTCTTTACTCTTGTCATCAAAGGTAAGCTCTGATTCCTTAAAAAACAATCATTTTTTAATTATCTGCTCATATCTCCTTTCACTATCTTAATCAACCAAACTCCCACTTCTAAATTAACCATATGAATATTCTCTTATCAGCTCTAATTGGCTTCTCCATACATGAATATTCTCTCTTTCTGATTTTCTTTTTAAATAATTCATTAAATTTTCAGGATCTTGTGACTGTTCCTTGAGCAACCTAGTGATTGGAACAACAAGAAGTGGGAGAGAAATACAGGGAAAAGCTGAATGGAACGTGGTTGTGGAAAATCACTGCACATGTGCACAGAGCAATATAATTTTGGATTGCAGAGGGTTTCAGAGTGTGGAAAAAGTTAACCCTTTGATTTTCGCAGTGAACGGTGATAAATGTATCGTTAATAATGGAAATCCCTTGAGGGGTTTTGGTAGTGTTAAATTCTCCTATGCTTGGGATCCTCCCTTTATTCTTATGCCTAATAGCTCTGTTGTAACATGTTAATATATAGGGATTTGCTTAAATGAATAAAATAAATAGATACACAACACAGTGAATCTAAGGCATAGGAGTATATGCTTTGGATTAGGAGCTTTTGAATTTTCGTTTTATTTGTAAGATTATTATGTTTTCATACCCAATTATAAGAAAAAAAAAAAGTTATATGCATATTAAGTTTATTCCAAATACATATGTATTTTTTGCTTATATAGGGAATAATTGATATTTCAATTTGAATAAAAATTATGCTAAGTAACGCAATCCACCCGTGCAGATGCTCGCCTTCTTTTGTAACATCTGAATTTGTCCCACAACAACAAAACTATTTTATAATTTAGTTGTTCTTGAGGCATGATATCAAATCGAAAACATCATCACGTTGTCTCCAACTAATATTATTTAGATCATTTGTATTATTTGTGATCTCCCTTTTGATAATTATATTCATTGAGTATTAGCTATGTTTTGAAGGAGATGCAATGTTGTTAGGAGGTAAGGTTCATACTAATTAAATTCATCAGTAATGTTCACAGGATAATGTTTAGACTAATTAAATTCGTTTTAAATTTGTCATGATATTTATGGGGTAAGGTTCAGACTAATTAAATTTGTTTTAAATTTGTCCTGATACTCTACCCAAACACACTATAAGTGATATGTGGCAAATGGGAGACCAAATCGAAACTTGAAAAAAAACATTGAGGACCAGATTGACAAAGACACCAAAACTGTCATATTCATATTCTTCACCTTCATTTGAACCCTAAATTAAAAACATTCATCTTCTTCACTTCCTTTTATGGATTTCGGTTTGAAGCATTGGTCATCCATATTTCTGTTTGTGTTTAAAATTAGTCCTCTATGTGCTCTATTTATAAGGACTAATTTATTTAAAAAAGAAATATAAATGACCTATTTGATACATTAATATAAATATGGAAGGAAAATTTGAAATATCAATGATCAATTTAAAATATAAACAAAACATAAAAGACAAAAATGAAAAGAAAAATATTTAAAAAAAGAATCTATTTTTTTGGATAATTCAGTTGTCCTCTGCGCGCAACTGTAGAGAGTAGAGACTAATCTCTCAAGCCAAGTAGGGCCACAATGAGCGAAAAAGTTCTCCTTCAAGAGATTTAACATTACTGTATGTCCAAGGCTAGATTCTATGCCAGGACCTTGGTTAAGCTGGAAGAGCCTTGACACCTTGAAGTAATCTTTAACTTTAATTAAAATTTGGGATTCTTTACCCAAAAACACTTAATAAACTCACATCTGATGTGGTGAATGATGTGATGCACAATTATTGTACATGTTAGTGGACCTTAACTATTGTGGCTTATATTCAAATGAAATAGTACTAAGATACCAATCATAATTTGTATGGATATGGAGCATTTAAAGGTCCAAATCGGGGAACTGATTGCCTCCAAACTTGATGTTGCTTGAGTTTATTTTTAGTAGTTTGGCATATAATTTTCATTAATAATATTAAAAGATGAATTTGACTAGCACATAAAGCATAAGTATTTTGTCAAAAAAATAAACGCATAAGTATTAAAATTAAACAGTCACAGTATCCAAAACATTTGAACTAAAATTAAAAATTTGAGACAAAAACATCAAGTTTTTTTTACGGAAAATATATATATCAACCATAAAACACAATAAAATACACAATAAAACTCAATTTATTATGTTTCTATACTTTTAGAGAAACTCATTAAACACACATTAATATACAATAAAATCTTCAAATATCAAATAAATGATTATAAATGCTGTGGAATTTTGGTCACCAGGTTTTTTCGTATATAAACTGGACAACCAAAGCCACAAAGAGTGAACTATCTACAAAAAACAATGGCAACAAATTTCAGGTGTCTTATTTCCATCCTATTCCTTACTCTTATCATCAAAGGTATGCACATGATTCCTTTAATACTTCCCTTCTTTTTTTTTTAACTTTGTTTCAACTTTCACAAACAAAACTTTTTGATCTTGTTTTTGATGAATGGAATTTTCAGGATCATGTGGGTGTGACCTGAATAATCTTGTAATAGGCACAATAAGAAGTGGGAGAACAATACAAGGCAAGTCTGAATGGAATGTGGTGGTGACCAATACTTGTAGTAACTGTACACAAAGTTCTATAAAGTTGCAATGCATAGCATTTCAAACTTTAGTACCTATTGATCCTTCAATTGTTACTGTCAGATACAATACTTGCCTCCTTATTAATGGTCGTCCCTTGCCACCATCTGGAACTGTTAAATTCTCTTATGTATGGGATCCTCCCTTTCTTCTCAGGCCTACAAGGTCTACTGTAGGTCCTTGTAATTAGGGATTTGCTTAAATTTTGAATAAAATTAATATACAGAGAACATTGTGGATTTCAGTGGATATATATGCTATCATATTAAGGACATTTGAATTTTAATATAGTTTGTTAAAATTTGATATTTCAATCATTTGAAGTAGCACGATCATTTGTCTATCTTAGATTGTTATTTAGACCGTTATTAAGCGATAGGGGTTTGGCAAGTGTATCAAATCACTATCGTAGCACTAAAAATATCGTCCACAAGGATAGTCTTGTTATATACTAGTTGATTTTGATTACGTTTGAGCACGGAATTTCAAAATGTACGTAGAAGCTTTAAAATAAAATAGAGCAGAAAATGTCTCTGAGTTAGAGCAATAGCAATCCGCCACATTTGGTTCTCAAGATTCTTGATGACAGCATCATGAGTTTGCATTGAAGCTTTAGTGTCACTCATGAATGCCTTCAGTAATGTCTCCAGGGAGTTGTCACCATTTTGGGTATTCTGTCTTTGTGCTGGTTGAGCAGGGAATCCTGATGGTACATTAGGTACTGCAGCATTAGATATATTTGTTGCATTGTTGCTCCATCTAAAGTTGGGATGATTTCTCAACCCAGGATTGTAGGAATTTGAGTAAGGGTTATTGTTTTTATTATATCCCACAAAGTTCATGATATCTGAGATTGCTAGGACATTCCTCATAAAGGTGCCCCTCCACAATAGACACAACTGATTTCTCCAAGGGAGCTTGTTCAATTGCAGCAGCAACTTCTATTGATTCATCGTTCAGAGAGGATGTTGTAGCATTAGATGCTATAGCATTGGCTGTGCTGAGATTCTTGATCATGTTTGTGAGGGATGCCACTTGAGTTGATAGCATTGTAACTTCATTGACTTCATGCACTCCAGCCTTCTTTTGAGGGGTAGCCCTAGCTGTAGGCCAAGGATAGCTGTTTGTTTCTATGTTCTCAATAAATTCACAAGCATCATTGTATGATGATTTCAGCAAAACTCCCCCGATGAAGCACTACAGAAACAACTGTTATTAGCAAGAGACGTTAGCTAGGGAGACTAGATCCCTCGCTAAATCTAACGCTAGCGACGGAGTTTGCAAGGGAGCTAAGAATCTCATTTAACGTGGACAATAGCGACAAACATGTGGCATTTAGCGACGGAAATTCCGTAGCAAAAGGGGGTGGGAATTTAAATTTTAAACTGCACATTTTTTTAGGAGATTAGCGACGGAAATGGTTCCCTCGCAACACGTGTAGATCTGACTGTTTCATAGACTTGGGAAACGCGAGGACAGATGGCACTTAATGACGGAACTTGCCTCGCTAAATCCGTCGCTAATGGCCAGTAAAGCTAATGGCCGGAAGACTCACCCTTGCTAAATCCATTATCCAAGCTCTCCCTACCTATGTTATGCAAGCGGCCGCTGTCCCCTCTAGCATTTGGGAGGCGGTGGTGATAACTCTTATTTATAAGAGTTATTTATGCTTTTTTAGCTTAATTTATTGGGAGTTCTAAAGTAATATTGTGTTTAGTTAATTAAAATAGGTTGTTTAGTGTAAAAGAAGATTTAATTCTGGTTTGAAGTCATTTTGGCACTTTGGTGCCCCATTTGTGCTTTTATGTGTGTATTTTATTGTTGCGAAGATCGTGTGCATGAGATTTGCGTTCTCGCAAAAGATGAGAGAGAAAATGCTGAGGCAAGCTGTCAAAAAAGGAGGGACACACCCTATTGCTGGTACCAGGATGTCATATGCTCAGAATATTCCCTTTTGTGGGCACATTGGCACATGTAATGACAAAAGTAACCTCCAAAGGATATCTCGGATCACTAAGCCCTAGTACTATTTAAGGAGACTCATCTTCCTCATTTGGGAGGCTGGTTCAGAAAGGAGGCTAGGTTTAGAGATAGTCTTTCTCTCCATTTTCGTTCCAAGTTCCATAATCACAATAAAAGTAGAAATTAATTCTGCACAATAGTATTGAGAGTGATGCTGCAGCAATACAGGAGCTGACTTACTTGGAGATTTTCGTGGATTTGGGAGCGGCTTATACCTCCATTATCACTGTTCTTGGAGCCAATCTTCAGTATATATACCACTTCCTACTTTATTTCTTCTTTGTATTTTTGGTTTTATGGCTTTAAACATTATGTTTAAGTTGTATTTCTTAGTTATGACTTTAGCATTTATGTTTAAATTGTATTTCTTGTGTTTGTTGCTCATTATGAACTAAATACTCTGAGTTGGGATGCTAGTAACTATGTAATGAAGTCTTAGTATGTTTAATGCATGCATGTATTTGATGTTTTAGCATTTTATCCTTTGTGTGATACTATTTCCAAACTTATTTTAGAACTGATCACCTAATATAAGTACCATTTATAGATTCAGAGATATGGTTTATAAATTGATCTCAAAGGATAATATGGGTAGTGTTCATTAATAGAGATATTAATGTTCCTTGCTTAAACCCTAGAGATAGGAGGGCAAAACCCATAAGGTGAATATGCATCGATGCTGCTCAAGCGACTAGGAGGTACTTATTTAGGGTCTAGAGATAAACTCTTGCAAGGAAAACCTAGTGTGAAGTATTTGAGAAAATAAGTCTTATTGCTGTAGCACATAATGCCGCAGCATTAGATACAACATTAATACATTATGATGACATTGCATAGTGAAAGACATTTCAGCTTACTCTCTTTCTGGATTTCTACTAATCCTTTATCTTACTTGCTGTTTGTTGCCAAAATTGGGTTCTACAACTTGTTATTTTACTTTGCTTTTACTCATTAGCTTGCTTGCTAATTAAATATAGAAAAGAACTCAACAATCCTCGCGGGAACGATCTCTACTTACTCTTTATTACTTTACGATTCGATTGATATCTTTGCATATTGTTTTCACACAATAGATGGATAGACATTGTCGTTCATTTGTTTGGGGAGATGAGGAGGATAAAAAGAAAATTCACCTTGTTAATTGGAACACAGCGTGCAAGCCTAAAAATCTTGGTGGTTTGGGATTACGGTCTACCAAAACGGTCAACCAAGCCTTTCATTCTCAAAAATAGTTGGAGTTTATGCACTAAACAGAATACTTTGTGGGTCTCAGTAATGCGCCATAAATACAAATGTGGTAACGATATTTTACCTAAAGTGAATCCTAACCGTAGCGGGTCCAACATGTGACGCGGTATTTGCTCCGTTTGGCCTAACTTTCGCAAGCAAATTAGATGGCATTTGAAAGATGGTGCTTCAATTAAATTTTGGGACGACTCATGGGTGCCTGGCCAAGGTCCTATTATCAGCATAGTCCAGAATTATTTCTACGGATAACTACATAAACAAAATGATTACAAGTAATGGTATGTGGAAATCCTTCAGTCCACTTCATCTCTAATTTCTATGATTGAGCCTCCTAACCCAAATGCTGATAGTTATGAAATTTACTGGAATCCTTGCCCGGATGGCGGAGCTTATTGCTGTTGCGTGGGGCTCCTGCAAATTGAGAAAGGAAAATTTATTCAGGGTTTTTTCACAGACTAGACCATTGTTCAGTTTTAAGAGCTGAGATATGGGCTATTTACCATGGTTTGAAGATGGCTCTGAAAGCTGGAGCTCTTTACATTATCGTTGAGACTGATTGTGCCCATGCTTTTAAGCTCCTTTCGAACGGTGTGGATCCTTCCCATGAGATGGCTCTTCTGATTAACGATGTTCACACCATCATTCCTCCCTCTACTCAGTTGCAATGGCGCCTAATTCTTCGTGAGGCAAATTGTGTTGCGGACGCAATCGCTAGATCGAGTTTGTCAAACTTTGTGAATGCTAGAGTGCTTTCTACTGCACATGCATTTCTGGTGCCGCTGCTGAATGACGACACTTCTTTAAGTAGAATATTCTAGGGTTTTCTGGGCCTTTTCCCGTGTTTGTTGTTTTGGGTCACTGGCCCTTTGATTCACCAAAAAAAATAATCAGTACTAGGTTGCAATTTTGTGTATATAAATTGGACAAGTTAAGCCACAAGAAGAGTCAGCCACAAAGTACAATGGCGGCAACTTTCAGGTGTTTCTTTTTAATTCAGGATCTTGTGACTGTTCCTTGAGCAACCTAGTAATTGGCACAATTAGAAAGAAATGGGAGACAAATACAAGGAAAAGCTGAATTGAACGTGATTGCGGAAAATTTCTGTTCATGTGCACAAAGCAATATAATTTTGGATTGCAGATGGTTTCAGAGTGTGGAAAAAGTTAACCCTTTGATTTTCGCAGTGAAGGATGATAAATGGGACCTGTATCCTCTCATGTAGAGATGGCAAAATGGGTCGAGCCCGCCGGACCGGTCCGGGCTAGCCCGCAAGAACATAGGGTTTGGGCCTATGAAATTAAGCCTGTTTTAATATCCGGCCGGCATTTTAGCCCTACCCTAAAAAGCCTGAGCCCGCATCGGGCTAGCCCGATCGGGCCACGGGTAGCCCGCGAGCCCGCAAATTGAAATTAGTAAGATTAATTTAATAATGAATTGCTGCCATTTTTTTAAGTTTATGATGGAAAACCAAATTTTTTTATTACTGAAATTGGATAATTATAATACCCATATTACTTAGCCTCTGGTTTGGCAATTTTTTTACTCCATGCATGATGAACGGTGACAAATTTTTTTGTTGAAGCAACAGTGACAATATTTTTGTTCTACTGCACTTAAAGCATCAACATATTACATATATTATGATGTTAAATAGCTAAATCCACAATGGCTTTACATTTTTTTTTTGACAAAATACAATGCCTTATGGCATTATTAACATTAACATTGGCATCGCATAATTCACGGTAATATTTTTTTAAAAGTCTAAAGAGCATATATGTATTTCATTCTTAAAATAATATATTTTTTAATTAGTACTGCTGCGGGCTAGCCCGTAAAGCCCCCGGTTGGCATAGGGCCGGGCTTGGGCCACAAAGGTTGAGCCCGAATTTAAACCCGGGCTTTTTGGCCCAGACTGCAAAGCCTAGCCCGATATGGGCCGGCCCAATATGGGCCGGGTAGCCCGTTTTGCCAGCTCTACTCTCATGTTGCCTTCTCTGCACAGCTCTCTTCAACAGTCTATCTCTCTCTTAATTCTCCAATTCTCTTTTGATTATCTCTCTTTTGCTGTAGAGGTGTAGAGGATCCATTTCCTGATAAATGTATCGTTAATAGGGATTTTCTTAAATGAATAAAATAAATAGATACAGAACACAGTGAATCTAAAGCATATGATGTGGATTAGGAGCTTTTGAATTTTCGTTTTATTTGTACGATTATTATGTTTTCATTCCCAATTATAAGAAAAAATAATTACATGCATATTAAGTTTATTCCAAATACATGTATTTTTTGTTTATACAGGGAATAATTGTTTTTTTTTTATAAGCAATGATTCCATTAAAAAATAGCACTATAGTTGCTCAAAAATACAATTACAAGTTGTTAATAGCAATGCATTATGCCACCAAGACGAAACGCAATAACCGGAATGACTACTCACCCCATAAACAAGAAATAATTGTTAAATATAGGAGTATAAACAATAAATGTCGATATAATTGGTAAAAAGTATTGTTTATAAGCTAAATTGCACTTTTGGTCATTTATTTTTTTTTCCGTTCCATTTTTGTGTCATTGTGGAATTCATTAAATGTGTGTTTGGCTAGGGTATTTTTAGAGTGTAATGTAACTTTTGAGGGAAATTGAAAAATTTTAGTTGAAAATTTTGAATAATTTTTTTTCTGTTTCTCCCAAAAATTACATTACCCTCAACAAATACTCTACCCAAACACACTATAAGTGATATGTGACAAATGGGAGACCAAATCGAAATTTGAAAAAAACATTGAGGACCAAATTGACAAAAACACCAAAACTGCCATCTTCATCCACTACCAAAAAAAATGACATTTAGTGATCGATTTTTCGGTCGCTATATAGGAAAAATCGGTCACTACAACGTTTAGCGACTGAATTTGTGACCAACAAAAATCAGTCATTATATCTCTGGTCGCTAATTGTTGCGACCGATTTGGTAACCGATATGTTTAGCGACCAATTTAGTAACCAATTTTAGCAAACGATTTAGTGGCTGATTTAGCAACCGATTTTGTGACCAATTTAGTGACTGATTTAGCAACCAATTTAGTGACTAGATACAGTAACGAAAGTAGTGTCCAATTGAAAGTTGTGTAGAGACCATATTGTGTTACCAAATTCATCAGATTTTTTATCCCTAGTTGATTCGATCTCCATCATGTCGATAGTAATTAAAAACATAATAAAAATAGGTTGTACTTCCTAGTTGAATCATGTTAACTTCTTCGCAAAAAAAAAAAAATTCTCATTACATTAAAGATATTAATGTGTTTGGTAAAATACATAACTGATGTCCTACATTAGACTTAACCCACATATCTGACCAAACTGTTATCAGCAAAGGGTTTCACAAAAATACCAATCATGAACTTAACACACAAAATTCTTTTCACTGCATCATGAACTTAACCCAATTTTTTTTCACCGCTGCATATACTCTTCCCATAGTCATTAAGCAAAGCCTTTGTTTCAAAGAAGACTCCTCGTCCAGTAGCTGCATCTCTACCTAGAGATCCACGAAGATCCTAGGTTGAGAAAAGAATAAATAGAAAAATGAATGGTTTATTAAGAATTTTTTGGTGTCAATTCAGTTAAAATTGCAATGAAATGCAAACACATATAAGTACTTACTATAGTTTTTCCAGTCACTACTGCAGCTGAGTAGCCGGGAAATTTGGAATACTCATTTAGTATCTATGCCATGGTCTGCATGCAAAACCATAGAGTAAGATAATATCAAATTCCAAAAATCACATTAGTACAACAAA
The DNA here is from genome assembly GCA_020916435.1 of Oxytropis ochrocephala. Classification (NCBI taxonomy): domain Eukaryota; kingdom Viridiplantae; phylum Streptophyta; class Magnoliopsida; order Fabales; family Fabaceae; genus Oxytropis; species Oxytropis ochrocephala. Next base: position 45,300,951 of record CM037090.1, on the reverse strand, counting down.
TTGAAGTCAAATACAAAGTAAAAATCACTACAACAGAAAAGGCAATAGGTAGCGTTTTTTTTGGCCCTTTGGTAGCGCTCATGAGCGCTCCTAAACCGTCGGCGCTCTCTGTTGCTTAAGCGACCAAAGTAGCGCTCCAAAAGCGCTACCAATGAACAAGAAAGAGTAGCGCTTTTTAGACTAAGCGCTCCTTATTTTGAGATGCGCTTAGACCAAAGGGAGCACCTGCTATACAAAACGCTCCTTATTCCTACACTCAAGAGTAGCGCTTCTGGGCACAAGCGCTCCTTATCCCAGTATGCGCTAGTACCAATAGTAGCGCCTTTTAAACAAAGCGCTACCTATGCCTATTTTTTTTTTAAATTCTTTTTTCTGTTTTTCCTAGCTTCTTGCATATATTTCCAAAAAAAAATTAAAAACACTATACTATAAAGTTTCTCTTACATACAATGACAAAAGTGTTGGTTGCTTATGGCCTAAACTTCAACCTGCAGCTTGACACCCAATAGAAATTACAAACTACACTTTTCTTTAATATAACCTTTATGAAGATGAAAGGAATTGATCAAGTAGAAAGAGAGTGAAAAGGAGCATATGCACAAATCAGAAGTGTGTCACTTTCCAACAGAGATCATCTTCAGGAAAGAATATATTGTGTCTATAGTTGTCCTTATCCATTAGAATGTTTTCAAAGGATCATCTCTATCTAGGACCTGAGAGTTCATCTGGTTGGATATGTGAAGTTGAATCTACTATCCAATTTGCATTAGGGCGATGCATGTTGATGTTGTTAAAATCTTTTCTAAACATCTCTTCTTTCTGCCATTGCTCCCATTTTTCAGCTAAACCATCACCTTCTAGCATTCTAACCACCTCTGACATCTTTGGTCTTTCCATTGGAGACCCTTGTGTGCAAAGTAAAGCCACTTGGATTAACTGCTCTACCTCTGACTAACTCAATTCTTCCATTCAATAATCTCAATCCAAATGGCCACCCTTCTTCCTGCATCATCCACCCAATAAAAATAACATAAACACACAAAATACAAAAGAAATTAATTGAAATAAAAGAATATATGGATAGACCTGTTGAGACATGATAGGTGGTGTGGGAATGATAATGGAAATGAGTAGTAGTAAGAGTCCATAGATACCATTTCTCATTTCTATTGCAACAACAGAGACCAATTAAATCAAGGGGGAAGGGTCAAGTGTCCTTAAAAACAGATATAATCAAGTAAGTTTTGACTTTCAAGTGAATGAAAATCAACTAAAAAATTGGATTGCAGGCACCGTGATTTAGAAATCATCAAACAATCAATGCTCAGTTCTGTTTCACTCAAACAACCAATTCAGGAAATTCCTCGAACAGCCTAAGTGCAGTCTTTAAAATTGCAAGAAACATATCCCAGGGGGTAAAATATTAATGAAACATCATATATTTAGAAGTACCAACTACTAACAAACCATCCACTAGTTACAATCCTATTATATATCAACCCTCTGTATTTAGCCAACATGCCTTATTTAAATCTTCAAACTAACTCAACTTAATTTACTAAGTAAGTCTCAAATGCCTATCACTTAGGCAGCACTTAGAATCACATTATAAAATTAGAAAGATCTAAATAACGTTAAAAGGCGACTAACTCAGTAGCAAAACAGGAAACTTCATACTGCAGAGAACCCAAGTAACATAGACACTTAAATAAAGTAATAAATGAAATAAACATAAATGTATTTTACTTACTTGCTTGACTGATCATTGAGTAGGGGTTATTATTGGCGACCCGGACACAACTCAGCCTCCACACCCTTTGCCAAGGAAATAATGACAGCAATTGTGATTCTCTCCTTCCAATACTTACTAATTTCTTCAAACACCTTACCACTTTCTGTTGATGGAAAACCATTAATCACAATCTCAGCATCCCATACAACCTCTTACAATTAAGTTTGTCACAACCTTTAAAGAGAACAAAGGTGTATCAATCATATTCAAGCAAAACCCACCTTTCAAAATCTCAACTGCACAAAGGGGTATTAATAACATAATCAAAATTTGTAATAACCTCAAGTTGGTATTTGATTCCTCCTTTCATAGGGCCTCTGGCATTATCATGTTGAACTCTGAATCCAATATAAAATTGTTATACCACAATTTTGTCCGTCTTCTTTTAGTTGCTTGTTTTATATAATTCGTATTTCGAAGCCACACAATTATAAGTTTTTAGAATAGCGTCTCTTTTTCTAATTTAAGCCAATTTCAATTATCCGTTCAATTAAACTCGAATACTGTTACTTAAGCTAGGCATACGTGCGAATGATCGATCTTTTCACGCATTCTTCAGTTTAATCTCGATATTTGGGCCTAATTGAACATAAGTATACTAATCTAAGTCGCTTTTCTCCATATTGGGCTTATCATTTTTGATTTGAGCCTACAAACGTGGTTCCAATTTGTTTTTTTAGTATTTATCGCTTAATGGGCTTATTTCTTCTATTTGGGCTTTATTCTAAGCGTTTTTTTTTAGTTGGGCCCGATTCACTTTTGTATTTGGTCCAACTTCTCTTTATTATTTTTATTTTTTCCATTTAATTTATTTTGAATAATATATATAGTCCAAAAATGCCAAAAAAAATGTATTTAATTTTATTTACAATTTAGAAGTGTTCAAAATGTCCAAAAGTCCAAAAATGCAAAAAAAAAAGTAATATTAGGAATACAAAAATAGCCAAATCCGAAAATAAATATAAAAAATACAAAAAAAGCAGTTTTAGCCCAAGTAGCAGTTGGGCTTGGATCTTCATGCTCTCCCAAACCCTAGTCTTGGTCCCCAAGACTCAAATCAAGATCTGAAAAATAAAGAGAATCAAGGTAAATCAATTCATTAATTGCTAAACCTAATATGTTAGTATAAATACATGGTTAACCTTCAGTCTAGGACACACAACAACACTGCAAAAATCACCTAGAAAAGGATTAGGGTTCAAAGTCAGAATCCTAATCCACCGAAACATAGTTTCAAAGTTTCTAAGATCTGAGAAGCAAAAAGGTTCAATCAGCATTCAGTGAACACATCCATAATCAAAACATAGGAGCAGTAGCAGTTTTGTCTACCTTAACAAATCAGTTTCTACTCAAAAAATAAGGTTGGTGACATTTACTTTTGATCTGTAGGCATATGTCATAGATTTTCCTTTACAATTGGATATGAGCTGTTTATGATTTCAAGCATGCTTCTTATTTGGTTGTTTAATATATTATCACCATTTATGAGTATGCTATATATAATCTCTCCTTTTCTCTCATCATCAAGTTTCTCTTTCTCATTTTCATGAAACGGTGCTGATGGGTAAAATTAGGGTTTCACACACATGTGCCCTTTTTTTTTTTTTATACTTGCTACCATTTTCTTTTGCTTTGATTTTTATTTTTTAATATTTTTTATTAGATGACTAATAACTAAATGATAAAAAGTGTGCTTAACCTCCTGCATTGTCGCAGCGTGAACCACGTCCCCCGATCCCTTCTTATTTATTTATTTTAATTATTATTATTAACTATTTAAATACCAGTATATACATCCCCCTTTTTACTTTGGTAATTCCCACCACCTCTTGACTCATACTTCAATTTCTATGATTAGCTTGATTAATAATTGCTATTTCAGTGGCTATAGTTGTTATTACAATTTACATCATGTTCTTTTTTTCTAACCAATACAGATCTTGGATTTTTAATCCATATTGTTATTAAGAATACTTATCCAAATTTCAAAAACACTAAAAAAATACCGAACAATAATTTTTAATATTAAGAACTACATGTGATTTGATCCCCTACCAAAGGGTATGTAGGAGAAGCAGAGGAGAGCTCACCTCATCAATCGCATTAATAAAAACCATTTTTATAGTTCCTCTAATTATTTATCTTTCCTACTCTTCTAAAAAATAATAACCGAAAATAATTAAATATTTTCCTATCCAAAATCAAATAAAAGACTAAGTCGGTTGTACAACCGGGTTAGTCATCGTCCTAGGACCAATGAATTCGCATGATTCAAGTAATCCTAAAAACTTAATAAAATATAAATAAATCATTTTTCCTAAAATAGGGACTAAGTCGGTTGTATAAGCAAGGTTAGTCAAACATTCTAGAACTAATGAGTCATCTGATTCAGAATTCTAGAATACCTATTCTAAAACCAACTCACCTCACATCAAACAAACTTCTTTCAAAAAAACCTCAAAAATACTTTCAAAAAGTAGGGGACTAAGTCGGTTGTACAATCGTTAGTTAGTGGCCCTAGGAATTAGTGAGTCAGCGGTTCAAGGAGTCCTAGGACCCCTACACTAAAAAATAACAACCCACAAACCTTTTTCAGTAAGAACTACGTAGCTTTGATTTCTCCATTGCATCCGGAGGTACGTAGGAGCAAGAGTCCGCTCTTGTCAAGCTCTAAAAACCAAAAATTTAAATAAGTCTTTTTCTCTATAAATAAAAGGGTAAAATATTAATAAATCTTAATTAATTAGACAATGGATGTCGTGGGGTGCTAATACCTTCCCCACGCATAACGACTCCCGAACCCTAACCCTGCCTTGTCCTAAACCAAAAGGGATTTTCCGAATTTGCCCTTAAACAAAATTTGGTGGCGGCTTCCTTATGAACCTTTCGAAGAATCCTTTCCTCGGATTTTTCGGTCGCTACAGCTGGCGACTTCACTGGGGACTTAACTTTTTAGAGAGTCAAAACCTAGTGTAATTAATTATAGGATTTATTTAATTTAATTTTTACCCTTCTCTTATTTATTTATCTTTGCACATTATATTATTTATTTGATGTGTAAACCCTAGGATAGAAGACTTTATTTTGTATGAATGTTTGCTTTGTTTTGACTTTGGGTTTGTTTTGAACTACTCCTATACACACTACACCTCACATCACACACGCATGTGAGAAGAGTCTTCTACCCAGACTTGAGTGCAAACCTAAGTTAGAACGAGATTGTGTAGTGATGGCCTGCGGGACGTACGTCTCGTTGGGTGGTCATGAAAATCTCACCTAGAGTTTGATTCCTTTTAAGGATGTTATCTCTTCTAATAGCTTGCCTATTGTTGGGGTCAGTATTCTTGACTAGGGTCCTTGGCTCTAGGAACCTTGTGTAGGATTCTTTAGAACTACCCTTGTGAGGCTCACTATAAAAGAAACCTTAGACCCACTTCGTAAGATACCTTTCTAGGGTGGTCACAAAGGAGCTTCATACCCTTGCATTCAAACAAACATTTATGCATACCGTCTTTTATCAAAAAAAAAACCAAAAAAACCAAAAATCATTATTTACCACATGCATTTTTCTTTTTCTTTGCACTACAAAAAGTACAGCAAATAAACATCTACTGTTGCATGCACTTTTATGACCGTCAGAGAATTAAAATCTTTACCTTGAGAGAAGTTGTGCATTGAAGTCAAAATTAAATTTTGTACTTTACTCTCCAATGAAAAGTTTATAATTCCCCGACGTGATAAATAAAATCATATGTTATCATTTCATGCACATACATTATCATTTCATTCACATTTCATGCACATTCATTTGCATAGTTACATCATGCATTATAAAAAAAATTAGCATAATTTTAGAAGAAAAAAAAGTGGTGAGTGGTGAGAGGTGAGACATTCTTGTGAAATAAATCATTCTTTTTGGAAAAAGTTTAGCCATACTTCGCTGCAAGCTCAAGGTGTTTCAAGGCACTCAATTTTTCAAATTAGCAGCATGTTCACATCAAAGTGTTGCATCTTATCCACCCCATGATGAATGACCGAAATGGTCAGCCAAAATTTTCTTTCATGTTTTAACTGGTGTTAACTCTCTACGAAGCATTCATGTAGTAACTTGTGTGTGAAATGTGTCTTCATTCTTGTTTGAATCAATTAATGTCCTTACCTTGTCATCACCCCACGTCCGAGTCTAATCCCACCCCGACCACCCTAAAGTACATACCCCCCTACCTAGTCAACTTTTTGGTTTGTTCTCACTGATGAAATAACACTTTAGGTCCTCCTTACTGGGGAAAATTTGTGATCTCTAAAATACCTTGTCAACATTGTATTCCCTTGGTCCAAGTCCTTTACAAAAAAAAAATCAAAAGAAGCTCGTTAGGTTGAAAACTCGTAAGAGCAGCCTAAGCAAAAATTAGAGCATGAAAAGAAATAAAGAAACAGAGCAAGTATATAAAATAAGTAACTTATTGTCCTTGAGTTACTTTTTGAGAAATCGAGCAATCAGGATTTGAAATGAAGTTTGACCATCTTCCCATGTCCTCGAAAAAACCTTTGCTACCCACCTTAAGCCAAAATCCAAAGAAACTTTCAATCACCCTAGACAAGGAATAATTCCACATAAAAAATGGTGTATTATTTTTATCAAGTCACTCAGCTCGAAAGAAAGAAAAATCATAAAAAAAGTGAAAAAAAAAGGATTGAAAAATCATAAAAAAAAACAAAAAAAAAGTAAAAGTAGTAAGAATCATGAGCTGATATTTTGTACAATTAAACGCATAAGAGATCCTTGTCTGAAATAAACCCTCAAACACTTCCCAATGTCCTATCCTTCATTAATCCATCTAAACAGATACATTCTACCCCGAGACATGTAAGAGATTCTTGTCTCAATGGACCCTCAAACACTCCTTTGAGCCTAATAAACCCTTCTTTCATAAGCCATTAACCATTAGCCAAACTACACTGCTGAATAAAAATCATTTGTCTCATCAATCCTCAAATCCTCCCTTTGGCCTCAACATCCTATCCTCCATAAACCCTTGGCTTCATTACAATTCTAAACAAATCCATTCAACCATGAGGCACATAAGAGATTATTGTCTCAATAAAACCTCAAATACCTCATTGAGCCAAATTATCCCTTCCTCCACAAATCCTAACCATCGGCCACATTACAACCCTCTAGAGTTCATTCTGATCATTGACTGATTGCTTTTGTTTTCTCAAAGTTTTAATTTTAGGACAAACTAGTTTATTTATTTACAATATGTTTGCTCAAAAAAAAAAATTATATATATATATATATAAATACATCTCAAAAAAAAAAACAAAAAAATATAGTAATAAAAAAGGGCTTGCACTCCAAAGGTTCATTCAAGACAAGGTTTAGTGATCACCAAGTGTAGTTTTCATCATAGCAAACTCAAGACTATCATAGTCTAAGAGTCATTCTAAAAATGACCAAAAGTTCATGCTAGGATCGTTACCTAGATCCTAAAGTGGGGCACCCCTTTCACCATCTATTCCATTTGAACTTGGGGAAATTTGTCCAGTATCCATCCCATGCCACTCCCAGTCTATACAGCCGCAATTGACCATCTCCAAAAACCCATAACCCTAACTCTGTCACCTTTCCCAATCTCACTAAAGCCAACCATTCGAAATACCATTCCAAGTGGGGCAATCCTGTCGCTCTTCACTCCACCTTCAAATGGGAAAATTCACCCTACACCCATCTCATCCCCTTGCCATATTCGCAACCAAAAAAGAATGCCGGGGAAATTTCTCAACTCACTATCCTAAATGTTTCTACTCTAGTCGGGGCAATCTTGTCCTTACCATAATTAGGGAAACATCAAACTCTATGGGTTGAGACAACATCTCCTACTTGCCACCTTTCATTCCAAAGCCAATGCATTCCCAATTCATCATCTTCTACACCCCTAGCTTGTCACCACTAGACAAGGCGGACACTCACCGTCATCAAATCTAAGTTGGGGCGATCCTGCATTTCTTGGCTTGGAAAAAACGTACCTTTGATGACCTTGACAAAGACCAGTCAGTCATTCACCCCTTCATGTGCTACAAATATCCTCACCCTAGGCCTTTAGAACCCCAAGTTAACTGACTCATTCATACTTGCCACTACAAGAAAAGCTTGTTTTAGCCACCAGCAATTGCCACGGAGCTTATTCCGTCAGTAATTTGCCACGGATTTGCGACGGCATGAGTAAAAAATAGAGGCGCAAAATTTCCCGCTGGTGTTTGCCACGGGTTTGCCACGGACATGTGAAAGGACAGACATTTGCCACGGAGATGCCGTGGCAAATCCGTGGCAACCCATTTGTCAAAATAAAAAGAGCCCGATACATGAAATCAGAAAGTTCAGAACGTCTCTTCCTTTCACTCTCCACCTTCGTTCTCCCTCCGACCTTCTCCCTCCGCCCTCCTCTCCGACCTTCTCCCTCCGCCCTCCTTCGATCGTTCTCACGCTCACTCTCCACCTTTCACTCTCCTCACCTCCGCCTCCTCAACCTCCTTTGCACTCTCCTCACTCTCACTCTCTCTCTCTCTCTCTCACACCAACAAACCCTAGACCCCTCATCTTCTCCACTCCAAAGCTTGCATCAATGGAACCCAACCTCAAAATCGTCATCCTCAGTTTGTGCGAAACCTAACAACCTCAGATTTAGAAGTGACCGATACAAATCGCTCAACAAAGGTATTTCGCTTTCTCTATTTCTCATTTCTACTTCTTCAATATGGTATATTGTTTCCTCTGTTTCTCTTAAAGCTGATTTTGGTTTTGTTTTGGTGTTCATAGGTTTATTGGTTTCCTCTCACTTCTCCCTCTCACAACTCGGTTCTTCTTTCACTTTCACAAAGACCGCATGACTTCTCTTTTCGCGCGCAAGGAGGAAGGCGCGTTTGTTTTTTTCGATTCCAACATTGCGAGTTAACATCATTTCACTTGTGAGTTTTATTGTATTACGTATTTGAAATAGGATTTTAGGGTTTTCTATTTTACAAACCGTTTTGTCTCTACATTCAGTTTGTTTGTTTGTTTCACGATACAATTTAACCTTTGTTTATGTCCATTTTGGTCTTAGTTTGATCAAATAGCTTGTGCTATATATCACTGGTTCAAAAGAAATTGATGCTGTCATGGCTTAAACTTACTTAGCCTCACCTTAGCAACACCATTGGATTAACTAATTTGCTGCTGCTGTTCTTGTTTATTAATGAGTTCTGTTTGTTTATTTATTGTTATTGACATGTGTTTAATTTTGCACTAGTTGTCACAGTAATTAAATCCACATAATGTATATCTGAGTCCTATTTTTATACTTGTCCTGTCATACAGAAGTTATTGTTTTTAACTACTCATGCTTCTAGACATAAGCTTCAGCTCTGAAATAAGCTTCAGATATAAGAATCCTTGAAGTTTTCAATTTGGTAACTTGGAGTCCTTATTCATGTCTTTTTATTATGAATCCATTTTGGCAATTTTGTAGGGATTGGTTGCACAGCTACATTGAGTGTTCTATGGAGGATACTGTTCGGAATTTGAATCAGGCGCGATTGAGAAACCTCCAAGGGACTTTGATCAGAATGTTGCGCCATTGCACCAACAGCTTTTCATGGTTAGTGTAATCAAAATTATATAAGGGTTGTTTATTTATTTTTGTTCAATCTGTGGTATGCTTTTTAACACATATATTTTGTTAGTTTTGTCTTAACATCCAAGCCTTATTCTATTCTGTCTAGGAATCAAATATTAAACACAGAAGAAAAATCGGAGTTTTCACTTATGTTAAGATCTGGAAGCTGTGCTGAAAAAGGACCAAAACAGTACATGGAGGATGAGTTTATAAGTGTTGATCTTCTTAGTGACTCTATTGGTTCACTAGTAAACTTCCCTTCTCCAGCAGTATTTAATGGGGTATGTATGTTTCTTGATGTTAGATCCATCTTATTATATTATATTGTACCTTTAATTTTATCTGACATTCTTTAAGTAAAACTTAACTATGTGTTTATATGCATTGAATTTTATAGCTTTTTTGATCAAACACTATCTACTGTCTATATTCTTGATGGATAAGCTATGCTGTTTTAAGTCTTCCTACTCTCAGGTAAGAATGTTACTTTTTATCTGATATTCTTTTGATCAAACACTATCTACTGTCTATATTGTCTATAGTGCAATGGCTACATATCAGCCTTTCCAACTTAACTTTATTTACTCCTTTGACTTTGATGATTGAAATTCAGTTTCCTACGGGCCTCACTATTGCAAATGCTCCTCTGCTACAGTTGCTACTTGCAACTATTTGTTGTTTTACTCTGTGAATATGATTATTTTGGGATGTAAATATTATTATGTTGCTGAGATGGTTTGGGTTGGTCTCTATTTGATATTGTAGGCTAGGTATGAATTGGATGTTTGAATTTGTTGTCATGCCATGCAATTTTTCTTTTGTTTTCCCCCCTAAAGGATCATTGTGTGCTGGTTGGTTAATTGCTATTTGTTTAATATTATTGAGAAACTTTGAAAGTGATTGTTTATTTGTTCAATTTATTGAAGCATTTGGTTAGACTTTGATGCTGTGACCTCCTTTTGATTTCTTTAACAGAGGATTGCTTGATCTTTGACCACGTCTCTACAAAGAGGAATGTACTTGATCCTTACTTGTAGATGATTAGGGAAATTGTCAAATTCAAAGATGATGTTATAAGGCAAGTTGTTTCCACACTATGATGTAGCCACTGATTCTAGCAAATTCAGAATCCCTATTGCTCCTTCTTACAGGTTTGCTTTCACCATTTTTTACATTTCTTCACGTTATTATGTTAAATGGTAGCAGACTGTATATTTAGTAATAGTAACTTTGTATGAATTTGGCCTTCAAATGTATGTTTATTGAAGTTGTCATAAACTCCTATCATGGCGTTTTATGAAAACTAAAAGTGGTTGGGTATGATTATTATGTATGTTCATTGCTTTTTTTTTCTTTTAAGAAAAGCAATGAATTATTATTGTATGCTTATGTATGTATAATTATTCTCATGGTTTTGGATCCGACAAAGTCACTTACACAACCCTTGTAGTCACAACTGTGTATACTTTATACAAGTGAGTCCACCTGAAGTTTGAGTGGGATTGCTTGGATTCACATGAAGCTCCTTGTATGGTTGTCCAAAGTTGTTTTTTCTGCCTTGTCTAAACTTTTATTCACAAAATTACAGTTGAAGCTTTTTAACTGTTTCATGCAGCATCTATGATTAACTGGAGTTTGTTGTCTATGGTTGATTTGATAGCATTCCTTATCATTCAGTACACTGCTCCTAGAAAAGGTGAGGTGCTTGCTCTAGTCTACTTGTTATCTTTTTTATGAACACGTGAGTTTTCTGCCTTTTTTTATTTACACCTAAAAGATTTGGTGTCCTATTAGGAATTTAGAGAGGTATGCTCTAAATTTATGATTTTGTTTGTATCATTTCACCACTTGGTAGTGATTATCTTGTATTTTTAAGCATAAATATAATTATCTTTTCTTCATGACTTCAAATAGGATCTCGTTTCCATCAACAATCTTTGATATCATGGTCTGTTCTGTTCTTATATTATCCTCTTTGACGCTGCTCTCATGGCATATTTCATATTGTTTTGGCCATTGGGGATCAGTGGAGTACTGCTGATGCTGGGTGGGCTCAACTAATTGGATTTATAAGGTAGATTTTTAGGTTTAACCTTTTTGTATTATAAAGCTTGTTTCCTCGGTGCATCACCATTCTGAATCCACTGCAAATACTGTATAAAATGATTTTGCAGAGTGCAGTCTTGGAGGACTTTACCTGTAGAGTATTTTTGGTCACACAAGTATTAGCAACCTTTCTTTCTCTAATTGAAATATATGGAAGTGGATGTGGTCAAGATGAATGGAGAGATTTTTATTCTGGGCATCTATGTCCTTCCGTTCTGCCGCTAGGTTCGTCATTAAACTTTTCTCGTAGCTCTGGAATAGGGTGTTGCTTATGGCTTCTCTATCTTTCACTCATGTTTATTTCAAAGGAGTTACCATTTCTGAAATGTATAGGGGCTTTTTTGCTTTCTGTTCTATATTTTTCCCCATGTTTTGTATCAAAGAAGAAATTATTAAGTTGCATTATTATGTTTTTAACAAATAAAACCATGCAACTGAATAACAATACAAACTGATTTCCTTGTCTGTATCGAATAATCATAGATGGATGTTGATTTTTGGGTTGCAGGACCTCATCTCAAGGGCTTGTGCTGCTTAATGTTGCCTGCTATACAACTAATTGCTGGGATTAGTCATGCATCTTGGGTTTCTTTGCCTTTTTCATTTGCAGCTGTCTATGGGGTGAGGATTGCATGGAGTCCATCCAAATAAAGATTTTGATTTCTATTGCATTTGTAATTGTGTAAATTGAAATAGATGCTGATTTGGTTCGTTAATGACTATAAATATAAATTATGCAGCATATTTATATAAATATATGTGACATCTTTGATGTAAATAGATTTATCTTATTTAGCTAGCTTAATTTTATGCAGCATGTATATATGTTTGAAGATTTAATTTTTTTTAAATTTTTTATTTTTTGCGACGGATTTGCCACGGATTTGCGATGAAATTTGCGACGACTTTGCCACGGATATTTGCGACGGATTAGCGACGGATTTGCGACGGAAACATTTGCCACGGAAATTCCGTGGCAAATGATTTGCGACGAGCGTTTTTGCCACCAATTTTTGTCCGTGGCAAATGTTGTTTGCCACGGAAATTTGTACATTTGCCACGGAAATGTCCGTGGCAAATCAGCGATTTTCTTGTAGTGTGCACTAACATATGTCTTTACTAAACAAAGATTCAGAGAGAGAGAGAACACAAGTTGATCATGTGATGCTAAAAATCCACTTAGGTAACTTTGTGGACATAAACTTCGATCATCAAGGGGCATCATAATAGAAGGAAAAATAAGCGAGCTTGCAAATACGGTCAAGTACCTTTTCATATCAACGTCTGTAGATAATGACCTTGAGAATGCCGAAGTTTGAATCAAAACTAATTTTTCCAAAGAATGATCAATATTCACCCATGCTTCTCGCATCCAAAGTCTCGCATCTTATCATTACAAAAAATGTTTTGCACCCAATCACTCATATCATATCATATCATCGCATCATGCATGCACCATGGCATTAGCATTCAATCATTTCATTTGCATCATATTCACATTTGCAACATTATTGTGACAACCTTTGTGCGAGTCCTGTCAAACTTTTATGTCAACACCATTGAGGTTGGTTTGTTTTGTTCATTGTTTCAAATTATTTATTCTTTATTTTGTATTCTTTATGCAGATGGATTTGCATATTGGTTCTAGCTTATTTACTTAGCTTTTGGATTTGAGTTTGGTTATGCTGCTATTAGCATATTGGTTCTAGCTTATTCCAAGTGTGTTAACCAGCGTTGATCAATAGTGGACAATTGTGATGGTTGTGTTCTTTTTTGTTGAAAAGGGGACCTTACTAATGTTTTCGCCTATATATGCTTCATCTTATAAAGTTTTCCTTTTGAGTACAGGGTCATTCTGAAAAATAGAGAATCACAAGCTGGAGCATCAACATTATGTCTTTTGATGAAGTAAGCAATTCTACCTATTTCTCTCTCAAATCTCAAATTTGTTTGTTCCTCTTATTCTTTTTTTTCTTCAATTTTTCATCATTGAATAACTACTAATCTATTTTGTTTTTTGTTTTTTTTATTGTTATTTATAACTACTAATCTGTTTTGCTTTTTATGCTATATGTGAAAAACACTTCATTTTGTAGTTTTTTGGTAGAAACCATATAGCTGATAATTTGATCTCTTTTTTCGGTTAGTCAGTATGTTGCTTATTTTCATTTATATTCACTACTAGGAACGAGGTTTCAAAGATTATGGTGATCAGTAAAGCTCAACTTGATTGAAGTTTCAGGTAATTCAAGAATAAGAAAATCATATATAGTATCTAAATTTATTTTATGCAGGTGACTCTTGAATCATATATACTATCTGAATTGGTGTTTTCTTTGTAGGCCCTTTCAGTATTGTTGGTGTCAGTATTGGTGGTGAGCGAATGATGCACATACCCAATGGGCCAATCGAGGTAGTAGATGTTCCAATTTACAAAGCTTTTTGTGCTAAATATTTGCAATTGACTATATATTTCTTAACTGATATCTTAACTTCACTGGCTTTTTGTTCCAGGCCAAAATACCCCAGTATCGCACAAAAATCATATAATTAGGAAAAAGGAGATAGATTTCAGAAACCAATATGCACATACTTGGTTTTGGCAAATGGATTTGTTCACCACATAGTCAAGTTAATCTTAATCTTAAGTGGCGCTTAATTGGCAATAATGTGACTTGAATGTAGTCATTCATGGCACCATAAAGAGGTTGACTACAGTTTTATTCTCCCACAAAATAGTTGAACCGAATTTAAATGACATCAATTATTTCTTCGGTAATTCTTCACTCTACTTCACTTTTTTTCCAAACCCAAATCAAGCAACCTTTAAAATTTGGGGGAAAAATATGATCTTGAATTAACGGCTATTTATTTTTTCTTTCCAATTGTTATTCAGGCATTCCCAATGCACTAAATGTGGTATCAAATTTCTCATTCTTGGCTATTGGTGTTATTGGTCTTATACTCTGTCATCATCATAGGAACTATTTTAACTTCAGGTACTTTCATTTTTTCAATTTGTGAATTGTTTGATTACGTGATTGGTGTTGTGATGTGAATTATATAACAAAAATTTCAATTTGTTACAAAATGTTTGCAAGGTGAGCTATGGGGTTGGACATGCTTTTATGTTGCTGTGATATCAGTTGGTTTTGGATCTTCATACTATCATCTGGACCCAAATGACAATGGCCTTGTGTGCGACACAGGTTGCCAGTGAGTTCCTTTCTCTTATGAATGTAAGTTGAATTCAGCCATTACTTCTTTTTTTCAATTTTAGTTTGATAATTTTGTTTCAGTGATTTTTTTCTACACATTGAGATGACTGTTGCTATGTCATCACTAATGGCGATCCTCATCATTGAAAGTATTGATGTGATGATGGTAAACTTTTTGAGTAAAGGTATATACATAACATAATTATATATTCATTGTTTATTTTATTTAATCATTATAATTGTTTATCTCAATTTTTCCCCCTCTACCTCCTCAAGCATTTCAATATCCTTAACAACGTCATTTTCTGTTCTCAAAGTGACATTATATATATATATATATATATATATATATATATATATATATATATATATATATAATTCATTATTCATTATAGCGAGGAGTTTTAGAGGATGCTTTCTTTGCTAAAATGTGGTGTCATTCCTAGAAAGGAGGCATTGTGTTGTTGGTTGGTTTTTTTTTGTGTGTTTAAAGAGTTAGTTTTTTTATGTTTCTACATAAATTGTAACAATATATTGATTTCAAATTTTGCAGGTTGAATCTATTATTCATGAACCGAAGGAGCCTCCGAGAGATGAATATGAATTTTTCAGTGCTCTATTAGTAAAATAATTGAATTTCATCATGTATTTCACAATGTTTCAGTGCTGAATATCAATTTTTTCCATCCTTTTTAGGTGTTTTCTTAATTGGGTCATTCTTTTTTTTAAGCATAATTGGGTCATCTAATTCTAGACCGAATTGCTTCACATTAGTTGCAAGTAAGTTTTTGTTTTTTATTATGATTTTCGAATAGCTTTATAATAAACTGAGCCTGTATAGGCAAATCACTGACCCGTGCGCTGCATGATCTCACAGTAGGCAGTATCAAACGAATGGTTGAGATCAAAATGCATTCAAAAAAATACGTGGCATGCCACGTTGCACAGTAAGTAGCCGCGTCAGACCAAATTAACAGTTCAAAATTGATCTCACAGTAGGCAGTATCAAATGAATGGTTGAGATCAAATTATACATAGCTGTTTCAAATTCATGACATGCAAACTAATAGGACATAGAATTGATTTGGATAATTATGCAACAATTTACATTTAATTCTAATTAACCATTCCCTAATATTGTGGATCCAAATTTAATCCTCCTAAAAACACATTTTTACCAAGCAAGCCATCCAAAAGACAGCATAACACCTGCAAATAGAAACCACACGAAATCAGATTTATTGGTCATAGTTCCCTGGAAAAAAAAAGCATTGGACAAATGAATTTGCATGACTCATATTTTGTGATTTTCTTTTGCCAGTGAACATATATGGACATCGTGTTAGTCCTTGATTTTCTTCAAAATTTGATATTTGTTCCTATTGCATGACTCTGTTTTTGGACAATTAGTGAACAAGGCTCATATGTTTGTAACGTGCCAAGGCCCATCGTTTCTTTTACTTTCCTTTTATATGATTGTTACCACAGTTGACTTGGTAATTGGTAATCCATGCTCTTTATCAATGTTGTAGTAACGAAAATAACTATATTGTTTAGTAACACAATAACAAATTTTAAAATCCCAATATTTTTATTAGTAAAAGACTTCATTGATTTTTAAATTTATAAATTGGAATTTATTAAAACTTTTACTCTAATCAAATTGCTAATATGATTTTACAAAGATTAACTTGACAGTAACAAAAATACTTAAAATATAATGTCCAAATGATGTCCAATAAGAAAACACATGTTCTCACGACAAATTAATTCTCCAATTAAATACTACATTTTACAAAAATTAAATTAGTATATAAAAAACATACTCCATTATAATTCAAATTAATTCGGAAAATACCATACTCCATTTTACAAAACAACTTTCATATAGTCAAAGTAGCCGCTAAAGATAAATCTAAAAGTCAGAAATTTTTTTCTTTTTTTCTTATCTTCGCCTCACAATCGCTTTTGATGAAACTAACGCTATACCACCCCTTATGGTGGTAATTATATATATACATATACATATCTATATATTATAATTTAATTCATAATAGGTTTATTCGCCGTTATGTACAAACAATTTTTTTACGTCAGATAACACACTAAAATATCAAACTGACTATTTTTTCTCCTAAAAAACCTAAAAAAATTAAGTTATACAATGAGATGTATACCCGTGATGGCACGGGTACTGATACATACTAGTTATATTCAATTGAGAGTTTTACACATCACCTTTACACGTCATATTTTTCATAATGCCACGCAATCAAGGAGAAAAATACGTGGCATCCACCTATTAGTATCATTCAATCTAACCGTTAATAGTTCTCTATTAATTCTATATTAATTCCGAATTACAAGTTATTATAACATTGCACAACAAATCTGAAACGTCATTAATATAGATTGAAGGAATTAATGGCAAATTTTCAAAATACTTCCCTCCTATGTGTCAAATTCGAATTCGAATTTGAATTATCAATAACTCCATCACAAATATATTTGATTGGCACTCATTATAAATAACACTTTGTCATCATTTCTACCTTTGAATTTGTTCTTTGGTTTTTCCTACACACCATTCGCCAGCCCTGGAAAAAAACTAGCGTTTGTATCACTATTTATATAATTAACTTGAGCACATACACAATCAGTACATTTACAAAGAAGACAACGTTTTGATGAATTATGATCAGCTAGAGCGCCAATATTTGTCTGATTTAGAACACACACTTTGGTCCATAGAGGAAAAATGGAGTTATCTCCGAAGAATATCACCAGTCAGGCGAATTCATAGAATGGTCAAGTCTGCCGACAAAGAAATTCTTGCAGTTATTTTTTAAATTTTTGCGCATATCACACTTGAATCTTTAACTGTTTCTATTGTTGCATTTTTCACAGGCCTCAGTCATGGATCTTCCCCGTTCTTATTTCGATGACTTCTTCCAGCAATATGACTATGTCAATATCGCCTATTTGAAGACCGATGTCCAGCCCGAGGTAATATGATCACACTTAAATAACTGCTTTTTGTGCCACCATCGATTCAAAATAAAAAATTGTTAGTCTCAGCATATAGATATAGAAGTTTGTATTCACGATGATCTGCTAAACACCTGTTTTTAGTATCAAAATTCTTTATCATAAGCACCTTTTTTTCGAGACGATTGCCTAAACTTCTGTTTCATTCAATAGAATTTTTTCCATTCTGTATTATGTTCACAACATTTCAACTGTATTGCTCACAATATCATGTTTTTAAAGCAGAAATTTTAGATATGTTGGGTGTATATTTACGTGCGTTTGTATTGCTCACAATTGTGGCTTAAAATATATTGGTTTTTAAAGTGCGATTTTTTAGTGTGCTTACAATGTTTGATTTCAGTGTTTTGATTATGGTTCATTCACTGCATTCATTTTATTTTCGATGGCTGCCAGGTTGCACCTTACGCCGTGGTGGCTCATATCATTTGAATCCTTTCGACCACAGCGTAAACTTGAAAACTTTTAAGTTACTATTTTTTACATTATTTTACGAATTGGCACATTGTAATCTAACATCTACATTTTCGTGCAGGGAAGGAATCGATCTCATTGCCGAAGATCATACCGGGAGAGCGCTCTTCGCCTTAAGGGGTGATGCTGCCATGCACTTTTACGAACAACACCTTCGTACTTACGAGGTGTCTGAGCCGGTAAATACACGGTTGTAGTCTTCTAAACATTTAATTATCCAGTATTATATTCCCTTTGAGACACGTAATTCCTTATTGTCTTACTGATTCAGATTTTTGACCTGTATGCACTCAACGATCGTTGGTTCCGTACCTGTGCAAATCGAATTGAAGCCATAAGCTTCATATTTTCTCGTCTCTTATTCTCATGTATATCAATATAAGAAGTTTTCTGCCATGTTCCACTCACTATTTTTTTGCAACGTATTATGTTGATATTGCTTTTGTATTTACTAAAGTTCCTTTCATGTGATCTTCAGGATGACACAAGAACAAAAGTTATCCTCCGTCCTGATTATATCATTTACCAGGATAATTATTATATGGGGCCAAAGTTAACTTTTTCACATTGTTGCATCAAGATCAATGTTTCAACTGCATGTACGAAGCAAGGAGCTTTTGATCTTGAATGGGCAGTTGATGATCTCATTGATATTAAGTGTCAGTTGTTTCAAAGTGTGAGTTTTTAGTTTTGTTGCTGGGCAGTTGATGATCTCATTGGTACTAAAACACCTTACCGTTCTCAGCTGTATCTCTTAGTACAAACTATATGCATTAGTACATCAGTAAACATTTCTATTTAATAGGATCTGGTCAATAAAAGAAATAATTATAGCCTGAGAAACGAATTTGAAAAAAAATGATGCAGTAATTGTCTATGTGCATAACGTCTGGGCTTGCTATAATAAGCCTATAACATCCAGCTAGATTTTTTTATTTAATTTGAAATTCAAATTATATGCAGAAAACTACATTGATACATTTAACAATTGAGCAATTACTGTTATAGCCATTGCTAAAAATTTGCATGCATTTTAACTTTGATAAAGATGGTGGTCTTTACCACCTTTAAAACGAGTAAATGTGCTTATTGGTTTGTTCTTGAAAATGGATGCTGCTTTTGACTTACTAATTCCTACGGGAGAAAGTTATGATGGTTGTATTAGAAATTATGTGTAAGTTTTGTGCTGAAAGTGAGTGTCAGAACCTTGAAGGTGAATGTTAGAAGTTGTATATCTTTCAACTATTTTCTACTTTTCCCTCTTACTAATGTACATACCGGTTGTTCACTTGAAGTTGAAAATGTTGAGCAAATGAGGTCTTCACAACACAAATTGTAGCTCATTCAGTTTTTTGTTCACAAGGAATTTCCTAGCATTACATTTGCGACATCCACCATTCTCTTATGTTAATTTTGCTGAGAATAAATTGAAGAGGAGGAAAAAAAAGATAAATTGCAAATTTTTAATAAAACTTTGCTCACCAATTAAGTTGTTAAGGTTGTTATAATGTAATTAGGGGTGGCAATATCTACCCTTAGCTGGAGATCTCCACAGGGAATGCGCATTACATACACCACACACGGGGAATTTTCATCCATGGGGATGGGAACGGGAAAAAAATCTCTCTATGGTCAATTTTGGTATGGGGACAGACCCGTGCTCTCTTCTTTACATAAATACCGTAATTGATCTTGCTAGGGTTTTCAAATGTATTTTTAATTAAAAAATGATCACTTTTTAGGTTTTATTCTTCATTATATATTTTTTATTTTAAAATAAAAATATAAAATGAAGATAAAATTTAATATTTTTTATGTTGAAATATTAAATTATTTTTTTAATCACACTTTTATATTTCTTTCAATTTATTGGATTTTAATTTATATTTTTAATTAATTTTAAAGATATCTTAGTGTCCTGCAGGGACTACAGAAATCTCACGGAGACTGCCTCATTATATATATATAGACAATTTTAGCAATTATTAAACAGGCTACATTAAATTTATACTGTTGTAGTTCTCACCACTTTCAAAAAAGATCTATATATGTAGCCTATTTCTTTGCATTATAAAATATGTTTTGAAATGGAATTCTACTGGATGTGTTATTGTCAATAAGCTGAATTTTTCCTGAATTTTTAGAGGTTATAAGGACAAAATGAAATAAATCAATTGAAAGATGACATATTGAAGTTAGTTTGTGCAACTAAAACACCGTAAACAAAATCAAAAGTTACGAATCAACAATCGAACTAACCATGTCCGATTGTAAACTTAATATTGTCAAACCTGAATCACAGCACTCACAATTCCCAATCTCAATCATTAAATTGTCAAAACTGAAACATACAATTCTTAACAATCGAACTAAGCACGTCCTTTTGGCTCTCAATCAAAACAACAACATTTGATATAATGAATCACAGTACTCAAAATTCCGAATCAAGGATATAACGAATACAAGAGATTTAGCATCTTAATTGTACCTGTTCGTTCGTTGTTGTCACAGACGATTGACGAGAGCTCCTGCTTGATCGTCGATGCTAAATCTGTGAGGACGAAGACCCATAGTGTGTCGCCATTGATGACCACCAGTTAGCTTAGGACGGAGAATCGTGATTGTTCAAGTTGTTCGTTGTAAAGGGTTTGTAATGGGTCGGCTGCGATTTGGGGGAGAAAGAGGAAAGTGAATCTGCACTTATTGTACCGTAGGGTTTCCAGTAAGGAAATTAAGTGAAGTCTGAGTTATGAGAGAAATTTCGAAAATAGCCATACTCTATGTATAGATACCCATAAAATACCCCCCTTTTTTGACAGCAAAAATCAGAGTTTTTTTTTAAAAAAATTCTATTCATCCATTATTTTCAACAGACATGGGCTCTTTGACATTGTGGAATATACATATTTTCATCAAAAATTAATGTATATAAAAGTATAAAATAATTAGATTTTTTTTTGAAGCAAAAATAATTAGATTTAAATATATCAAAAATATATTTATAGACATTTTATATAACATAATGACTTTATATACGACAGTGTACAAAGAAACACACGTGCATCACACCAAACCCAAGAAAGCGACAAATGCATATTTTTAAATTCCCGACCAAAAAATTCAAATGTTACGTTCAAAAGAAATGTATACCCGTGCTGGCACGGGTGAATCATACTAGTTGCCTTAAATCAAAAGCTACATTACTTAATTTTTACATTTTAGCTTTCTAACATTATTCACCACATTGATTTATCACTTTTCTTTTTATGTTTTATATGTGGTTATGGGAGTTATATGAATCATACTATGATTCCTATTTATTCCTATTTATGAAATATGTTATTTTTCTTTTTATGCTTTGCTAGAGTCTCTAAATGGTTTCATGAAAATAAGTAAGTAATTAACTATACTAATTCTAATTTTCTGATTTATATGGATTGTGTGTGTTTGCGGATAGATCTTTCAGCATGTGCATCATTTGAATTTTTTTTACTTCAAAATTTTACTTATTTTATGGCAATCAAAATGAATTGTGTAAGATGATGGTCTTATTTGAATTTTTTTACTTCAAAATCTGATTATATGTTTTGGTGAAGATATTTCTTCTCTGGATGACAGCTCTACAATTACAACCACTGCTGGTCTCTTGAAACAAATAAGCATAACACGATAATACAAGTAAATTGATTAGTGGATTTTATTCTCATACTTCTGGACTCACTGGTATGTAACTAGGTAAATTGATCTGAAATTGCATGATTTTATTCTTCACTGATTTTGTCATCTGCTTAGCACTGAGTCCAATTATTTAGAAATGGTTAGTGGATTTTAGCACTATTTTTTAGGTTTGTCACCTGCATCAACCATGAAAGGAAATGTTTGACAAGCCTAGATACTAATCATTAGAATTGGGAAGTGATGTTGTTAACATTCTTAAGAGTAATTTAAACTATTTTAAATGTTTGATTTGATGTCTCAAGATCAAAACTCACATGCATAAAAACCTAATCATTTTTTACTTCACATTCTTAAAATTATATATTTTGGTAATATCCTTCCAAGAAAATAAAACACCGCCCTTCAATGAAAGAAGATGATTTTTGAACTATAAACAAACAAGTTCTACCAAATGGATCGATGAGTATTTATCATTGGTATTCAAATGTTTTAGTAATTGATATGTCATGAAAATCTTTCTTGCACTATGTTTTCAGGTTCTATATCTAATAGTAAAAACCGGTGAAATATATTCTTTCCCATGATTCCATAACTTTAGATGGGATTGGAAGAAGAAACTTAGTGACACTACTGTAAAGTTTTTTTTTTAATTTTCCATCTTAATGAATTTTTCATCGTGCAATTTTTGTTAGGAAATTAAAAAAAACATACACATAAGTAACATGTCAATTTTTATTGGTCCACCATGTCAATTTTTTTTAATATTCATCTTAATGAATTTTTCGTCGTGCAATATTTGTTAGGAAATTAAAAAAAATACACATAAGTAACATACACATAAGCAGCCATTGTGGAATACAAATGCGGTGATATATATTAGGAAATTAAAAAAAATGAAATACAAAATTTCTTAATGACATTAAATTCGTAACCCACCAAAATTGGAATGTTAAGGGTATTAATTATTATTATTTCGTTTTAATTGTCAAAATAGTATAATGTAGTTTTGTTTTTTAAAACCTAATTCAAAAATGAAAGTTTAAAATTCAAAATTCAAATTATTAATCAATCATAATAATGAGGCAATAAATTTGACCGTCGAATATTAAACCAAATATGTAAGCTCTTTATGCGGTTCATTTTTGGCAGATTCATTTAGCTGCATTCCCTTTCTTTTCAAAAAAATTTAGTTGCATTCTTTTTATGCTCACCTCTTGGTGATGCATTTTGTATTTCAACTTTCGATTTCTTCATCTTTCTCTCTAAAATCTCCTGTTCCTTCATCTTCTTTCTGCACGATTCAGAAAACCCTAAAAGTCGATACCCACCCCGACCCCGCCCGAAACCCGTTCAACAACACATTAACTATTTATTTCATTTTATTTTATGCAAATATATTCATTGATTTTGTTTCATAATTTTGTCTATTTTAAGTTTTGATCTATTTTGAAAAGAAAAGTCTATTTTAATATTTTTAACTTTATTTTATCATTGTATAATAGCTATTATTTTATTAAATTAATTATCGTAAATATAATTTTTTTATTTTTTGCTTGGGACGGGGATGGGGGATATAAAACCCGACCCCGCTAGAGGTAGGGGCGGGGACGGGGGATGCAAAACCCGCCCCCGACCCGCCCCGTTGTCATGCCTATAAAAGTCTCTCAAAAATTAAATCCCACCAGGTATTGTTTGGGTTGTGCAATTTTTAAACAAATTTGTTTTGTGATTTCGTTTAGGTTTAGGATTTCGTTTTTAACAACAACGGTGTTCATTTAGGGTTTAGGATTTCACATTTAGGGGGTTTTATTTAGCAATTTCGTCTGTGCTTCATCTTATAAACTTTTCCTTTCGATTACCGGGTCATTCTGAAAATAGAGATTCACACGCTGGAGCAACAACATTATGTCGTTTGATGAAGTAAGCAATTCTTCAGTGTCATTTTAAAAACAAAATTCCCTATTGTGTTGGAAAGCATAAATGCATCGTTAAATACAAATAAATCAAATAAAGTATTATAAATATGATTTTCAAAAATTAACCATTACTCCATACAACGTTTTTTGAAAGGTTTAAATTTAATGATAAATATGTATACATTTTATAATGAACATATATTTTGGTATATATATTTAAATTTAATGATAAATATGTAAACGATAGGAATTCTTAGAACATATACAATGTTCTTCGGAATAAAACAATAAATAAAGCATTTGCACTGTTAACAGTATAAATATATATTTTCAACATTCTAATTAGGAAATTTTGTTTCTATTTTCTTAATAACTGATTAAATTTAGTGATTAGTGATACTATTTTTTTGACAGGTTTAAATTCAATGATAAATATTAAATAAACTATAATAGATATATTTCATATATAATTTTTTCACATGAATAAACAAATGAATACGTAATTTCGGCAATAAAAAATACTATCATTGGATGATATGAAAACATTAAAACATATTGAATTCATAACTTTTATACTCCATAGATAATATTATAATTGTTTCACAAATTTGGAATCTCTTTAAAACAATATTTTTTTAGTCTATTCAAAATTCAAATTCAAATTTCCATGCTTTGGGATATTTTAAATTTGTGCATTCAAATTTAAATTTACAAATACCAAATTTGAATTTGATTTAATCATGCAAATGAATTGTAACGCACGGTCCTGACCAAATTCCACCATTATTAATTTTATGTGTAATTAAATTCTATGTAACTATTTAGTGCGTGTTTGGATGGACGGTGGAGGCATCAAACACACGGTAAGGGGTTGGTTGTGCATTCAAATAGATAACTTAAGTTTTTTTTTTTTACTTATACCTTAGATTTTTAATATGCCTTATAATTATATTTTTTCTTCATAACAACAAATTAAATGCAATTTTCTTTACTTATTAATTATATTATTTTCTCCACAAAATTATTTAAATTTAATATTTTTTACGAAAATTGCTTCTCGTGAATCGCACGGGTTACATACTAGTATATATATATATATATATATATATATATATATATATATATATATATGTACCCTTGGATTTTAAAGCAAAACATAAATTTGTCATTGAAATATCATAAAACTTTCAACTCATATGTAACCAACGGCTAAAAGAAGTTAATAGCAACAAAATTGAAACGTAAGACATGCTGTAAAAGCTAATCAATAAAAATCATAATTCAAACGGTTACTTTCACAATAAATATAAAAGAACTCATTTTATATTAAATCCGTTTAGAAAACAATTTCTATTTGCATGTCATAAAACAAAAGTAACGCATATATGATTATAATATTAAATAAATTGTTTTATAATTTTTTAAATAAACAATACACAACAGTATATAAACTGGACAACCAAAGCCACAAAGAGTGAACTATCTACAAAAAACAATGGCAACAAATTTCAGGTGTCTTATTTCCATCCTATTCCTTACTCTTATCATCAAAGGTATGCACATGATTCCTTTAATACTTCCCTTCTTTTTTTTAACCTTGTTTCAACTTTCACTAACAAAACTTTTTGATCTTGATTTTGATTAATGGAATTTTCAGGATCATGTGGGTGTGACCTGAACAATCTTGTGATAGGCACAATAAGAAGTGGGAGAACAATACAAGGCAAGTCTGAATGGAATGTGGTGGTGACCAATACTTGTAGTAACTGTACACAAAGTTCTATAAAGTTGCAATGCATAGCATTTCAAACTTTAGTACCTATTGATCCTTCAATTGTTACTGTCAGATACAATACTTGCCTCCTTATTAATGGTCGTCCCTTGCCACCATCTGGAACTGTTAAATTCTCTTATGTATGGGATCCTCCCTTTCTTCTCAGGCCTACAAGGTCTACTGTAGGTCCTTGTAATTAGGGATTTGCTTAAATTTTGAATAAAATATATAGAAATAGAGAACATTGTGGATTTCAGTGGATATATATGGTATCATATTAAGGACATTTGAATTTTAATATAGTTTGTTAAAATTTGATATTTCAATCATTTGAAGTAGCACGATCATTTGTCTCTCTTCGATTGTTATTTAGACCGTTATTAAGCGATAGGGGTTTGGCAAGTGTATCACTATTGTAGCACTAAAAATATCGTCCACAAGGATAGTCTTGTTATATACTAGTTGATTTTGATTACGTTTAAGCACGAAATTTCAAAACGTACGTAGAAGCTTTCAAATAAAATAGAGCAGAAAATGTCTCTGAGTTAGAGCAATAGCAATCCGCCACATTTGGTTCTCAAGATTCTTGATGACAGCATCATGAGTTTGCATTGAAGCTTTAGTGTCACTCATGAATGCCTTCAGTAATGTCTGGGTTGTCGCCATTTTGGGTATTCTGTCTTTGTGCTGGTTGAGCAGGGAATCCTGATGGTCTCTATTTCTATGCATGAACTTTCTATTCTGAAAAGCATCTGATCCTAAAAGCTTTACTTCAAAATGTATCTACTCAGCACAAGGCGTCTTCAATCTACTTAACAAAAAGTTTCTGAGCCAACTCTCATCTACGAGAAGAGAAAGATTGATTTATTGATACACATTGAATGGTATACTAAGTACAAGGTAGTGAGGAACAAAATGAAGGAATTAAAGAGAATAACTCACAAAGCGACCAGAAAGATTTGCTAAGCCGATGTTTCAAAAAGTGATACATAGTACATGTCAAACGACAATAGTAGTGTACAGAAGAGCAAAGTCATTGTACGATTTAATTGCATTTATTGCGGCTGTCTCTTAAAAAACCCTGCTATCAAGGAAAACTTACCATTTAATTACCTTGGAGTCAACTCCCGAGTTTTTCCTATGGTACCTTACCATTTAATTACCTTGGAGTCCCCTTCTTTCAAGGAAAACTTAAAAATCCTTACTTGCAACCCATAACAAATCGTATCATAAATAAGTTGTCAGCTTGGAAAGGATCACTGCTTTCAATCATAGGAAGAGTTCATTTAGTGAAGTCTATCATTAATTGTATGTTAATCTACAACTTTCATGTGTACATGTGGCCTATTTCTCTACTAAAGTCATTGGATCTTTGTATTAAAAAAATTATTTGGTCTCGGTGCATTGATCAATGAAAGGTGGTAACTATTGCTCGAGCAAGGTCCTTCTTCGTTGTCACGTGGGTGGACTTGACAATGGGTCATGATATTATGAACTAAATCAATAGGCATGATAAACCTATTGGGAATTATGCAAAATCTTCTATTTAGCCAAGTGTTAGGCATTTTATTAATACTGCTATTGATGTGAGTTATTTGCAGCTTGGGGACGACGATAAATTTTTTGGAAGGATTGTTTCCTTTCTCGTCCATTGGCTGAGTGGTTTCATCTTCTTGTCAATATGACATCAAATATAAAAACCTTCATTAAAGATTTTATTGTTGACAATGTATGGAATATTCCTCCAAGGCTAGCCATGGCTTGTTCTTCTATCATGGTTGAAATTCGTTTTTTTTTTAGATAAGCAAGACATTCATTGAAACCGAGCACAAAACGTGCCCAACAGTTACAATGGTAAGGGGAGGGCCTCCTCAAAACCTCCCAGAGCCAAAACCCCCTTGGGAAAAAGACCCTGGAAGGAAAAAGAGTACCTCACACAAAACATACTGTGCAACATGGGAAAAATATCCTAACCCATTGCTTCTCCCCTTCCTACAAAAAGAACAACGTTATTCTTTAAACATACATGTAATTACAACATAGCTAAACACCCTCTCTGTTTCTCCCCCTAAAAAACTCCAGCCAAGTCATAAGAAATTCGTTAAGTCACCATCCCTACTAACCCTGGTGACGATGTTCTTTTCTGGAAGCTCTATTGGTGGTTCCGAGTCTTAAAGATGTTTATATTTATCTTAACCAACTCGATTCCTTAGTCAGATGGAGGGTTATCCATAAAGAATGCCGACCGATGAACATCGAAGATCTCGGGGTTGCACATTTGTATCTATGTGTAACACGCGTGGAAAAACTAGTGAGAATGTCAATCACCTTTTCTTGTATTGTGATTTTACTTTCATATTTTGGCATTCGCTAGGAGTTCTTCGTCATCTATCCATTGATGTTAGTAGCATTCATACAATGCTGGACATCTGTGAAAAAACTCGAAGCTTTCAGATTCATGATATTGTTCTCTCTGCTATTACTCACATTATTTGGCTTATTTGGTAAGCCATGGATCAGACTCGCTTAAATAGTAACTCTACCCCATTTGACTGAGTTCTTTACCTTATCTCAGCTACTATTTCGCTATCTAATCACATTTCTACAGGGGTTAATTTGAACTCCATTTACGAGTTTTCAATTTTCAAAGCATTTCTTTGTGATAGATCATCCTCCAAAGGCTCATTCTATTATTGAAGTCACATGATGATGTGAACTACACCTATAAGTTCACTAAAAATACAATGATCATTCAATAAATCATAACTTTTCCAAACACAGGACAAACTAAAAGGCGAATAACCTACAAAATGTGGACTAGAAATAAATGGTTCATGGAAGTGAAGGAATGCCACATTCAAGGATGAATGGTGAATCCCATTGTTGGACCGCCACAAGTACAATCAACCCTTGATAAGATCCATGGAGGTTCTAAGGAAAACTAGGAGGAGCAACTTGCTCTAAGACTCACAATATTACAAAATGATCAAAAAGTCCTTTACATGAAGAATCCCCAAACCTTATATAGTAGGGTTTGGCCAAGGCAACACAAGCATAATAAGGCCTACATACAAGCCCAAAACATGGCCTAACTCGTTTAACACATGCCTACACATTTAAACCCAAGTTCCAAACTTCTCAGGCCTACAATGTCTACTGTAGGTCCTTGTAATTAGGGATTTGCTTAAATTTTGAATAAAAGATATAGAAATAGAGAACATTGTGGATTTCAGTGGATATTTATGCTATCATATTAAGGACATTTGAATTTTAATATAGTTTGTTAAAATTTGATGTTTCAATCATTTGAAGTAGCACGATCATTTGTCTCACTTAGATTGTTACTTAGGCTGTTATTAAGTGATAATGGTTTGGCAAGTGTATCAAATCACTATCATAGCAATAAAATATCTACTAGTTGATTTAGCAATAAAAAATCGTCCACAAGGATAGTATTATTATCTACTAGTTGATTTTGATTACGTTTGAGCAACGAAAATTCAAAATGTAGAAGCTTTCAATAGAGTAGAAAATGTCTTTTTTTTTGTAACTTTTATAACTTGATTTCACTGCCTTTCTTATCAATTAGTTTGCTAAATTTTGATCAGCTTGGTTTATCTTATTCAAGAAGCTTGAGTTTAGGTAAATTAACCACTTATACAACTAATTGATAATTAGTTTAATGCAATAAAAGACAAATATACAACAAATATATTAGTTTTCCCTTTTCCTCCTTTAGTTTTATTTTTCTTGAAAAGCGAAAGATTGTAAGTATATATCAAAAATAGGACATTAAGGGTTCCTTAAACCAAATACAATGAGCTAGAAGAGAAGAGAATTAGCACTATTTCCGGCCTAAGTATAGGACCGCGACAACATGCCACTCATACTACAGACATCGAGATCCCCTAGATCTAGCCAAAAACATTGCCAAGAAAGAGATTTGATCCTGTGAGCAACCCAATCACCATCAAGTGGTTTGGAATGGAAAATATTTCCATTTCTCATCTCCCAAATGGATAACAGGATAGAGTGCCAAATCAAGCTCAATCCTCCATTTTCCCTTTTCCACGCCCAAAAGCACAAAATGTCAAGAAGAGATAAGAGGTCAGGTGGCAACGGTAATTTCCACCCTAGCCATCGAAAAAGTTCATACCAAACCTTGTGGGAGAAAGGACACCTCAGAAACAAAAGCAAGGTAGATTCCTCCAAAGCCCCACACAACACACAAGAGGCAAGGGAAAGGATCCATGATAACTCTTCGACGAACTAAATTCAACCGAGTCGGGACTCTATCCAGAAGTGGCTGCCAAGAAAAGGCAATAACCTTTTAGGGAGTAAGGCTCCCCTACAACCTACCCAATGTCGCCACTGGTCATCCGAATAGCCCATCACTGTAGATGATCCCTCCATCAAAACCGCATATGCAGAAATAACCGAAAAAATTTCTGATCCATCTCCCAACCACACCCAACCATCCTTCTCCCGATTCAGAGTGACCGGAAGAAGGAGCTGCATAATACCCCTTTCCAGATCCTCCTCCCATACAAACATCCTACGATGCCAAGTAAGCCAGCGCCCACCCACCCAGCTACCTTAATCTCCAACCCAGCCCTCTTGCACACTTGAGAACAGGAATAATTTTGGGAACACTCTACTAAGAGGTTGAGGCCCCATCCAAATATCATGCAAAAATAACTTCGATTCCCCATCTCCCACTCTCCTCGCGATCCTATTGCCAAACCAATCACCATCCGAACTTAGAGATATACCGAGAAGACTAATATCTTTCCACCAAGCTGATGGAGATACGGAGGACATCGATGAAGTCCTCCTGATCTCCAAACCATATTAAGCTACTAGGACCTTCCGACAAAGAGATGAATTCCCAACCAACAATCTCCACTGCCACTTACCCAACAAGCTTAGATTAAAAGCTCTAGTATCCTTGACCCCAAGCCCACCTCAAGACTTCGGCTTACACACTTCTTACCATCTGACCCAGGGTATTTTCTTCCTCTCCGAGCACCCACCCCATAAGAAGTCTCTCTGTAAACGGACCACTTTCCTCCACACCCCATTCAGCATCTTCATATAAGTAACAAAGAAAATATGTGTACTATTGAGAACTGAATTCATTAAGACGATCTGACTCGCAAAAGTAATGAACCTATTCCTCCACGAACAAATCCTACTTTGCAAGACACCTAACATAGACTCCAATGTGGCGATCCTCCTCGGATTAGCCCCAACTGGAAGACCCAAGTATTTGAACGGCATTGCCCCTTGCTTGTGATGAAGAAAACCTTCAGCTAGCGAGAGAAAAGAATGACTAAAATTCACCCCCATAATAATGCTCTTAGCGAAATTGACCTTCAAGCCTGCAGCCAACTCAAAGCATCTTAGCACTACTTTCATTGTCCACAAATTCTGCACCGACGCTTCCCCAATGAGAGGGGAAAATTTAGAAATAGTATCACGCCTAAAGTTAAAAGCAACAACAATTTTTTTTGCATCTAACTCAAAGATGACGTCTTTGAAGCCCAACTCTCAAATCCAAATAATTGCAAAATGGAGACCCATTGCTTCACCCAAAGGAACATCCAAAATGAAGGAATATCTGAGAGTTTTAGCCTTAATGAAATTACTGTACTCATCCCGTAGACACATGATAAGCCATAATTTAGGGTGTTTTTAGAATTTGAATTAAATAAAATTTGTAGAATTTTAGTTCTACTTTGGAGCTATTTTACTACAAAATGTTAGTTTTGTGTTTTCATGACAAAAAGTGAAGAAAAATAGAAATTTTGGATGAAAGAATAACAAGGATCAAAAGAGCATGAAAGGAGGAACAAGAACAAAGAAAATAAAGAGTTAGCAAACTTGGCGCGGGCCACGCTCCCTCAAGCGCGACCCGTGCTCTCAGCATGCGAATTAAAAGGAAGTTGCGCAAGACCGGCACGACCCAAGCGCAACATGGCACGACCCGTGCGCCATCTTAAAAACATCAGCACCAGATGTGCAAGCTGAGCACGACCCGTTCTCCCTTTCTGCTACTCAAAATTCAGTTACAAAGCTGATCCCTTCTTCTTTTTAGTGGGTTTTTATGGCCATGACTGCGAATTTATGTGATTGCCTACTGATCCTAGGCTATATAAAGAGTCTCTCTTAACTTGTAAATTCACATTTTCTTACTTGAAAATTTACTCTAAGTTTAATCTAAATTCTTGCACCTTGTTCTTAAGTTTTGTTCTTATTTTTCAGCTCTTTACTTTCTTGTCATTTTAATTTCTGCACTTACAATTCCAACAACTTATATTCATGTCATTTACGTTTATTGCAATGTATATTATGAATATGAGTGAGTAGATACAAAGTTTTGGGTTATTGGGAGTAATCCAATGATAGGTCCCAAGTAATTCCCAAGACTATTCTCCACACCAAATTTTTTTATGTTTCAATCTGTATTCACGCGCCCCTTCGCTTTGAAGCTGCCAGGAGCCGCTCTTTGCCATGCCACCTTTTTGGGCACCTAAGATCACTCCCCGCCCTCGTCAGCCACATATGTCACATGCCCACCAGCTTCCACTTGGTTCGTCCCCGAACCACACCGCATCTTGAGAGGTCTCGCCGCTCGATACCATTTGTAACATCCTGCATCGCCTGAAGTGCCGATCGCCCCACGAACCAACACGAGTCTTTTCAGCATGCTTTGTCCTCACTTGCATGCTTTCTGGGAAACTTCCCAGAAGGTCACCCATCCCACTACTACTCCAAGCCAAACACGCTTAACTATGGAGTTCTTATGGGATGGGCTCCCGAAAAGAAGATGCACCTTGTTGGTATAGGTAGTTCAAATCAATTCTTTTAAGCCTTCCTTTCAATGCGGTCCCCATACCGCATGACCTCGGGATTCCTCTCATTCTGGTGCGTATTATGTTCATTCATGTGCCCCTTCGCTTTGAAACTGCCAGGAGCCGCTCTTTGCCATGCCACCTTTTGGGCACCGGCGATCATTCCCCTCCCTCGTCAGCCACGGATGTCACATGCAATGTAACACCCTCATATTTCTATCTAGTAGAAATACTAGAGTGCATAGTTTAGCATACATCAGAGATAAATTTCCTGCTTAGATATACATCTTTACAAGAATAGTGGAAACGATTACATAACTTAAAACAAATTCAAGTCATAATCGGATACAAAGATAACAAGGGAAAAACATAAATAACAAAAGAAGAACTACATCTTCAATTTCCTTCTCGTGCATGCCATCCACTCGTGCCATAAAGGAACTTCTTTCCCTGTTTCTCTGTAAAACAACAACATATGATAGGGTGAGATAACATATCTCAGTGAGTCTTACTGTGACCCCTTACCTATCACTCGATCCATTTATAAAACCATAATTAGTAATTCAAAAAGAATTACAATATACAATCAATCTTGTGTAATCCGATAAATGAATTACATTAGAGTTCATAGTCCGATTCTTGATGACTATGTACATTTAAATAACTTATCTATAGTTCATAGCCCAATTCTTGATGGCTATGCACTATCCTCTTTATTAATCACTTGTGACATGTCACCAACAACCTAAAGAAGCTCGAGTGACAAAATCACAATATACACATTTAAAAGTTTTAGCACATCACCAACTCCGCAAGCTAGAGTGAACCCCATCTTGGCTAATAGGAGCGCAAATCCCATTAGTAACATAACATATGTTTACCGGGGCCTAGGTCAAGGGCTCATGACTTCCCTCACCTAGCATGCTAACAAAAACAGGGTCGTCACCCCGACTCGATATAATTTATATATTGTAGCGACCGAAAAATCCGGGTAAGGATTCTTCGAAAGGTTCAAAGGAAGTCGCCACCAAATTTTAGTTTAAGGGCAAATTCGGAAAATCCCTTTTGGTTTAGGACAAGGCAAGTTTAGGGTTCGGGAGTCGTTATGCGTGGGGAAGGTATTAGCACCCCACGACATCCTTTGTCTAATTAATTATGGTTTATTAATATTTTACCCTTTTATTTATAGAGAAAAAAACTTAATTAAGTTTTTAGTTTTTAGAGCTTCACAAGAGTGGACTCTTGCTCCTACGTACCTCCGGATGCAATGGAGGAATCAAAGCTACATAGTTCTTCCTGAAAAAGGTTTGTTGGTTGGTGTTTTTTAGTGTAGGGGTCCTAGGATTCCTTGAACTGTACAGCTCACTGATTCCTAGGACGCTGACTAACCCGATTGTACAACCGACTTAGTCCCCTACTTTTGAAAGTATTTTTGAGGTTTTATGAAAGAAGTTTGTTTGATGTGAGGTGAGTTGGTTTTAGAATAGGTATTCTAGAACTCCTGAACTGTACAGCTCATTAGTTCTAGAACGCTGACTAACCCCGGTTGTACAACCGACTTAGTCCCCTATTTTTAGGAAAAATGATTTATTTACAATTTTTTTAAGTTTTTAGGATTACTGAACTGTACAGCTCATTTGTCCTAAGATGATGACTAACTCAGTTGTACAACCGACTTAGTCTTTTATTTTAGAAAAAATAATTTATTTGTATTTTTATAAATTTTTAGGATTACTGAACTGTACAGCTCATTGGTCCTAGGATGATGCCTAACCCGGTTGTACAACCGACTTAGTCTTTTATTTGATTTTCAAAGAAATAAACTAATTTGTGCATAAAAAAAGACAAAAACTGATAATTAATAAAGACTGGGTTAAAAAAAACATAATAAATAAACAAATAAATATCTATATACATAAATAAATATGAATAGATATATACATAAACAAATAAATAAATAGATTATATTATAAATAAATGATAAATAAATATGTACATAAAAATAAACAAAATAAATACAAACTAACCTGAACTCGACGAGAGCCGAACCGGACTAAGCAAACCGGACTCCTATCTGGTCCATTTTGACTCCAAGACCGCAAGAACCGCTTTGAGAATCGGAAAGCCGACTCAAAACGTCCAAATGATCAAAGACAAACTTTTAGTGAAATGGGCCGATATCGCTTTGACCCAAAAGATCACTTAACCCGCCAATGATCCCCCCTCTAATCTTCACCTCTCAACCCCTTTTATATCCAATTGCTAGGGAGCTCTTGTTTCTTGTGATCAATGTGGGACTAAAACAAGGTAGAGAAAGCAATTCCCCTTTAAAACACAATTCCCGTTTTTCTCAAACCTGTCACCATAAAATTGCGATTTCGGATTCGTTAACCGTTGGATCGTCTTTCTTTTTTGACAAAAGGTTCATGAGACATATATCTCCGCTTTCACCGTTCGTATCGTCGAAACGAGGTCTGAGGAGAGAGAAATTGCCTTCGCAATAACTGCAGTTTTTGGTCCGTTTTTCTCAAACCCTCACCGTAAAAGTGCGATTCCGGATTCGTTAACCGTTGGATCGTCTTTCTTTTTTGACAGTAGGTTCATGAGACATATATCTACGCTTTCACCGTTCGGATCGTTGAAACAAGGTCCGATGAGAGAGAAATTGCCTTCGCAATAGCTGCAGTTTTTGGTCTGTTTTTCTCAAACCTCTCATCGTAAAAGTGCGATTCCGGATTCGTTAACCGTCGGATCGTCTTCATTTTTAACAGCGGGGTTCGTGGGAAATATGTCTTCACTTTCACCGTACAGATCGTAAAAACGAGGTCCAAGGAGAGAGAAATTTCCTTGAATAGTAGCTAAAAAATAATACCAAAATACACATAAAAAAAACTACTATTTTTTGTAATTTTCAGAAAAAGTCCAAAATAAAATGGTTGAAAAAGTCCAAATTAAAAACTATTAAAAAGAACTCGGACAAAATTGGGGTATAACATATATCATACCCGCATTGGGTCGTCTCCTATATTCGATATAGTTTATATATCGAATCAATTCAATCTATGATATGTTGCAGTAACATATTAGTATACGTATAAACTCATGAAATCCGTCCAATCAACACTTAAGTTACAAAACATTTGGTTCCCACACGTTCTCTAGGTTTTACGGTTTTTCAAGAGATTTGTAAACTCAACCAAACCAAACCAAACATATGAAAACCACATTCAAAACATAGAAATATCAATCCAATGTTGTCACAATTGATTGGGAAATGGATTAAAGGGAGTTTGGAGTCGAAAGGAGCGTCGAAACGAGGATTCGGGCACCGGGGACAGATGCAGACGCACGCGCGGTGCGTGCTTGAGCACGCACGGTCGTGGCTTGACACAGTAGAATCACAATTTGCTCGTTTTTGTCCCGTTTCACTTTCCGTTCGAATCCAATTTGTTCCCCAATCCAATTCTAATCACAAAACAGATGATATATTCATGTATTCAGACCCAAACATTCCAACATACAATCAATTAGAATAGTGGTTTCGTTATAATTCTCAAAACATCAAATTTCAAAAAAAAACCGTATTCGATTCAAAAATTTACGAAACGCGAAATTTCGAAAAACCTTTCAAACCAATCACGCAAAGCAAAATTCAAAAGCCCTAAACGTGAGTAAAACTCACCTAACGTGATGAAAATCACGTAATCAACCGAAAATTTGAAGTGCTCACGATTCCGAAACTTCCCGAACGGGTACCAAACGCGTCCAAACACTTCAAAATCGAAACTCCCACTAACCAAATTCGCAAAACAGAAGCTGGGACTTACACAAACTACTCCAATAAACAATCCTAACCCTCCTACACTTCAATCAAGCTTCAACTTGAGCATCCAAGTCACATTTCTCACTTTGGTTAAGTTTAAGCTCTAAAACCCTAAAATGGCAAAATCATGAGGAAGAAGTTTGAGCTTTCACAAGTGGTATCATTGTGAAGAGGAGAAGAAATGGAAGAGAATGGTACAAGCATTACTTACAAATGATGGAAGATGATGGTGATCTCCCTTCTTCTTCCTCTCCTTCCTTCACTCACTCTCTCAACTTCTCTCTCTAACTTTCCCTTCTTGTTTCTTTCTTTTTCTTTCTCTCTTTCCCACTGTTGCGCCCGAAAAAGTCCCCGAGGGGTTTTTCTTCGTTTACAACTTTTTAGAACAATGAAGTCGCCACCAATATTTTTTTATAAGGAAAATATTGAAGAAAAACCTTTTTGGAAGGCATATGGTCTTTTGGAAGCAGGAAGATTTGGGTTTGGGGTCGGTTAGGCATAGGGAAGGTATTAGCACCCCACACCTCCTTTCTCTACGAAAGGAACCTTTAATTAAACGTGTGGTTTTAAGTGTTGATTTGAAAAGTACTTAAATTTGCCTCTGATTGAAAAGACTTAATGAATTTTTATTGGCGGCGCTCGACGAGAGTTAGCCGCTTTGGGTTTTTTTTTTTGAAAGGAAAAATGTTTTTAGTTTGTTGTGCTTGACGGAGGGGATCCGCTCCTACGTATCTCCAGGTGCGATGGAGAATTCAAAGCTACGTAGTTCTAGGTTTTTTGGTTTTTTATCTTGTTTAATTGTGGAAAATCGAGCTTTCATGATGATCAATTGAGCGAAGGCTCCAAGTGACCACCAGTAGCACTCCATTGTTAATAATCATGCAAGCAAAGGCTTCGCAGGACCAATAACAAAGTTTTTGATTTAATGAAAAGTTTTTTAGGAAAACTAGGCGTTCACGATGATCAATTGAGCAAAGGCTCCAAGTGATCACCACTAGTTCCCCATTGTTAATGATTATGCAAGCAGAGGCTTCGCAAAACCATTAACAAAGTTTTTTGATTTATCGAAAATTTTTAGAAAAATTAGGCATTCATGATGATCAATTGAGCAAAGGCTCCAAGTGATCACCACTAGTTCCCCATTGTTAATGATTATGCAAGCAGAGGCTTCGCAAAATCATTAACAAAGTTTTTTGGATTTATTGAGAGTATTTAGAAAAATTAGGCATTCATGATGATCAATTGAGCAAAGGCTCCAAGTGATCACCACTAGTTCCTCGTTGTTAATGATTCATGCAAGCAAAGGCTTCGCAAGACCGTTAACAAAGTTTTTTGGATTTATTGAAAGTTTTTAGAGTTAGAAAAAATTAAAAAAACGAGAAAGAGGTGGAAATTGCAAAATGGGGGTGTTACTAATTACGGGGAGTGGTATAACTAAACAGGGGGTGTAAAACGAAGCCCGGTTCGCATAGGAGGCCCGATATGCGGCGGGCTTAAGTGAGGAGATTGTATGTATTAATTTAGGGGGTGCAAGCAGTAGTCTGATAATTAAAAGTAAATTAAAAATAAAATGAATAAAGGGAGACACTATATAAGGCCCAACCCTAAAAACCAGAACCCTAAAAACGTCCCCACCCTTTTCACTCATGCGGCTGCGCCGCAGCCAAGAGAGGAAGTGAGAGATCGGTGGCGAAAAACTCGCCGGTGGTGGAGGGGGACCTTCGGGTTCGCGTTTCTTCTCCTCTCTCTCTCTTTTCGGTTCTCTTCTCCTCTTTTCTTTCTTATTTAATTTCTGGTCTAGATTGGGTGAAGGAGGGGACGGTTTGGGGAAGATGGAGGCGGTGGTTCGGTGGCGATTGGAGGGTGAGTTGTGGTGGTTTTGGTGGTGGTTGGAGATGGGTTTGGGTGGAGCTTCGGTTTGGACAAGATGGTAATCATTTCGCAGTGAAAGGGTCTCGGTTTTGGGGGGAAAACGACGAACTCGCCGGTGAGTCCGCCGGAGAAGACGACCGGAATCTCACCGGCGAAGTGACAGATGGTTCTCCTTTTCTTTTTGCATTTTTTTTCGCTTCTTCTCCTCTAGTTAGTGTTGGTGGTTCTGATGTACATATTATTCCATATTTTTGGAAACAGATCTGATTATTATTTTTTCTATGTTCTAAGAATTAACATTTACAATATAAGAACTAACGCATACAGAGCTCGAATTATATATATTACACTTAATACACAGAAACAACACTCCCAATATCTACATTTCAGATCTAATCTAATAACACAATAAAAGAGAAAACGCCTTGGAATGGGAAAAAGCCAACCTGGCCTTTGGACGATCTGGTTTGTTCGTTGCTGACTGCTCTGGATCTGTTGATAAACTTGCTTAATCTTTTTTCAGGAACTAAAAACAATACTGTTTTTGGGATTAGGGTCTCAGTGTAAAACCCTAATCATTTTTGGTGTTGTTTACCTCGAAAATCGTGTCTTTGACTGACCCTTGACCGTGTTTTTATATTAAAAAATTAGGTCAGGCATTTAATTACATTTGAATGGGCTTTGACTGTTTTGACTCTTCCTTTTTGCAGATCTGCAGCCCAAATCGTGATTGGAGAGCAATTCTTTGAACCCCAATGATTTATTCTTCTTTGCTTTTTATTATTTTTTGTATTTTCGAATTTATTTATTTTTGTATATTTTGTATTATTATTTTTTTGTATTTTTTTGGACATTTGGACATTTGGACTCTCCTAAGTTGTAATAAAAATTAAATAGTATTTTTTTTTGACATTTTGGACTATTAAACACTTCTAAATTGTAAATAAAACTAAATAGGATTTTTTTGCATTTTTAGACTATACATATATACTTAAAATAAATTAACTCTACAAAGAAAAGAATAATAATAAAAAGAGTCTGGCCAAACACAAAGACGAGAACGGGCCAGACTAGACGAATACGCTAAAACGAGACTCAAATAGGAGAAATGAGCTCATTAACTAAAGACACTACTTATGTACGACTAAACTCAAATACGAAGATTAAATTGAAGAACGCACGAAAAAAAAATGATCATTCGCGTGTCCGCTTAATTTAAACAACGGTATTTCAATTTAGTTGAGTGGATAACTAAAATTGACTTAAATTAGAAAGGGCGGACAAAATTGGGGTATTACATTTGCCCTCTTATTTCACATTTCGCCAAAAATATGAATTGGCCTTTTCATATTTGTTGGTGAAATGGAAATAAAGATATAGAAATAATACTAATTTTGTCCGCCTGAAAAGTTCAAATCTTTTGGTTTTTTTTTTCTTTTGAGGGGTTAACATCGGTCGATTATTAACGAAAGCAATAAATTGGAAAAAGCGATAAATTGGGAAAAGCGGTAAATTGGAAATTCGGAGGTTGCCTAAAACTTTTAACGGACTCTTGTCGAGCACGAGCTCGGGGTGGCTTTTCGAGCGCCGATCAATATCAAGTCCGAATCGATTTGATCAATGGATTTACGCTGCGTGCCTTAGGCCGACACAACTAATCCGAAGGACTTAACGGTTCGATGGATCCATCGCGTGCTCGCATAACGATGTTGTGATCGTGGAAGGAGTTCACTAACTCGAGGAGTTCACTAACTCGGGTTGATGGAGTTTACGAACTCGGATTGATGGAGTTTACGAACTCCGGGGTGGCCTTTTCGAGCGCCGATCAACATCGTGTCCGAATCGATTTGATCAATGGATTTACGTTGTGCCTTAGGCCGCACAACTAATCCGGCGACTTAACGGTTCGATGGATCCATCGCGCTCGCATAACGATGTTGTGATGATCTCGTGGAAGGAGTTCACTAACTCAAGGAGTTCACTAACTCGGGTTGATGGAGTTTACGAACTCGTGGCCGATGGAGTTTACGAACTCGGCCGATGGAGTTTACGAACTCTGGCCGATGGAGTTTACTTAACTCGTGGCTTTGATGGAGTTTACGAACTCTGTCTTTGATGGAGTTTACGAACTCAGGCCGATGGAGTTTACGAAACTCTGTCTTTGATGGAGTTTACGAACTCTATCGTCGATGGAGTTTACGAACTCGTGGCCGATGGTGATTTTCTAAAAATGGGATTTTTGGGACCCTCGGGTCCGAAGTAACTTTCTCTTGGATGGTGCATGAAATGCATGCACTTGGGTATTTGGGTGCACATGGATGCAATGATTGATTTTGGTGGGATGTTTCTCTTGTTTGATTATTCTTTCGCTCTTCTGAGATGCGAATTTGAAAGTGTAATGCACTACTGTTTGATGCCATGGAGTGATGAATGGTATGGATGACATGAGAATGATGAATGATATGAAGATGTTGTGTTCTTTTGTGTTCCGTCCTCTCGTGATTTTCTTCTTTTTCGCTTTTTTTTTCTTTTTTTGCTTATTCGCTTTTTCTTTAAGCGCCTTTCTTTTTTCTCGCTTATTTGTTGTTTTTTTTTTTTTTTTTGGGTGGTTAAATCCATCCGCCGGACTAAGTCGCCCCGTGACGATGATCACGTGAGGATTGCGCGCGACCGTTCGTCACACGATCGCTTTTTTTGCAATTTTATTCACTTGAGAAATCATTTCTTTCTGTATTTTTCAAAGATTTCGCAATGATCCTGTAATGCTCTGAACGTACACATGTTTTGCAAATCAATTTCATCAATCATAAAAGTTATTATTTTGAAAGAAACTGAATAGGTGAAAGCAGAGACACTTAAAAGCACATATATGAAAGAGAAGTTGGACTTTTATTGATATAGAAATTGGACGTGCGTAAAGTCACGCCAATTGAAAGTACATTGCAATCTTTCTTTTAAATCGAGAAAATACAAGAGAAAGGAGCAGATCTTGTGATTTCATCTCTCAAGTATACGCGTGCCGCCGCCCATACTCATAACTTTGATCGCCTCTTATCCAAACCTTTGGGAATGCCGATTGCCTTTCCTTTTCTCGAGCCCAAGTTTTTTTCGACCCTAATTTTTGCCTCGATCGCTTTTTGCGAAGTTTTCAATCCACCGGTCGCTCGATTTTGCCTAGCCGCCTCTTGCGGGTTTTTTCAGCCTAGCGAGCTAACTTTTCCTTGGCTTATCTTTCTCTTTTTGTTTATTTTTCTAGGCATAATACTTCTTGATCACATCCGAAGTTCACTGGATTTGGAATCTCATCTCCGTCCATGTTTGCCAGGATTAGAGCTCCTCCTGAGAATGCCTTCTTCACCACATAAGGTCCTTCATATTTGGGAGCCCATTTGCCCCTGGGGTCCGTCTGTATTGGCAAGATCTGCTTGAGTACAAGGTCTCCTTCTTGAAATTCACGAGGACAGACTCTTTTGTCAAAAGCCTTTATCATCCTCTGTTGGTATAACTGTCCATGACACATTGCGACTACCCGTTTCTCGTCAATGAGGTTCAACTGGTCAAGACGGGACTGAACCCATTCTACTTCATCAAGTTTTGTCTCCATTAACACC
This sequence comes from Oxytropis ochrocephala, assembly GCA_020916435.1. Taxonomy (NCBI): domain Eukaryota; kingdom Viridiplantae; phylum Streptophyta; class Magnoliopsida; order Fabales; family Fabaceae; genus Oxytropis; species Oxytropis ochrocephala. Next base: position 45,259,127 of record CM037090.1, on the reverse strand, counting down.
CTCCGAGGTGGTATTTCAACTTCAATGGGGAGGACTGCCTCCGACCCGTAAACCAGTGAGTAGGGGTTGCCCCAGTCGATGTACGCACCGAGGTACGATAGCCATGCAAAGCGAAAGGAAGCATTTCGTGCCAGTCTTTGTAGGTTACCACCATTTTCTGCACTATTTTCTTGATATTCTTGTTGGCCGCTTCAACTGCCCCATTCATCTTGGGACGGTACGGGGATGAATTGTGATGCTGGATCTTGAACTCAGCACATAGGTCCTTCATCATTCTGCTGTTCAAATTGCTGCCATTATCAGCGATAATTTTGTTGGGAAGACCGTAACGGCAGATCGATCTTTCTTGACAAACTTGGCAACCATCGAATCTGGTTATACTTGAATATGAGGCGGCTTCAACCCACCTGGTGATCTCTAAAACTTTGCCCTGATATAATTGTAACTTGAATGAATCTTGGAGTGCCAGCCTTTTGATTTTTCTTTCTCCCCTTTTTTTTTTTTTGGCGAACATATTTAAGTAAATAAACTTATTTGTCCTAAAGCTAAAACTCTGAGAAAACAAAAGCAATCGATCATTGATCGGAATGGATTTTTGGAGATTGTGGGTTTTTGTGGAGGAAAGATGATTGGGTTTAATGAAGCTTTTGAAGCTAATGGTAGGATGATGATTTTTATTCGGTGTTGGCTGACGTTTGATGATTTATGATGGTTATTTGGCTTGGTGAGGTGTTTGGAAGTTTTATTCCTGGCTAAGGGTTGGTGGAGGGCGGGATGCCAAGGTCAAAGGGAAATATTTGCAGTTTATTGAGACAAGGATCTCTTGTGTTTTGTGGTAACGTGTATCAGCTCACCACTTACATTTCTTTTGTATTTTTGGGATTTTCATTTTTAAATCCTTTTTTTTTTTTTTTCTTTTCTTTGATTTTTTTCTTTGATTTTCTTTTTTTTTCTTTTGACTCGGCTGAGCTTAATAAAAAGTGATGCATCTTTTTTGATATTTGAGGTGATCCTTGTCTAGGGTGATTTTTGGATTTTTGGCTTACTGATGGTAGTATACGCTTTTTTTCGAGAATATGGGAAGATGGTCGAACTTTATTTCAAATCACGATTGCTCGTTTTCTCAAAAAATTAACTCAAGGACAATAATTTATTTACTCCTATATATTTGCCCTCTTCCTTTTTTTTTATATTTTTTGTTTTTTGTTTTTTTGTTTTTTCGTTTTTTTTGAAGGAGAAAATCATCTTTGGGACTAGCACGATTCAGATCTCTATAGTCGACGACATTCGCCTCTTCCCATCCTTCTTGGGAACCGGGACAATATTGGCAACCCATTGTGGGTACTTGGCCACCGCTAGAACCCCTGATCAAATCTGTTTCTTGACCTCACCCCGATTTTCAAAGACATTTTCAGCTTCATTCGCCTCAACTTGCTTTTTCTGGGGACATTACGATTTCACCGGCAACTGCGGTTCAACAATATCTCAGACTCAATCCGGCATGTCTTGATAAGTCCATGCGAATACGCCAACAGTAGTCAGCGGTGAGTTGAATCAATCTTTTGCGCTCTCTATCCCCCATTGCAGTACCAACCTTGACCTCTTTTCTGTCTTCCTTAGTACCCAAATTGACCATTTCTGTGGACTCCCCATGGGGCTCAATGACCTTTTCTTCTTGCTCTACCATTCTTATGATTTCCGGAGGAGTATCCCAATTGTCCTCAACATCTTCCTCGGCTTGATTAACCGGGTAATCAAAGTCACAGTATGAGTTATGGGCATTATTATTTTCAGAGACTATTTTTGATCTGCATTAAAATGGAGCGGCGAATAAAGACAAATAAAGGACACACAAACGAGAGATGAAGACAGAAATTTTATTGAAAATTCAAAATAACACTTTATTGATTGATGAGTCTTGACAAAAACATGTGTGCCCGAATGAAATGTTCCAAGGCCTTGGGCAGAGCCGAGGAATCTACATTACAATGAAAATTACTTTAAATTGAAAAATACGGGGAAATCCATGGTCTCCCATTTTTGCAGCTTCTCTCCAACAAAGACAAAGCAAATACGCACTAAGCGAAACAACACCACCACTCGAGCTTGATCCTTCTTCAACCACATTAACCTGGTCAGGGTTCAGCATGCCAGCACTCCGGAAGTTGTTCTTGAGGTTAGTGATGACCATCCTCCCCTGATTGGGTGTCCTTCCTCTGAGTTTGGCAAGCCATTTCTCCCTCTTGACGCCTCCGCTACCTGATTGTAAGGTGGATACACTTCCTTTCTTTTCCTGAGTTCCCACTTGGACCAAGTGTCTATCTAAGAGACCTTGGAGAATTGGTTTAAATCCTTCACATGCCCCGGTGCAGCGAGGACTATCACAGGCGTCTTTCCTAGCACACCCTTCTTTGATGACACCAAAACGGCATAATTCAGCATGGATAAAATTCAAAGGCATCTGAATGCAATCAACTTTTCTAACCAAACACTGACCCCCTTGATGGTCAACGGCATTAACAACAGATCCTCCGTGCCCTGGCAACGGATTGGTGGCTACATTGGGTTGTTTGAATGATATAGTCTTTGCATCAAGTAATTCTTGCACCACATACTTGAATGCTTTACAATCCTCCACCACATGACCTACTGCCCCAGAATGAAAGGCGCAGGTAGCACTTGCGTTGTATCCCCTGGGATAGGGAGGTTGGTACGGCTTCATCTGACGAGTGTTGATTATCTTGTTGGTGATGAGATAATTAAACAAGTCTGTGTAGGACATGGGAATAGGATCGAAGACAACAAAGCTTCCTTTCATTATAGTTCCAGATCGATAATTTGATTGAAATGGTGGTGTGCGGTGGTGCTTGAGAAGGAAATGGAATAGCTTGCGGAGGATTCTTTGTGTCTTTGGGCCACCGCTCCGATAATCGCATTGGTTTCACCTCGTTCTTCTTGTAGGGTCCAGAAAAGGCTTTTTCATTTGGAAGGAGGTCTTTGGGCCATGAGATATTCTTCCACGCGCATACCATTCTCTACTCTTTCCCTATGACCACCATCTCGAGAGAAATTTGAGGCTACGCCGCCAACCAACCTATCATAATACATCGCAGGAGGGTATCCATAAACATGTGGACCATTTCTTTGTCCAAGAGAGGGGGTTTCACTTGAGCAAATGAGGTTCCTCCACCTCTCGAGCGCACTCCTTGAACGACTCATTATCTCTCTTAGACATGCATGCATGTAATTTGAGTCCTATCCGAGCCAAATCATTGTTGTAATTGGTATTGTGCGCATAAAAGCATCCGCCATGTCCTTCCAAAGAATGGATATTGGTTTGCTCCAACCGCATGTACGGTCAAGAGGAGCTCTCGGCTAAACTTTCCGAAAAAAGTTGCATCATCGAGTTATCATCCTGCATAGCGATCATTTTCCAGTAGTACATTGTCACATGACCGATCGGGCAAGTTGTCCTCTCAGATTTATCAAAAATTGGCGCTTTGAATTTGGGAGGCAAGACTAGATTAGGGACCAAACACACTCATGGGCATTTCGGCCCGTGAACTCCGCTCTTCCTTCTACTCAATCAATCTCCTCTAGCATCCGATCATCGACTTACGGTTTCAAAGAGGGTAATTCGAGGAAACTATTCACACCGTAATGAGGATTATTCATCGTCACTATTTACGGGTTCACGTGTGGGTCACGTGAGTGAATTGTATTCCCGTGGATTGGTCCTCGAACTTGGGGATGGACCGTCATTGGCCAATTGAAACACGCCGGAGTTCCGGAGCAAGAGCAGGATTGGGATCCGGACGGGCTTGAGGCGCCCCGTTCCAACTTCATTCGCAACTCACGCCAGCCGAGCTTGCCTCGCGGTTCTTGGAGGATCTCCTCCAGGATTTGTGTCGCCAGCAGGAGGCGTGTAGCCTAGTGGGAGGCCAAAGGAGGCCATTGCAGACTGTTTGAAGGGCTTGAGGATCCTCGACCCAGGAGGGGAGGAGTATTGTCCACCCCAAAGCAGCAGTAGAGCTTCACTGCCGTACCAACATTTCTTAAGGCACTCAAAGACTCTTATGACCTCGCCATTTGAGCTTTTATGATTTCCATCTCACCAAGGACTTGATTCCCTTGATTCGACCTTGCGACCTCGACCATTAGGATTTGGATCTCCGGAATTCCGGCGATTCGATGTGGCGGTGGATTGCCCCGACGATAAACTTCGCCTTGATTGTTGTCCATGTTCCTTGCTTGTAGACGCGTCAAATAGCGATGCCTAACCGACTGCCTCGATTTTTACGTTGATTTGAAACACACTTATGAACACAAGAATGAATGAATGCAATGCAATGCTTTAATGCATGAAGAATGCAAATGACGAAAGTTTTTTTTTTCAAGATTTTGTTAGATGCAAATGCAATGGTGCAAAAATGAGATGAATGCGAAATGATGTGGATGCGAAATGATGTGTTATTTACATGGAAAAATAGTAAGAAAATGAGGTTTAATTGGTGGTACTTTTGAACATTTTCAAGATATATCTTCGCATGCCACCTCATGTAGGTGTTTATGAGGCAAAAAAGAAAAATTACTTTCTACAACTTTTGAAATGGAGTTTGAGAAAAGGAATGCTTAAGCTAAATGCAACAAACAAAGGCGTGCCCCGTGTCCTACGAATGGTGGGAATCCTAGGTCTAAAGTCGATTTAAAAGGGTAATCCTCCCATGTAGGTTCTAATCACTTCCTCACAATGGCAACCAAGAGCTAAAGTCTTCCTCATGATAACACCCACAATCGTGAGAAAGCTACCGAGTGTGAGGCATCATGACAAAGCGTACTCTTGGGCGGAACTTTCATGAGAGCCATATGCACAAAGGTCTACGAATGGCGTCACTAGTCGTTCCCACTCTCCTAGGTTTTTGTTTAGACCTTGGGTTTTAGGCCCCACTCAACACTCACAAGTATAGGGTGTGTGTGTGTCTTTGAGGCACAATACCTAGAAATAGCTACCCTCCCCACACCGCAAATAAAAACCTGCAGTACCCGCATAAAGGCAAATAATAATATGTTGTCTACCCTAGGGTTTAATATCAAATAAGCCTGACCTATGGTTTTAGCAACAACTAATTGCATTGCTTACCTCAAGAAAGGAGCAAAGAAGAGGAGCATGATTAGATTGGGGGAATGCATGAAAGGAAGAAGCATATAAGCAAAGAGAAAAGAGGAGAGACTATCTACCATTTTAAGCGAGAAACGAACATAGAAGAAGAATAAAAAATACACATGAATGCAACATGACAATATGAGAATGCAATGGAATTGCAAAGATGCGATCAAGTAGATATGAAACCATCATAGAAGAGGAAGAGGCGAATGCATATGGATGCAACAATGCTTGTATGAGAAAGAAGAAGAATAGAGGCAAAATAAAATATTCAAATCAAACACACAAATCACATATTTAATTAATTAGGCTCGACCCTCTTTTTGAAAATTTTTAGTCCCCAGTGAAGTCGCCAGTTGTTGCGCCCGAAAAAGTCCCCGAGGGGTTTTTCTTCGTTTACAACTTTTAGAACAATGAAGTCGCCACCAATATTTTTTTATAAGGAAAATATTGAAGAAAAACCTTTTTGGAAGGCATATGGTCTTTTGGAAAACCGGAAGATTTGGGTTCGGGGGTCGGTTAGGCATAGGGAAGGTATTAGCACCCCACACCTCCTTTCTACTGAAAGGGAACCTTTAATTAAACGTGTGGTTTTAAGTGTTGATTTGAAAAGTACTTAAATTTGCCTCTGATTGAAAAGACTTAATGAATTTTTATTGGCGGCGCTCGACGAGAGTTAGCCGCTTTTTTTTTTTTGAAAGGAAAAATGTTTTTAGTTTGTTGTGCTTGACGGAGGATCCGCTCCTACGTATCTCCCAAGTGCGATGGAGAATTCAAAGCTACGTAGTTCTAGGTTTTTGGTTTTTTATCTTGTTTAATTGTGGAAAATCGAGCTTTCATGATGATCAATTGAGCGAAGGCTCCAAGTGACCACCAAGAGCACTCCATTGTTAATAATCATGCAAGCAAAGGCTTCGCAGACCAATAACAAAGTTTTTGATTTAATGAAAAGTTTTTAGGAAAACTAGGCGTTCACGATGATCAATTGAGCAAAGGCTCCAAGTGATCACCACTAGTTTCCCATTGTTAATGATTATGCAAGCAGAGGCTTCGCAAAACCATTAACAAAGTTTTTTGATTTATCGAAAATTTTTAGAAAAATTAGGCATTCATGATGATCAATTGAGCAAAGGCTCCAAGTGATCACCACTAGTTTTCATTGTTAATGATTATGCAAGCGAGAGGCTTCGCAAAATCATTAACAAAGTTTTTTGGATTTATTGAGAGTATTTAGAAAAATTAGGCATTCATGATGATCAATTGAGCAAAGGCTCCAAGTGATCACCACTAGTTCCTCGTTGTTAATGATTCATGCAAGCAAAGGCTTCGCAAGACCGTTAACAAAGTTTTTGGATTTATTGAAAGTTTTTAGAGTTAGAAAAAATTAAAAACGAGAAAGAGGTGGAAATTGCAAAATGGGGTGTTACTAATTACGGAGTGGTATAACTAAACAGGGGTGTAAACGCGAAGCTGGGCCAAGATAGGAGGCCCAAGATGCGAACCGGGCTTAAGTGAGGAGATTGTATGTATTAATTTAGGGGTGCAAGCGAGAGTCCGATAATTAAAAGTAAATTAAAAATAAAATGAATAAAAGGAGACACTATATAAGGCCCAACCCTAAAAACTGGAACCCTAAAAACGCCCCCACCACTTTTCACTCATGCAGGTGCGCAGTGCAGCCCAAGAGAGGAAGTGAGAGATCGGTGGCGAAAAACTCGCCTGGTGGTGGAGGGGACCTTCGGGTTCGCGTTGCTTCTCCTCTCTCTCTCTTTTCGGTTCTCTTCTCCTCTTTTCTTTCTTATTTAATTTCTGGTCTAGATTGGGTGAAGGAGGGGACGGTTTGGGGAAGATGGAGGCGGTGGTTCGGTGGCGATTGGAGGGTGAGTTGTGGTGGTTTTGGTGGTGGTTGGAGATGGGTTTGGGTGGAGCTTCGGTTTGGACAAGATGGTAATCATTTCGCAGTGAAAGGGTCTCGGTTTTGGGGGGAAAACGACGAACTCGCCGGTGAGTCCGCCGGAGAAGACGACCGGAATCTCACCGGCGAAGTGACAGATGGTTCTCCTTTTCTTTTTGCATTTTTTTTCGCTTCTTCTCCTCTAGTTAGTGTTGGTGGTTCTGATGTACATATTATTCCATATTTTTGGAAACAGATTCGATTATTATTTTTCTATGTTCTAAGAATTAACATTTACAATATAAGAACTAACGCATACTGAGCTCGAATTATATATATTACACTTAATATACGTAGAAACAACACTCCCAATATCTACATTTCAGATCTAATCTAATAACACAATAAAAGAGAAAACGCCTTGGAATGGGAAAAAGCCAACCTGGCCTTTGGACGATCTGGTTTGTTCGTTGCTGACTGCTCTGGATCTGTTGATAAACTTGCTTAATCTTTTTTCAGAACTAAAACAATATCATTTTTGGGATTAGGTCTCGATGTAAAACCCTAATCATTTTTGGTGTTGTTTACCTCGAAAATCGTGTCTTTAGTCGACCCTTGACCGTGTTTTTATATTAAAAAATTAGGTCGCATTTAATTACATTTGAATGGGCTTTGATCTGTTTTGACTCTTCCTTTTTTGCAGATCTGCATGACCAAATCAATGATTGGAGAGCATTTCATTGGAACCCCAGATCTCATTTATTCTTTGCTTTGCGCTTTTATTATTTTTTGTATTTTCGAATTTATTTATTTTTGTATATTTTGTATTATTATTTTTTGTATTTTTTGGACATTTAGACATTTGGACTCTCCTAAGTTGTAATAAAAATTAAATAGTATTTTTTTTGACATTTTGGACTATTAAACACTTCTAAATTGTAAATAAAACTAAATAGGATTTTTTTGCATTTTTAGACTATACATATATACTTAAAATAAATTAACTCTACAAAGAAAAGAATAATAATAAAAAGAGTCTGGCCAAACACAAAGACGAGAACGGGCCAGACTAGACGAATACGCTAAAACGAGACTCAAATAGGAGAAATGAGCTCATTAACTAAAGACACTACTTATGTACGACTAAACTCAAATACGAAGATTAAATTGAAGAACGCACGAAAAAAAAATGATCATTCGCGTGTCTGCTTAATTTAAACAACGGTATTTCAATTTAGTTGAGCTGGATAACTAAAATTGACTTAAATTAGAAAGGGCGGACAAAATTGGGGTATTACACCCACTGTTCCCCTTCTCTCTCTCTATCATTTCTTTTCTTTCTTTCTTTTATCACAAGTGAGGAATGAGATAGTGTTTGGATATTTTTAGTGTCTTGGAGCTCATTTAGTGTGAGTGGTATAAAGACTAAAATACCCTTAGTGTTCTAATTTCCACTCAATTCTAATTCTACCCCAAAAACAATCACACACAATCATATAATTCACTCTTTATGCATTTAAATTATATACTCTAGCAATTATAAATTTCTTTCGCGACAACCTCATATCCGTGACTTGATTTATTACCTATTCGAGTAATAAATCACTCGTTAATTTCTTAATTCGAAATTAACAAAATTAGGGATGTTACAATACTCCCCCACTCCCTGTCCCCGTCACTCAAATGTCCCCATCCCCATCCCCAATCCTCATCTGGGGGGTGAGGTCTTCCCTACAGATCCCCACACGGTCCCTGTGGAGATGCCATATAATTATTAAAAGTTAACAAAAATATGAATTGAAATATAAATTGAGTGATATATATATATATATATATAAAGTAAGACTACAAAAATGAATAGTTTCACATTTTAATATAGAAAATATTAAAGTTACTCCTACTTTGATATGTTTTTTTGTTACAAAAGAGAGAAAAATTCTTACTTTGATATTTTAATATTTAAAAAGTATAAAAGTAAGAATAAAAATATAAAATTCACACTACTCAAATGTTTAGTAATATTTTTTATAAAAAACACATATAGAAAGACTAAAAAACAATTACTTATAATAAAATATATATCTATAATACGAATATTTATGTAATATATTCAGGGCAAGGATTTGGTCCCTGACCCCAACCCCAAGATCCTGGGTCGGATCCAGTCTTGGGAATGCAACAGTGTTAAATCTCTTGAGGGAGAGCTTTGTCGCCCATTGTGGTCTTACCCGGCTTGAGGGATTAGTCTCTGCAGTTGCGTGCAGAGGCTACACAGTTTATACAAAAAAAGCTAATAGTTACCTTAGTAATTACTAAAAAAAATAATGATTTTCCTAAAACTATTAATATTTAAATTTTTATGTTTGTGTTTGCATGAAAAGACAAAAACAAACATAAAATAATTCAATATTTGACCTTAAAGAGTTGACCATTACCCGGTTTGTTAATAGACCTTAAAGAGTTGACCTTAAAAAATTCAGACGGTAATTGGAACCAAATTCAGACGGTAACTGACCTTAAACAAATGAATTTTGACCCGTTTGAATTTTCAATAGCGTTGAATTAGTCCAATATTGGTTTAAATAGACAAAGGAATTGACCTTAAAGAGTTGACCTTAAAAAATTCAGACGGTTTTAATTTGATTGTACCGCCTGCTATTGATGTCAATATCTTTGAGATTTGGCAATATGCTAACTGTCAGTAAAATGTTTTCAATGGAGGTTTAAATAAAACAAATTTTTCGATTTGATGAAGAAGTGAATCAAACCTATTATTTCTTATGTTTCGCATATCTCTAATAATTCTTAAACCTATTATTTCCTATGTTTTGCAGATCTGTAATAATTCTTAAACTTATTTTTTCTTATGTTTTGCAGATCTCAAATATGGATCTTCCCTGATCTTACTTTGATGATTTATTGCAACACTACGACTATGTCAACATTGCTTATTTGGAGAATGGTGTCCAACACAAGGTAATTTACACACTAGTGCAAAAATGACATTAGACAGCACCAATTAGTATCGGTTGTACAACAGCCGATACTAAATGTAGACGCGGTGGCAATTTTGAAATTAACTGGAAACTCAGTCCTCGGTATATTGGACCTTTCCAAATTATCGAGCGTATTGGCCTATTGGCCTATCGTATAGCTTTACCTCCGGCATTGTCTAATCTACATGATGTGTTTCATGTATCTCAACTGAGAAAGTACATTCCCGATCCTAGTCAACCGTTGAGTTTTGAAGCGATTGATATTCGACTGGATTTATCCTTTCGACCTTATCCAAGTCGTATCATCGAATATGGAGAAAAAGCGCTTCGGACCAGAACAATTCCAATTGTTAAAGTGGTTTGGGATGGTTTTTCAACAGAGGAAGCTACATGGGAGTTGGAGGACGACATGCGGACAAGATATCCATACTTATTCTCTTGAGGTACGTTCGTTCAATTTTGAGGACAAAATTTCCAAGTTGGGGTGACTGTAACATCCCTAATTTCGTTAATTTCAAATTAAGAAATTAACGAGTGGATTGTTATGTGAATAAATAATGAGACACATTTTAAAATGAGATTGTCTCGAAATTAATGAGTGCTCGTCAAAGTATAGGATTAAATAGTTTTATTGATTAAATGGTGTTAATTGGATGTGAGAGTTTTGGGGTAAAAATAGAATTAGTGAGATTTGTGAGCCAAAGGCATTTAGGCTTTTCACCCAATTAGACCCTTGACCCACTTATACCCTTATAGTCAAAGTAAAATAAGAAAAGTGAAACAAAAAGGAAGAAAGAGAAATAAGAAAGGAGAAGAAAAAGGAATAAGAGAAAGGAATAAAAGAGAGAGGGGGAGAGAGAGAGAGAGAGAGAGAAAGTGAGAAAGAGAGAGAAAAGAGAGAGACCCGAGAGAAGAAGAAGGAAGGTGACGAAGGAGAAGGAAAAAGGAGAGGGAAGATCTCTCTCAATTCTTCACTTGGTAAGGGGCTTTTGGTACCATTCTCTTCCATTTTTCCTCCTCTTTCTAATGGTGTAATTTTATCCCCTAATTTCTACTCGTTTTGTTTTACCATTGTTGAAGTTTTGGAGCTCTAGTGGAAGAAAATGGAGGTTTAGAGTTGTGGGTTCGGTTTTAGAGTGTGGGCTTCGGTTTAGAGTCTGTTGATTTCGGTTTGGAGGAGCTTGGATCTAAGTTTGGGTTGAGTTCGTGTGTTTGGAACGGTTGAGTTTCGCTCCGTTTCGGTATTTCGTGATTTTCATCACGATAGGTGAGTTTTACTCACGTTTAGGGGTTTGTGTTCTGAATGATTGAATGTGTTGTTCATTTCATTTCGTTCCGTTGGGTTTTGAAAATTTTACGAGTCGAAAACCGTTTTCGAAAATTATACTTTTTACGACTTATTCGTTGAACTATATATTGATGTATATATTGATATGTGGATTGTTTGGACTGAAATATTATGTGTGGTGACTGTTTATATGTTGGGGATTGAATTGGATAATGGATTGGACGCGAACGGATTAACGGAAACGAGAAAACGAGCAAAATTAGTATTTTTGTGTGCAGGGGGAAAAACACGGTCGTGTTTCAAAAACACGGGTGCAGTTGTTTCTCGGGTTGACAAAGTCTCGCTTTAAGCCAAATCTCTTTTCGTGGTTCCGTTCGATTCCAAACCTCTCCTAATTCCTTCCTCAACCATTTTCCAAGTATTTAGGTCTGTTATACCATGACTTTGTGTGTGATTGAACCACATTTAATAAAATGTGTGAAGTTATAAATATTTCAAAAACCGTAAACTTAGAATACGTGTGGGAACCAAATGTTTTATGATTTAAATGGTGACTGGATGATTTCATGAGTTCATACCAATGATAATATGTTATTATAACTTGTCATAGAATGAGTTATGGTTGTATATATATGTAAAGTATATTGAACATAGTTGACGGCCCAATGCGGGTACGGTATTTAATTATATCGATTATGGGTGACGACCCAAGAGGATAGTACACTAGGGAGAGGGAAGTCATGAGCCCTCGAGCTCGGCCCATATGAGGTTGTTTCATCGTGAGTGGATTGGGTTCACATGCAAACCGAAGAAAAGAAAAATGGTTTAAGGTGTTGTACTAGATTATGTAAGAGGATAGTGAATAACCATCAAGAATTGGGTTATGAACTATAGATAAGTAATTTATATTGTACATAGTCATTAAGAATTGGACTATTGCTAGTGATTGACTGTATATTGTAATTTATAAATGGACGAGTGATGGGTAAGGGGTCGCGGTAAGACTCATTGAGATATGTTATCTCACCCTACAAATGTTGTTGTTTTCTGATCGTACCTTGACCAATGAAGTGTTCTGATTGTATCCTGAATAAGCGTCCAAAAAAGACAATAATTTATAACCCGAGGCACCATCGACCAATTTGTCAATGTTGGGCACTGGGAAGGCATCCTTCGGGCATGCCTTATTTAGGTCGGTGTAGTCTACACACATTCTCCATTTGCCATTCTTCTTTTTAACCAACACGACATTTGTAACACCCCCTTTAAAAGTAACTAATTAATTAATTGAAATCAGAGTTTTACAAAATCGCTCACAAGGGAGCATTACATTTTCCATTTTAAAACCAACCCGAAACAACTCCGGCGCAAAAACAACATAATACATTCATATACGGGCACCTCAGCCAAAGGAACAAAGTCCACTGAAGTACACAAATCTCAGTTTATAACGCAGCGGAAACTAAATATAGTTTAGGACATCAATATTATACATCTCAAAAACTAAGTCAAAAGACTACTACTCTACAATCAAATTCATTTGATGTTACACTACCAGAGCAAATGACGCCACAACTCGGCAGATAAAAGACCTTCGCTTGGGAAATACCTGCAAGTTGCCACATAAGAGCAACATAAAAGCAGCTAGGGTGAGTCTCTTTACATAAATAATAAAATGTATGGTAAAGGTTATGCTAGAGACAACACTTAGAAACACCAGAACAACTCGGTTCACACAAACAACACACTCCAACTCAGGAACAATCAAGGACATCACCAAATTCATGTGGCCAACCACAACACCCAATCAACAACGTGGTGAGCAACGCTCAGGACCTTAGCCCTCTACGACGTGGTGAGCAACGCTCAGGACCTCAGCCCTCTACAACGTGGTGAGCAACGCTCAGGACCTCAGCCCTCTACAACGTGGTGAGCAACACTCGTGACCTCGGCCTCTACGGCGTGGTGAGCAACGCCAGACCTCGCCTTCACGACGTGGTGAGCAACGCCAGACCTCGACCTACTCTACAACGTGGTGAGCAACGCCAGACCTCTCATTTCTACGACGCGTCCAACACATATATGAAAAATACACAACAACGTCACTAACATCATCATCAGCGACCTGCGGGCCGACATCAATACACCCAATACCATAGTCCTAAAACCAACCAAACTACGTCTACCATTATCTCTATGACCACGCGACAACTCACCGAGCTCATCGCCACCAAGCGGTGGTGGACTTCAACGCCACTTAAACACATCATCACTCACAAACTCTAAAGTCGACTTTCGCAACTCCCGGACATAGCCCCATAGTTATCGCCCAACCCTCCACTCAATACTTCCACAATCGTAGTTCTCACGCTACCTCCACGCCACACCAAACGTAGTGGACTTAAACAAATACTACGAGGACCACAACGTCACCTAGGACTAAAACGTCACCTAGGGACTAAACGGACTATCCCATTTCAAACACTTAAGCGTTTCCAGCACCCAAAAGCACTCCCAGTTACGCCTGGCAGCGCCTTGCGCAACTGCGGCTTCGAACGGAACCTCGGCACCATCCCCTGGCACCTCGGCACACGCATCACTCACCTCGGCACTCAGGCACTAGGCCTCCTCTCTGCACCATAAATCATCTCGGTTCACTACCTCGGCTACGCCTCCACTTAGGCACGCACTACCCTTTCAATGGCACCCTTGCGCCTGACTTCGGTTTCCTAGTTACTCCACTTAGGCAACCTATCCTCCCTCATCTTCATCCACCTCGGCAACCACGTTCCAGCAACTACCCTCCTGCGTATAGATACACGCTACACTTCGGTAATCACCTCGGTATACCTACGCTACACCTCGGTAATTACGAGTCGACTCCCACATTGGGTCTTAGCCACACTTACACCTCGTCGTCATTTACCTCGGTTACCACCTATTGTTACACTTCGGAACATCACCTCTTCAACATTCACCTCAGCTACAATCTATGGTTACCCTTAAGAACAATACCCCATCTCTACAACTACCTCGCTTTGCCTCGGCTATACTCACAACACCTCGGCGCACCTCATTGCACCTCGGCATACACACCTTACCCTTCGTCTCCTATACATCCTCACTTACGCTCCGTCACCTATATTCGACACTTACGCATTGGTACATATACGCCTTACTTCGGTAAGTACAATTCGATACCTATACTTAGTCCAACGCACCCTTATACTTCTACGTACGCTCCTTCGACTCATGTATATGTCGACACTTATATACTTCGACACACACACATCTCTCGACACTTACATACTTCGACGCACACACGTCTCTCGACACTTACATACTTCGACGTACACACGCATCTCTCGACACTTACCTACTTTAACGCCCATGTCCTTCGACGCACAAGCCTACGACGCATACATTCACAGCACCCACACCCTCAGAACCCAAAGAGGGTGGCAACACCAGCCATCACTTCCTGGACCTCCACGACGGAGACAACCCAACGCAACTCACTGGGACTGAGTATTCCTCAGCTCCCATTCCTCTCTACGGTCTCTCACACGACTGATTCATCAGCAAAACACCACGGATTCACCAAGGTGAAGTAAAACAACACAACCAACATACGAAAACAGCTCATAAACCATTCCAAGTATAACTCACACACAACACTTATCATATACATTATCATGAATGAAAGAGAGCCCCCTAACCTTGTTCAGTTGAGTAGAACACTCTCTCTTCACCGAAATCCTCTAGTTAACACTCGCAAAGAACAACTTCTCCTTGAGCTTGAGCTTCTTCTTCGCTAAGCTCTTCTTCTCTCTAGAAACTGATCTCACCTACCAACTTCTCTCTCTTACTTCTCTTTGATTTTTCTTAGATTCCTTTTTAGTGAAACATGCTCCCTCTCCTACGACACTCTCATTTAAGGCACACACACACTTGGGCTTCTAATGGCTTATGGGCCTCCAATGGCTCATGGGCCTCTACACCCACCTTCTCTATTCATTTAAGCGTCCCCTAAATGAAATAAACTCCTAATTAATACTTGGCTTAATTAAAAGTGGTAAACCTTAAATAACTCAACTAAATAATTAATTGAACTATTTTGGGTTGTTACAACATTGGATAGCCAGGTCGTGTACTTGATCTCTTCGATGAAATTGGCCTTTATGAGGTCCTCAACGGCCTTTGCAGCGGCTTGAGATTTTTCCTCGTTCTGAGTTCGCCTTCTTTGAGCGACTGGCTTAACTCCTTCATCGACCGAAAGTTGATGGCAAAGCTGCCGATAGGAATGCAGGGCATGTTCGATGCCCGCCATGCGAACAGTCAAGATAGTCTTTCAAACATTGCACAAGGTCTTGCTTCACTTGCTCGTAGGTCGCTACCGAAGCTTGATATCTTTGTTGGGTCGCGTCTCAACCGCACATCTTCCAATTCCCATGAGGTTTCGGTCTTTTCAACTTGTTCTTTAGCTCTCGGGCTAAGTCGTCATCGTTATCCTCTGGGTCGCTATCTGGATCATAACGAGCATCCAAATCAGCGAGATTGACCTGGTGACCTTCACCAGTGCTTTGAGAACTTGGGCCACGATCTACCTCATCACAAATTTCTTGATATAAGTAGTGGCTCCGCCTTGCTGCCTCTAGGTCGGCCGCCAGGGTAACTACCTGGTCGTCTCTGCTGTAAAATTTCATTTTCAAGTGCACCGTTGATGCCACGGCCTCTAGCTTGCCCATGGTCGGCCTACCAATGATACATTGATAGCATGATTTGAGGGGAAGTACGAGGAACGTCGTACGGACCGTCCTGTACAAAGTGCTCTCCCCAGTGTCGTCACCAAATGTGACCATGAGTTCGATTGTTCCCAACGGGTAGGTGATCGCTCCATTGAAGCCCGTTAGGGGAGTAGGCTCGGCCTGGAGAATTATCTCGCTCCGATCAACCTTGATCTTGTCAATCAAGTCTACAAACATGATGTCGGCCGAGCTACCCTGGTCGACTAGAATTCTTTGAACTTCTGTGTTGGCCATAACTGCTATGATTACCAACGGAACATAACTGTTCGGCCTGCCGTCGAGCAAGTCTTCGTCCCCAAAGGAAATGGGCGGTCTATTCGAGACCGGTCGTTCTGCAGAAGTTGAGGCAACCATTAGGAGCTCGTCCCACTTTCTTTTCATAGCTTTGTTGGACTCTTTACGGTCCAACGGGTTTCCACCGTGAATAACCATCGCTACATTGCGGCCTTTGGACCGTCGATTATCTCGATCTTCAGACTGATCTTTATCTTTGGTGCTTGTTATGACTAGAGCACCCTTTCCTCTGTCCGGATCTTTCTCTTTTGTCTTCTCTTGAGGTCGGTCGTCTTCCTCCGATCTCACATACTTGCCCAACTTGCCTTTCTGAATGAGCTCTTCAATATCGTCTTTGAGGGCCATACAGTCGTTAGTATCATGACCCTTGCTTTTGTGGTAACGGCAGTACCTTTTGGTCGGTTGTGCCCCTTTCTTGAGCACGAGTGGATCGGGCCGCTTTACACCCACAAACTCATTGTTCTGGCACTCACTGTAGATTTGTGCAATGGAGGTGTTGAGACGAGTGCGATGATCAAACTTCTTGTCTCTGAAATCAGGCCGGTTATCTCGGCGACCTTCACGAGCTTTGGCCGGTCTGTCTTGCTCTTCCTTTGGTCGCGCACGGGCGGCCTTTCTTGCGGCTAAAGGTTCTTCATACGCCATATGGACGTTGGCCCTTGTTAGGAAGAAGTTGAGATCTTGATAATGGTTCAATGTGAATTCCTCTCACGAACTCGTGGTCCATTCGAATACCACGCTTTAGATACTTCAATTTATCTTTATCGACAAGTCGAGAGCAGACTCGACCTCGGTGTTGAACCGGTCTATGTAATCGCTCTCGCGTCTCATTATCACCTTGAACAATCGTGTCCAAGTGTTCTTCATATATCGATATTGGCGGTTGGTCGTATAGTGCGATAAGAAGATTCTCGATCGTGTCTTGCCATGAGGAGATAGTATTGGGGCGGCGGTCTCCCACCATTCTAATGCCCTACCGTCCAAAGATCGAGGAACAGCCAAGACTTCATGGTCGAGCCAGTTCTCAGAATCGCAATAATTGTTAAAGTACCGAGATGCTTGTGCAGGTCGCCATGACCGTCAAACTTATTCAGATTAGGAGGCTTTCTTAAATCTCTGGGAATCCTGTAGCGCCTGATTTCCCTGGTGAATGGGCCGTGACCGTCTTGAATCTTCGTTCGACCCAAAGGTTGCATAGCGAGGCACGCCTCGTTGCCGGCATTCCATAAAACACTCCGGAGGGGCCGGTGGTGGAAGTTGAGGAGGTCTTCGGGGCGTTCGCTGGCCTCTCCTCGGCCGATGTGAGACGCCCCCGATCCTTCCATCTCTGTACTCTTCAAGCTCTTCACGAGAGTCCCAAGACCTGCTTCTCGACCGACGTGAACCGGACGACTCATTAGAAGAGTACCTGGTGGGCGAGCGGCCGGTGTCAGGACGGTAGCTGGAATCATCATAGTCATCGTAAGATAACGAACGGCGTCTGCGCAAGACGTTCCTGCTATGGGCGACCTACGTGCCCTTGTTCGTCGCGCCGGAGATCGGTGGGTGGTGCTCTCTCGGCGAGAAAGGCTCCTTCTAGGAGGGGAGCGATGTGCACGCGTAGGTCGGCGTCGAGCGAAGGTTCTCCGTCTTCGCATACGACCGGCGGTCCGGAATAGACCCTCTTTCGTAGCGAGAGATCAGCTCATCTCTATCTGCGATAACCTGGTTCTTGTTATGCAGGATCTGTAGAACGGCCTGAGTGACATGCTCTGGCAATGGTTCCTGAATGCCCGCTTCAATCAGCTCGGGCGGTAGATCATTAGGAACCGGCGGTGAATCTGTTGAAGGACCGGGCCCACGCAGATTGTACCACGCAGGGCTCTGCCGTGGATGTCCTTGAGATTCGTGGATCGTACCCGCCACGCCCCCGGTCCGGCTGGCCGAGGATGTTGCCCGGAGGGGTTGAGTCCGATGAGGCCTCGCTCGTGCAGGGTCGGTCGCGTGGAGCCATGAATGGAGTAGGATAGCGCCGCCTCTCCATCGTGGTCGCCAATTGATCGTACCTTGACCAATGAAGTGTTGAAGTTGTTGTTGTCCTGCCGACCGGGCGGTCGTTGAATGAATGAGAGGACCGTCCCCGGCTTTCACTGAGCACCTCGGGTGGTACCGCAAAGACACTCCGACGATCTAGTGAGAGGTCGCTCAGGCGAGATAACACAAGGTAAGAGAACGTACCTGATGCCATGTGCGAATGGCATATATATACTGTAGAGTCCCGACCGTTAGCGAAGATTTCGGCCGGTCCCGAGAATTGCGGTCCAAGCAGCGTGTTCGGGCCGGTTTCGTTGGTCGGGCCGACGCCCATTTCTTGTTGGCGCCCTAGCAATTGGCCGACACGCCCAGAACGATTCAGATATGCAGGGGAAGCGTAAAGCAAACAGGCATGATTAGATGTTGTGGCTTGGAGATTTGTAGACATAGTAGCCTAGACTATGTTATTTAGTTTGCCTCTGTATTCTCTGGAACTTAGTTTATGACTTGCTTGTTAAGTTGTAAAACTAATCTATTTTACCTTTGTCTTTGGATACTGAGTATTTTGTTGTAATGTTTAAGTGATACTTAAGTACTTATGTTATTGTACCCTAAGTACCTTAAGTTGGAAATAACTCTCGATTGGAATTCGAGAGTTTTGTATTATTCAATATCTTAGGCAGGGCATGCTTACTCTGAATGAATGCTAAGGGTGCATTTTTAGTATTTCTATTGTTAAGGAATATTTGGGTGTTACATTTTGGTATCGTGAGCGGTTTCGCCTAGTCGGACCTAGATATTATGAATCCTTTATTCTTTTGGGTATGATTCTTATTAGTATGCTATTAGACATTGAGCCTGATCAACTTAATACTTTGTGCATATTTTGTAGAATCATGCCTGGAAGAGGAAGAGGTAGAGGTCAAGCACTTGTTGATCCCCACATGGAGTGGATGCAAAATGTCATTGAGACACAACAGAAAATGATGAATGACATGATGTTGATGCATCAAGAGCAGATGGCTCAGATTGCTCAAATGCAACAACCTGCTCAGCCACAGCCTCAACCACAACCTGCTCAAGAACCACCAGGAAATCCAAGGCAACTTTATTCTGAATTTCTCAAGATGAAGACTTCTGCATTCCAAGGAGGGCCTGATGTTATGGAGGCACAAAATTGGTTGGATGATGTTGAGAAGACCTTTCTTACTATGCAGGTTAATGATGAGGAGAAATTGAGGTTGGCATCTCATATGCTGAAGGGAGAGGCCAACAAATGGTGGAATAATGCTCGGGATGTGATGGTAACCATGGGGACTCCTCCGACTTGGGAGAATTTCCGTCAAGCCTTTCTGGAAAAATTCTTTTCCGATCGCAATGAGGAATGAAAAGGAAAATGAGTTTCTGAATTTCAAGCAGGGGAGTTTAACTGTTGGGACAATATACATCTAAGTTTGAAGAATTGTATCAATTCTTTGGTTTGGCTGGGTATGCTCCTAATGACAAGTGGAAGACGGAGAGATACAAGTTCGGGCTTAGGGAGGACATTGGACAGAGCTTAAGTTCTTTTTCTTGTAATAGTTATGCTGCCATGGTGCAACAAGCTCACATTGCTGAAACTGATCTGAAGAGGTTGTATGCAAGCAGAAAGGCATATGGGCAGAACAAGAGAAATGCAAACTCATCAAATCCTCAGGTAGGTTCGAAAAACAACAACAAAGGGAAACAGGCTCAATCATCTGACTTCTTCAAAGTTAGTAAGTGTTCTAAATGTGGAAACTACCATCGAGGTGATTGTAAACGCGACTCGAACTAGTGTTACTATTGCAAAGAAGAGGGTCATTATGCAAATGAGTGTCCTTTAAGAAAGGCTTCCTTAGAGACACAAGATGCTCCAAGACGAGGACGCATCAACACTCTGGATGCGAAGACTATCAGGCCAGAAGATAATCTGTTGAGGGGTACAGGTTCTCTCTTCCATAAATCTGTTAGTATATTGTATGATTCGGGGGCTACACATTGTTTTATCTCTGAAGCATGTGTTAATCGGTTAGAATTATCTGTGTCTCCTATATCTGAACCGATATCTATTTTGACTGCTGCAAGGGGTTGTGTCCAAACCCAATCTCTATGTTTAAATTGTTTGCTTGCCATTGGAAGCAGAAATTTTGTGGTCGATTTTATCTGCTTGCCTATGAGGGGTATGGATATTGTACTGGGAATGAATTGGATGACTGCCAACCATGTCACTATTGATTGCTTCCATAGAACTATTGGGTTTTCTTCGGAATCAGTGGAATTGCCTCAGACCACTGCAGAAGCAATTGTTTCTTTCACTTCAGTCAGTCAGTCTCTATTTCAAGGTGCGGAAGCTTTTGTTATTATGTTATCTGCATCAACTGAAACTGGTTTAGATCTATCATCTGTACAAGTTGTTCAGGATTTCTTGGATGTCTTTCCTGATGAAGTGTCCTCTTTTCCTCCAGATCGTGAGGTAGAATTCTCTATAGAATTGGTACCAGGCACTGGGCCAATATCTATAGCTCCATATCGAATGTCTCCTTTAGAGTTGAAAGAATTAAAATCCCAACTTGAAGAGTTGATTTCGAAGAGGTTTATCCAACCTAGTGTGTCTCCATGGGGTGCTCCTGTGTTACTTGTGAAGAAGAAAGATGGGAGCATGAGGTTGTGCATTGATTACCGCCAGCTAAACAAGGTTACTATTAAGAACAAGTATCCTTTGCCGAGAATCGATGATTTACTAGATCAACTTAGAGGCGCATCAGTGTTTTCAAAAATTGATTTAAGGTCGGGGTACCATCGGATAAAGGTGAGGGCTTTAGATATTCAAGATCGCTGCGTTCGCAGTACTAGATATGGACATTACGAGTTTGTAGTAATGCCTTTCGGTCTAACTAATGCTCCCGCAGTATTCATGGATTACATGAATCGGGTATTCCAGCCGTACCTAGATCAGTTTGTTGTGGTTTTCATTGATGATATTTTGGTGTACTCTAAGACCATTGAGGATCATGTTCAACATCTTCGCATTGTTCTTAATGTACTCCGAGAAAAGAAATTGTATGCGAAACCTTCTAAGTGTGATTTCTGGATGCCTGAAGTAAAATTTCTTGGTCATGTGATATCCCAATCAGGGGGGGGCAAGTGGATCCCGGTAAAGTGGAAGCGGTGTTGAATTGGGAACGGCCAACAACAGTTACCGAAGTAAGAAGTTTTCTGGGATTAGCTGGTTATTATCGAAGATTTATCAAAGGATTCTCGCAGTTAGTTCTTCCACTCACTCGGTTGACTCGTAAAGGTCAGTCGTTTGAATGGGATGCTGATTGTGAAGGATGTTTTCTCGAGTTGAAGGAAAGATTGACTTTCGCGCTCCAATCCTAATTCTTAGGATCCGCCTCTCGGGATTTCAAATTTACTGATGACGCATCGGGGAAGGGTTTAGGATGTGTTCTTATGCGCAGTAATCGCAAGTGGTGGCTTATGCATCTAGGCCGTTGAAGCCTCATGAGGAGAACTATCCGACTCATGACTTGGAGTTGGCAGCCATTGTGTATGCACTGAAGATTTGGAGACATTATCTCTATGGATCTCGTTTTGAAGTCTTCAGTGATCACAAGAGTTTGAAGTATTTATTTGATCAGAAGGAACTGAATAACAGGCAGAGGAGATGGATAGAATCTTAAGGATTATGATTTTGAATTAAAATATCACCCTGGGAAAGCTAATGTGGTAGCTGATGCATTGAGTAGGAAATCTATTCACACAGCCGAGTTGATGATGCATGAAATGGCATTGTGGGAGTCTTTTAGAGACTTAAATTTGAATGTGAAGCCAAAAAGAAATAGATTGGTGTTGAGTCATATTCAAATTTCTAGTGCATTGAGAAATTTGATCCGCTCAGCTCAAGAGATTGATGTTGAGTTACAGTCTCAAAAAGGGCAACCGAACTTTGTTGAAGATAGTGATAGAGTTATCTGTTTCAATGGTAGGATTTGTGTGCCAGATGATGATGAAATCAAAAGGCAAGTACTAGAAGAAGCTCATAGAAGTCAATACTCCATACATCCTGGATCTACCAAGATGTATCGGGATTTGAAACAGTTATATTGGTGGCCTGGAATGAAAGTGGATATTGCAGAGTTTGTGTCTCGATGCTTGACTGGTCGGAGGTCAAGGCAGAGCATCAGAAGCCCTCTGGTCTTTTGCAACCACTAGATATACCAAGTGTGGAAATGGGAAGATATTTCAATGGACTTTGTGATGGGATTACCAAGATCTCAAGCCGCAGAACGATTCAATATGGGTGGTTGTAGACCGATTGACTAAATCAGCCCATTTTATTCCTGTTCGCTCGGATAGTAAGGTGTCTAAACTCGCAAAGGAGTATTTGAAGAATATAGTGAAGTTGCATGGTATTCCAACTAGTATTGTGTCGGATCGTGATCCAAAGTTTACTTCCCGTTTTTGGACAGAGATGAATAAGGGCTCGGGAACTAAAGTGTTTGTTAGTACCGCTTATCACCCGCAGCAGATGGATGGTCGGTGAAAGGACTATTCGGACCTTAGAGGATATGCTTTGAGCTGTGTTCTTGTGATGGTGGACTTTGGGAGGATCATCTTCCATTGCGCGAGTTCGCTTACAACAATAGTTACCATTCTAGCATTGGAATGGCACCATTTGAGGCTTTGTATGGTAGGAGTGTAGAACCCCATTATGTTGGTGGGAAGTTGGTGAACAACGATTGTTGGGACCCGATTTGGTCCATGAAACTACTGAAAAGATCCGACTAATCAGAGAAAGATTGAAAGTAGCTCAGAGTCGACAAAAGAGTTATGCGGATAAAAGAAGGAGATCGTTGGAGTTTGAACCTGGTGATCATGTTTTTCTGAGAGTTTCACCAACCATTGGTACCGGTAGAGCATTACGGGCAAAGAAACTCAGTCCTCGGTATATTGGACCTTTCCAAATTATCGAGCGTATTGGGCTATTGGCCTATCGTATAGCTTTACCTCCGGCATTGTCTAATCTACATGACGTGTTTCATGTATCTCAACTGAGAAAGTACATTCCCGATCCCAGTCAACCGTTGAGTTTTGAAGCGATATTCAACTAGATTTATACTTTCGACCTTATCCAAGTCGTATCATCGAATATGGAGAAAAAGCGCTTCGGACCAGAACAATTCCAATTGTTAAAGTGGTTTGGGATGGTTTTTTAACAGAGGAAGCTACATGGGAGTTGGAGGACGACATGCGGACAAGATATCCATACTTATTCTCTTGAGGTACGTTTGTTCAATTTTGAGGACAAAATTTCCAAGTCAGTGGTTATTTGTAACATCCCTAATTTCGTTAATTTCAAATTAAGAAATTAACGAGTGGATTGTTATGTGAATAAATAATGAGACACATTTTAAAATGAGATTGTCTCGAAATTAATGAGTCATCGTCAAAGTATAGGATTAAATAATTTTATTGATTAAATGGTGTTAATTGGATGTGAGAGTTTTGGGGTAAAAATAGGATTAGTGAGATTTGTGAGCCAAAGGCATTTAGGCTTTTCACCCAATTAGACCCTTGACCCACTTATACCCTTATAGTCAAAGTAAAATAAGAAAAGTGAAACAAAAAGGAAGAAAGAGAAATAAGAAAGGAGAAGAAAAAGGAATAAGAGAAAGGAATAAAAGAGAGAGGGAGAGAGAGAGAGAGAGAGAAAGTGAGAAAGAGAGAGAAAAGAGAGAGACCCGAGAGAAGAAGAAGGAAGGTGACGAAGGAGAAGGAAAAAGGAGAGGGAAGATCTCTCTCAATTCTTCACTTGGTAAGGGGCTTTTGGTACCATTCTCTTCCATTTTTCCTCCTCTTTCTAATGGTGTAATTTTATCCCCTAATTTCTACTCGTTTTCGTTTTACCATTGTTGAAGTTTTGGAGCTCTAGTGGAAGAAAATGGAGGTTTAGAGCTGTGGGTTCGGTTTAGAGCTGTGGGCTTCGGTTTAGAGCTGTTGATTTCGGTTTGGAGGAGCTTGGATCTAAGTTTGGGTTGAGTTCGTGTGTTTGGAACGGTTGAGTTTCGCTCCGTTTCGGTATTTCATGATTTTCATCACGATAGGTGAGTTTTACTCACGTTTAGGGGTTTGTGTTCTAAATGATTGAATGTGTCGTTCATTTCATTTCGTTCCGTTGGGTTTTGAAAATTTTACGAGTCGAAAACCGTTTTCGAAAATTATACTTTTTACGACTTATTCGTTGAACTATATATTGATGTATATATTGATATGTGGATTGTTTGGGTGAAATATTATGTGTGGTGATTGTTTATATGTTGGGGATTGAATTGGATAATGGATTGACGCGAACGGATTAACTAAACGAAAACGAGCAAAATTAGTATTTTTGTGTGCGGGGAAAAACACGGCCGTGTTTCAAAAACACGGTGCCGTGTTTCTCTCGGGTTGACAAAGTCTCGTTTTAAGCCAAATCTCGTTTTCGTGGTTCCGTTCGATTCCAAACCTCTCCTAATTCCTTCCTCAACCATTTTCCAAGTATTTAGGTCTGTTATACCATGACTTTGTGTGTGATTGAACCACATTTAATAAAATGTGTGAAGTTATAAATATTTCGAAAAACCGTAAACTTAGAATACGTGTGGGAACCAAATGTTTTATGATTTAAATGGTGACTGGACTGATTTCATGAGTTCATACCAATGATAATATGTTATTATAACTTGTCATAGAATGGGTTATGGTTGTATATATATGTAAAGTATATTGAACATAGTTGACGGCCCAATGCGGGTACGGTATTTAATTATATCGATTATGGGTGACGACCCAAGAGGATAGTACACTAGGGAGAGGGAAGTCATGAGCCCTCGAGCTATGCCCATATGAGGTTGTTCACTGTGAGTGGATTGGGTTCACCGCAAACCGAAGAAAAGAAAAATGGTTTAAGGTGTTGTACTAGATTATGTAAGAGGATAGTGAATAACCATCAAGAATTGGGTTATGAACTATAGATAAGTAATTTATATTGTACATAGTCATTAAGAATTGGACTATTGCTAGTGATTGACTGTATATTGTAATTTATAAATGGACCGAGTGATGGGTAAGGGGTCGCGATAAGACTCACTGAGATATGTTATCTCACCCTACAAATGTTGTTGTTTTCAGATATGCAGGGGAAGCGTAAAGCAAACAGGCATGATTAGATGTTGTGGCTTGGAGATTTGTAGACATAGTAGCCTAGACTATGTTATTTAGTTTGCCTCTGTATTCTCTGGAACTTAGTTTATGACTTGCTTGTTAAGTTGTAAAACTAATCTATTTTACCTTTGTCTTTGGATACTGAGTATTTTGTTGTAATGTTTAAGTGATACTTAAGTACTTATGTTATTGTACCCTAAGTACCTTAAGTTGGAAATAACTCTCTGATTGGAATTCGAGAGTTTTGTATTATTCAATATCTTAGACAGGGGCATGCTTACTCTGAATGAATGCTAATGGTGCATTTTTAGTATTTCTATTGTTAAGGAATATTTGGGTGTTACATTTTGGTATCAGAGCGGTTTCGCCTAGTCGGACCTAGATATTATGAATCCTTTATTCTTTTGGGTATGATTCTTATTAGTATGCTATTAGACATTGAGCCTGATCAACTTAATACTTTGTGCATATTTTGTAGAATCATGTCTGGAAGAGGAAGAGGTAGAGGTCAAGCACCTGTTGATCCCCACATGGAGTGGATGCAAAATGTCATTGAGACACAACAGAAAATGATGAATGACATGATGTTGATGCATCAAGAGCAGATGGCTCAGATTGCTCAAATGCAACAACCTGCTCAGCCACAGCCTCAACCACAACCTGTTCAAGAACCACCAGGAAATCCAAGGCAACTTTATTCTGAATTTCTCAAGATGAAGCCTTCTGCATTCCAAGGAGGGCCTGATGTTATGGAGGCACAAAATTGGTTGGATGATGTTGAGAAGACCTTTCTTACTATGCAGGTTAATGATGAGGAGAAATTGAGGTTGGCATCTCATATGCTGAAGGGAGAGGCCAGCAAATGGTGGAATAATGCTCGGGCAATTTTTGTAGTGGCGTATAAACTGATACACATGAATTGGGAAACACATATCTTATACACATTGAATGAGCACATTTGTCAAATATTGTAATATGATGGAATAAATCTGTTTAAGGTAGAGGCGAATTTTTGTACAATATCCAGTGAAGCATTAGAGAGTTGAAATGTTAAAAATAATAATTCAAAATTCATTGAACAACACCCCATATAAATGCGTTGATCATCAGATCAAACATGATTTTATAATGTGCTACATCTGAGTAAAACGGTAACAGGTTCATTAGGCCCTGTTAAATCATATTCATGTCTATTAATGATAAATCGTAAATGGTTTGGTTGAATTTTTTGATGCAAATACACAAGTGTTTACACTCTTATGGAACTCACAATTAAATAGGCTAAACAAATTTAATCCAGTATGTGTCTGTTAGAAATCACTTGATTCAAAAAAAAAATTACACTGTGGGTCCAAATGGTCATTCAGATGATGCACTGGCTGTGTATATAAAAAAACCGTAGATGCGCGATAGCAGTTAATGCAATTAGAGAGAATTTTTGTTTTAAACAGTTAATTGATTTGAATACATAAAAACTGACATTGACTTGCATTATTTATATTAAATTGTATTAATGAAGAAATAAGTTGGTATTGAAATGCTTTAATTTCGTTTAATTTCGCTTAATTGTGTTGAATGTTTCTTGGTTCAAATACCAACGGGATTAAATATTATCTCAATTTCGCATGCAATAATAGAGTCATCAAACCAAATCGAATATTATTAAAGGCTTTTGATTCAAAATAAAAAAAATGAGTGGGTTGTGTTTCAATGCATTTTAATTGTATTAACACTGATATAAAACTCATAATTAACAGGTACAAAAAATTTCAATCTGATCTTATTTGCATTAATATCTATTGATTTTAAATAAAATTTGCTTAGGTGAATTTCAAATGTCATAAACTCATGAACTACCTGTTTATGAGTTGGATCTTTTCGCGATCAATAACAATTATGTGTAATTAGCTAAATTAATTTTGATTTAATGGCATCAGTTAAGTGATTTAAATAAATACAGTCAAAAAAGTGATATAAATAAATAACAACTGTCATATAGTGACACAGTAAAATTAGCAGCGTGATTAATGTTACAAATCTCATTAATTAGCGAATCATAATATTAGCTAAATTCGGATTTCATTCACAGTCTAAGTTATAAGCAAAAGTCTTGGGGTACGGCTGTCAAGTTAAAAAAATTACAGCGTAAGGTGAATTAAAATCAGAAAACGAAAATAAAATGGTTAACAATTTACTCTCAAAAATCATTAGCATTAAACGAAAATAATATGGTTAACAATTTACTCTCAAAATCAAATGAGTCATCTAACGTTATCGTTGTCATTATTTAAGAGGTTTGGAACAAGTGGTTGAGATCATTATACCATGCTCCATAGCCTAAAATAAGGCTTTTTTTTACAACCCCTCATTATCACTCCCACCCCCATAAATACCGTTTTGGACAAAAATTCCTCCAGTAATAGTGAAAATTTCGTAATTACCTTAGAGAAGAGGTAAATCTGGTAGGGGGTTTGGGGTTTTCAGATCATTAAAAGCGAGGTAATTAGGTTCACAAAATGTGAACCGGAATTACCTCGATTTAATAATCGAAAACCCCAAACCCCCTACCGGATTTACGTGGTTTTTACGGTATTTCCGGAAAAAAAAAAATTAATTAAAAACAAATTAAAATTAATTAAAGACGCGTTTTTGATGACGAAACGAAATAATTAATACATGAAAGTTCTGAACGAAAACAACAAAACACAGCAACAAAGAAAATGAAAAGACGATAGAAATTAGTGAGATGGTGGTTGGAGACGTCGAAGGACCTCAGCAACGGTCCTTCTGGTTTCGATCTTTAAAAATAAAACGCGTTTAAATCTTTAATATACAAACTTTTTAAAAAAAAATTAAAAATTTCGGAATTACCTTTAAAAAAGGTAATTCCGGTTCAAAATAGGGGGTATTTCGGATTTACAAGATAAATCCAAATAATTACTATTTGAACGGAATTACCTTTTTTAGAGGTAATTCCGAAATTTTTAATTTTTTTTTAAAAACAGGGGTATTTTTGGGTTTTATTGGGTTATGGGGGTGTAGGAGAGAAGGAGGGGGGTGCGAAAAAAAAACCCCTAAAATAATTTCTTCCCTACTAATTTTGAATTTTATTGACCGTTACATAATAATTTTAACGAGTAGCCCAACAAAACCATTCAGACTACCAATCTAATATATTAGTTAGAGGCTATGTAGTTTTCTATCTATTTGCACCAAAAAGTATCAAAAACTATTTCTTATCAAATTTTTAATGTGATTTTAAAGTCGTTCCAAATTATCGGTGAAAAAAAAAAGATTACCCTTTGCTATAAAAAAACAGGACACCTGTACTAACAAAAAACGAATTCTCCAATAACCAACTCAATTCGACAACAATTATAGTGAGACAACAATGGAAAGCACCTTTGTCATGACCATTCTTTCTAATAAATCATTCGATGTATCCAACGCTCGGTGTGTGCTATATATATATATATATATATATATATATATATATATATATATATATATATATATATATATATATATATATATATATATATATATGTATAGGCCTAAATATAGAGGCCTAAATATTATAATTTTTAATTAAGTAATAGAGTTCTCATGGGAATTTTAGGAGAGTCACACATTATCATCATTTAAAAGACAAAATCATAAAACTATTATTTCCCATTAATGACCAAATTTGGCACTATTAATCATGATGTTATGTATACCCGTGCAGCGCACGGGTAATGGATACTAGTATATATATATATATATATATATATAAAGTAAGACTACAAAAATGAATAGTTTTACATTTTAATATAGAAAATATTAAAGTTACTCCTTCTTTGATATGTTTTTTTGTTACAAAAGAGAGAAAAATTCTTAGTTTGATATTTTAATATTTAAAAAGTATAAAAGTAAGAATAAAAATATAAAATTCACACTACTCAAATGTTTAGTAATATTTTTTATAAAAAAGACATATAAAAGACTAAAAAACAATTACTTATAATAAAATATATATCTATAATACGAATATTTATGTAATATATTCAGGGCAAGGATTTGGTCCCTGACCCCAACCCCAAGATCCTGGGTTAGATCCAATCTTGGGAATGCAACAGTGTTAAATCTCTTGAGGGAGAGTTTTGCCGCCATTGTGGTCCTACCCGGCTCGAGGGATTAGTCTCTGCAGTTGCGTGCAGAGGCTACCCAATTTATACAAAAAAAGCTAATAGTTACCTTAGTAATTACTAAAAAAAATAATGATTTTCCTAAAACTATTAATATTTAAATTTTTATGTTTGTGTTTGCATGAAAAGACAAAAACAAACATAAAATAATTCAATATTGATCATAGTTTAATTAATAAGTACAATTAATATTCTTCAATATAAAAATTTATTACTTTTTACACCGTGACAATTTTTTTTTGGTTGAAACACCGTGCCATTTCAAAATGATTCATATAAACCAAATCCAAATTTCTTTGATTATTCATTGGGAAGAAAATGGGGAAGAGCTGAGGCGGGGAATAACCCTCCTCCCCGAAACCGCCTCTCAAATTGTCCCTCATGCTCATCTGGGGGGGGGGGGTTCCTCTCTCATCCTCTTCCCTACAAATCCCCTCGATCATTGCGGAGATGCCTTAAGCTTATTAAAAATTAGCAAAAATATGAAATGAAATACAATAAAATGGGAAAAAAAATATAAACGCACTAAAAAAATTAAAAGTTTCACATTTTAATATAGAAAATATAAAAGTTACTCCTACTTTGATATTTTAATATTGCAAAATACCATTCGAGGTCCCTTAACTTATTTTCTATAATAAGGGACCTAGTCAAAAACATAAGGGACCTATTTGTTACCGCAAAAACATAAGGGACCTAGTCGAAAACAGAAAATAAGTTAAGGGACCCTGGATTGTATTTTTCCTTTTAATATTTAAAAAGTATAAAAGTAAGAATAAAAATATTAAATTAGCACTGTTCAATATTTTATTAATATTTTTTATTAAGAATACATATAAAAGACTAAAAAATCAATAACTTATAATATATATATATATAAGAATATATATATATATTTAATATATTCAGGTCGGAGATATGGCCCATGTCCCCAACACCAAAAAAATTGTTAGAATATTTTTAAACCTATCATAAGTCACAAATTTGTAACTTATTTTTAAACCTTTCATAAATCACAAATTTGTAACAAATTCATACATTTATATATCTTAAAATTAATACATTAAAATTTGTAACGTGTTTTTAAAATTTGTAACGTCTTTTTTAATTAATCAGTTACAATATGATTATACATTATAATAAGATACATTAAAAATATGACTATAGTTACAATATGATTATACATTAAATTTGAAACATTAAAAATATTTATATGTTACAGTTGATACATTAAAATGTACAGTTACAATATGATTATACATTAAAATTGATACATTAAAAATATTTAAACGTTCAAAACGTCTTTGATGCTATAAATTTAAATTCATGAATAATAATATTTTGCAGAAATCATATGTTTATATATGTTATCAACACCAAGCAATATTAAATAGTCATTTAGTAAAGAATCATAGTAGTAATCATACGTTTATTTCATTTCATCGCTTTTTAGATAATTATTCAATTCTATTATCACATGAATAATCAATTTTTGTAGAAACCATACTTTTATATGTGTGAGTATTTCATTTTATTTGAATAATCAAATTAAACGTTATGACGTTTATATATAAATGTGATAATACTTAATTTTTACTCAAAGAATTTATATATCAAATATCATTTAGGGAGAATATAAATCATGTGTATTATTTTTTGTTTTGTTGGCGAAATCCGCATAGTGCAATATCGCATTTTTTGGTAAAAGGACTCAATTATTTCGCGATATAATCATACTGGAGGTACACGTACACCGAAGTATATTTCACACTCCTTTCAGTTACATAGGTTAAAATCATTTCGGCAAATTTTTGTATCTTTGGTATCTAGCAAATGGTTTTGATTATTGCACATAAAATTCTGAACACATCGAAATCATCATAGTGCAATATATTGGATTAATAATAGGTTAATACAATTTCATTTGATAGGTTGATTTAAAATACATGGGTGTCAAAAAAATTGCACATTAATACATATGATGGAAAACCTAAATGACAACATGTCAAATCATTATCTAATAGCAATAAAAGTATCCAATTTCGTCATTTTCATCAATTTCTTCATAATCTTCAATACTACGATAATCAAGATGAAGAAAATCAACCTCAGCAACACCCCATTCTTCCCTAAGTTACCAAACTCGACCCAAAATCACCAACACTCGATCTCAAGCTTCAAAACCTTCTATTCAACTTGTAAGTCAACAATGTAGCTCCTAGGTGACTCAACCCAGCACCCAAAGTTCACATGCAAACCTATTCTACTCCTTCAACACGAAATTCGAAAATGGTGAAGAATAAGCTTCCAAGAAGTGCATGTTTTTGTGATGAAATGATGGTGCTGAGAGTGACTCAAACTATCACCCAACTTGGGTTATTTATATCAATTGTCTTGTAGAGAGTTACAATATAAAATAACAGTTTTTATTTATTTATTTCTCATCAATCTTATTCTAACGTTACACTATATCTAACCGTTTTATTGTCAAATAACTAATATAAAATTAATATAGGTGACATGGGATAATATTTATTGTCAAAATGATCGTAGTGTGCCATGTGGCAAAATAATCAATGAGATTATTTCCAATATTGTATTGAACTAGTATGTAACCCGTGCGATGCACGGGAAACACTTTTGTTTTAAAATATGAAATTAAATTAAATATTTGAAGAAAATAAATATAATTGACAGATAAAAAGGGGAATAATATTATTAAAGGTAAATTGGTGAAATATTCTTTCATGGTTATATTGGTGAGAAGATTCAATTGTGGGAGGGGGAAATATTGTGGTAAGGTAACTTCCTTTCCTGCATATTATTCTTTCATGGTTCTATTACAAAGTGGCATTTGAAGTTAGGAAAATCACATAGATTCATTAAAACATTGGTGAGACGATTCAATTTTGGGAGGGGGGAATATTGTGGTAAGGTAACTTCCTTTCCTACATTATTCTTTCATGGTTATATTACGAAGTGGCATTTGAAGTTAGCGAAATCGCATAGATGTTTGTTCCACTTTCTTATTTGAATCACGCGTTGTTTAAGGTGTTGCAATATCATGTTTACTCAATCTTTTTTAGATTAGTAAGGTTTCAATAATGATTCTACTTTATACTTTTGAATGTGTTTCGAAAGTATCCAAAATGTTTCCTGACGTTGATGTCTAGAGTTATTTTAGGAATTGGTAACACATTGAATAAACATCGAGTGGTTTAGCATAACTTTTAGATTATATTTAGTTGATTATTTGTGGTGTTTTAATGTTGATAAAATTGGTCCAGAAAACAACAGAATATAACTCACTCACTCAATAATTAATTCTGTCTCTCTTCCTTTTTCATCTGACTTTTGTAAGCGGGTCCTAGGTCTCTCAGAAAATCAGTTTTTGGCTATAGGTTGGTTGGTTATAATTCTTGCATCAAGGACATCTTCTGGTTTTCTAACTTTTGTTAGTTAGCATTTTTTTTTAGTTTTTAAGATGGAATGTTTTAGGGGACTCTGTTAGGGACACCCTATTATTGTTTTGACTTTAACTTCTCTTATGCCAAGGTTTTGGTTTAGTCCCCCTTGTGCTCTTCCTATGCTCTTTCTCTTTCTCTTTTTTAATAAATTCTGGCAGGATGCCCGTTTGCTTAGAAGAAGAAAAAGATAAATATGTGTGAGTAACATAACCATGAGTAAAGATTTAATCTTGATTTATTTGTTGGTATCTTCTTGATGAAAATGCATTATTGGGCAGATAAAAAGCAAGTTCATTTTTGTCAAAGAAAATAACTTTATTTTTCTTCTTTGTGGTTTAGATAATTATAAATGGTATCCATATATTAATTTTTTTAACTGCAATTAATATATTGTAAATTTAATTAAAATATACAATTTAATGTTTTTAAATTTATTTATGGTACATAATTTTTTATCCATCTTAATCGAGAATTTTTAGATGCTACTTTCAATTTCAATATTTTTTTGTGTAGGTATACTAAAATTGCTCTCATGTAATAAAATATTTGTATTTGGGTTGGGTTTGGTGCACTTGATTTGCATTTAATATATATAAGTTTATATTACAAATTATAAATTTATAATATACATTGAAGTTTTTATAATATTTGTATTTGGCTTGGCTTTGGTGCGCTTGATTTTCATTATAAAGTTTTTATATCTCTATTGAATTTCAATATTTGCTAATATTAACATTCATTAGTTTTTTTTGACAGATTAATATTCATTAGTTAATATTTAAAATTTAGATAGATAATGTAATGATATGTGCTCTGCATGGTTTATTGTGGATATGCACGTTATTTTAATTTCATATAAAAATATATGTAGTTGTTGATTTCACATTTTTGGTTTAATTTGTTAGAAATAATATAATCAAAAAATTATATTATCTTGTAACATGACACCTTTGAGTTTCTTGTTTATCGTTGTTACACAAAATCACATGAGGTAAATGAAATCTTATGCGCGAGATATGGATGTAATTAGACATGATTTTAAATCGATTTTCTGGATTGAAAATTAAATTTATTTTTCATATTGAGAAATTAAAATCAACCCATAAATGTTAGGATACTAATTAGGTTTCATTACCTAAAATTTGATTTTGAATTTGATTTTGAATCGGAAAAATGGTAAGGATAAAAGGGATTGGGTATTAATGATATTAATCCGAATTGATACTAATAATGATTTTTTGATTAATTTTTATTTTGAATTCTTACAGAGAATCAATGGCCATTAGGTGTGTTAATGCTATTATTTTGTTGCAAGTTAATTATTCTGTTTAATTATGATTAAATTGTATATATATTTTTACCCAACATTAATATATTAAAAGGCAAAAATACTTTAATGGAATACTCCCAAATTCATTGTTGTATGCAATTAATGTGTTTAAATAGTCATTTGTATCACATCAAATTTCAAATAATACAATTTGAATTCAAATTGAAAAAAGAGGGAATTTCAGTAGTAGGTTAATATTTCAAAAGTGTATAATGAAATTGAAATTGTAAATTAAAATGATGTAAGTTACATTTTGTTATTTTTCTCGTGTGTCGTAATTTTTATCAAAGCTAGGTTATGCATACTGTGTGACAACAATTTGATTTACGAAATTTAAGTATATAAAAACATTATAATCCATTGTTTCTTATTTTTGTTTTTTTGATTTAGTTGTTATTTATTTTTGAAATAAGTTGTTAGTTTATTTCACATAACAAATTATTTAATACTCAATGTTAAAGCAGTTGTTATTATGCTTATTGGAAGCCTTTTTTTTAATGTTAAAATAAAAAACGAAAAAACAATTGAATAGTTATAATTGTGTCCCATTATTGTTGTTTTTTATGTATATAAATAAATAGCTATAATTGTGTTTTTTTTTCTTGAATTAACACCTAATAAATGCGCATGACATGGAAAATGTGTAGGTGACAGGTAATTAAAATTTTGATTATGTGGCCTTAATTTGCTCAAATCCTAGGTGGATAGCCTAGTTGATTGACAAATCATATTTTGTGCCCCTTGTTTCATTTTCATTTGTATAGATAATAGATTTAGATATTTGGAAATATTATTCAGCATCACTATTTTATATTTAAAATAGTTACACTAACATTATAATTATACTTATAAATTAAATACTCGATGATATTTTTATTAAACTATTTTAAATTTGGAGTTCTTAAATAGTAAATAGCACATAGTATTTTTGTTAACCAATTTTAGTAACTTTTCGTATGTATAACTAACATACACATACACTATATAGTGTATCGGATGACAACTCTTATTTATTGTAAGAAACGAGAAATTTTAGTTATAACTATCCGATTAAAATTAACATTTAGATCATGTTGTTTATAAAAAATGGTTAGATCACGTTATTACCATCTCATTTGACTGTTTCTTTTTTAATTAAAGATTCCATAAAATTTGTAATTATTAATATAATTTGATATGTTAATTTTAATCTAGCTGTTATAATTCAACAATAGACGATAGTTTTTTTTTAGGTATAGACGATAGTTGTATTATGTTAACAACCAGCAGATACAAAAGTTTACACAAATTGGATATTCTTAAGTTTATCATTTTATAGTCGACATTTACTTTTATTTATATACATTTTAAAGTTATTTGATTCTATTGACACTTTTGAAAATTTAGGAAAAACTTACGAACTTATTTACTAAATAAAAACTTTTCATTCAATAGTTGGATGGTTGGGATTCAATATATACAGTGATTTAAAGAGAGATGATTTTTTCATGAATATGACAAGAGTTATTCTTTTTCTTATTTTTTGACTCTCACCTAATATATTGTTATATTAATTAGTTGTCTCTCTTTTGTCCACTTAATACAAAAGGATATTTATTTTTTTAAAAAATTGGATATCTTTTACGCTCAACTGTAGAGGCTAAAATACAAAAAAATATTGTCTAAAAAATGAAAAGTGCAAAAGAAGATTTGAAGGTAAAATTTAGGCTTAAATATATGTTACCCCCCTGTAAAAATAAAACTTTTAAAAAAGACTTTGCAAATATAAATTATTTCTAGTTACCCCCCTGCTGTTAGATTTTGTTAACAGCGTTAAGTGTATGTTGAAACACTTATTATTTGCAGGGTTGTAAATGGATAATGAGCGTATTTGCAGGGGTAAATGGATAATGAGGATATTTGCAGGGGGGTAATATATATTTACGCAGGGGGTAATGGATAATGAACATATTTGCAGGGGGGTAACATATATTTACACTTAACGTTGTTAACAAAATCTAACAGCAGGGGGTAACTAGAAATAATTTATATTTGCAAGGTCTTTTTTAAAAGTTTTATTTTTACAAGGGGGTAAATGGATAATTAGTATATTTGCAGGGGGTAACATATATTTAAACCTAAAATTTAAAGGTCAAACAACAAAAATTGACTTAAATTACATCATAAATGCCAGTCAAAATTTCTCAAAAATAATATTTTAAAAAACATAGAATATTCATGCTAAGGGCTATTATAATACACACAACCAAAGAAAGCCAGAAGTGTCAGCCACCAAGCACAATGGCATTCAAGTTTCTTATTTCCATCCTTCTCCTCTCTGTTGTTATTGAAGGTGTATATATGCTCTTTTCACTCCTTTAAAATTTCTCTTTTTGTTTATCACTTCTCACTCTCTAATATTATTTTTTCTGATTTAGCATCTGTTGCATGTACTGTGAATGATCTCCAAATCGTACAAACAAAAACTGGGATATTTGTCGAGGGCAAGCCTGTGTGGAAAGCACAAGTGACCAACAATTGCAACTGTGCACAAAGCCAAATAATGTTAACTTGTCAAGGGTTTCAGTCTACATATCTTGACCCTTTTGTGCTATCTGTGAGAGGCAATCTATGCCTCCTCTATAATGGACATCTCTTGGCACCTAATGATATAGCCACATTTGGCTATGCTTGGGATACTCCCTATCCTTTCAGGCTTGCAAGCTCTGTTACAAGTAATCCTTGTTGGGGATCTTCATAAAATAATAAAAGAAATTGAAATAAAACATAGGGAATTGATAGATCATATTGGGAACCTTTGAATTTTCTTTGAGATTGTAAAATTTTACATTTTAATCAATGAAGTTCCTAATGT
Organism: Oxytropis ochrocephala; assembly: GCA_020916435.1. Taxonomy (NCBI): domain Eukaryota; kingdom Viridiplantae; phylum Streptophyta; class Magnoliopsida; order Fabales; family Fabaceae; genus Oxytropis; species Oxytropis ochrocephala. The sequence continues at coordinate 45,221,605 of CM037090.1, read as the reverse complement.
TAGAATAAATTTCATATTGCACAACGAACATCGATGAGTTGAATGTCAGTATTTGAAATTTTGAGTTTATTTATGAACTAAAAAGGTCCAATATTTGGTAAAACTATTGGGGGAGAGCTTTTTCCGTCTATGTGGTCCATTCTGATCCCCTTCCATTTCTCTCCATTGTAAGGGTTGGGCACTGTTCTGGGGTGTATTAGCAATGAAACGGAGGCGCGGTTAGCAATGGGCCAGCGGCCCAATCCTACAAAACGGCCCAAGACCGTGTCTTGTTCCGTAATCCTCGGCGACCGGCCGCATCTCTCGCAACGGCCAGGTCGCCTCAGTGGTATAAATACGCCACTCGCATGTGGCTTCAGGTACGTAATTCCCACCCTGTGATACCCTGCCCGTTAGCACACCTCTGACTAGAGCGTCGGAGTGTCTTTGCAGGTACCACCCGAGGTGCTCTGAAGACCGGTCTCCACACCAACATCAGCGACCGGACGAAGAAGCAGCAAACAACAAACACTTGGTGATCGAGGTACGATCATTTGGCGACCACAGTGGGAGGCCCGAGCGCTATCCTACTTCATCCATGGCTCCACGCGACCGGCCCCAGACGCGGGCTTCATCTCGACTCAACCCCTCCGGGCAGAATCACCCTCAAGAACAGACCCCGGAGGACGTACCTGCACCCAAGCATGGATCGCAAGGAGACCCTCGCCAAGAGCCCTCAGTGCAGGGCGGCCGAGGACCTATCCTAGAACAGGTACAACGGCCTGTTCATCAACCGATACTGGCCGAGCTGGCCGAGGCAGGGATTGCAGAGCCTTTGCCAGAGCATATCACTCAGGTCATCCTTCAAGTGCTGCAAAACAAGAATCAGCTCATTGCAGATCGAGACGAGTTGATCGCTCAATACGAAAGAGGGTCGACCTCAGTCCGCCAGCGAGCGGACAACGGAGAACCATTTGCTCAAGGTCGTCCTTCTCGCAGACACCGTACGCCTCCTCGAAGGAGCGCCCCTCGCCGAGGAAGTACTTCGCATGCGCCCCCAAGACGCCAAGCGGGCGCATAGGTCGCCCCCTAGCAGGAACGCGCGCAGACGCCGTTCCCCCTCTTATGATTATGATCATGAAGACTCCAGCTATCGTCCTGGGTCAGGTCGCTCGCCTACCAGGTATTCTTCTCGCGATCCCTCCGGTTCTCTAAGGTCGAGAGGTCAGTCATGGGACTCGTACGAAGAGTTTGATCACTATCGTGATGGAGAAATCAGGGATGTTCCCCAGCGGCCGAGGAGACACCATTCCGGGCGACCTAGGGGACAATCTTCTCAAATGCCACCGTTGTATGGTCCGCCAGCGAGCGGTGTGTTCTACGAAATGCCGAGCAATGAGGCATACCTTCCCATGCAGCCTTTTGGGCCGAGTGGTATCCCGACCGGCCATGGGCCTTTAATTAGAGAGATACGCCGTTACCGTATCCCCAGAGATCTGAGGAAACCCCCTAATTTGAGTAAATTCAACGGCCGTGGGGATCCAGACAAACACTTAAGGTACTTCAACAATTACTGCAGCTATAGGGAGCTAGGAACGACCATGAAGTGCAGACTCTTTCCTGATCGCGCCGAGGAGCGAGCACTGGAGTGGTGGGAGAGCCTGCCGCCCAACACCATCTCGTCTTGGGACGGCCTGGTCAGAACATTTTTGGCCAACTACACGACCAACAGATGCCTAGAGCGACATGAAGAGCACTTGGATACGATTATCCAAGGGGACAACGAATCATTGAGACAGTACATAGAGCGGTTCAACGCCGAGGCCGATCAGGTGCGCAACCTGACTGATAGAGACAAGCTGAAGTATCTCAAACGTGGTATCAGACCGGACCACTGCTTTGCAGAAGAGTTTAGCCTAAATCGTTACTCGGATCTGACCACGTTCCTACGAAGGGCCAACGATCATATGGCCTATGAAGAGGCACTGTTCGCTAGAAAGGTCGCCTGTGCGCGACCCAGAGAAGAGCAGGATAGGTCGCTTGAAGAACAAGACAGTCCTCGCGATAGCAGGACGGACTAACAATCTATCAATGAAAGACAGGCAGGCGCTCTTTTTCCCACTGGGTTTTTTACTGAGGCCTGACCTTTAAAAATCAAGTGTATACTTTACTATTTCATGCAAATGTATGACCGGTCGCTCGTCATGTCCATGGCAGAAGAGCGATCGTAAGGTCACCGCGTTGACTCACATCAAGTGCCACCGGGTTGGCCCAATCGAAGGTCACCGAGCTGACCCTAACGAATGCCACCGAGTTGGCACAAACGAAGAACGTAGACCGACGAACGATCTAAAATCGAGTGCCACCGAAGTGGCCCAAGGGTTAAGTGTTAACCCACACCGATGATAGGCCGCCGAGCGACCTACAAAGAGTGCCATCGAAATGGCCCAAGGGTTAAGTGTTAACCCACACCAATGGTAGGCCGTCGAGCGACCTACAAAGAGTGCCGAAGAACGGCCCCAAATTCGAATCATTGAAAGGGCTCCGAGCGGCCCACACGAGCACTTTAAACAAAGCGCGAACTGGCCAAAGATCGGCTTACAACGAGCGCCACCGAGTTGGCCCAATCGAGCGCCATCGAAATGGCCCAAGGGTCAAAAGGACCCACAAACAAGCGTAGGCCCCGAGCGGTCTACAACGAGCGCCACCAAGTTGGCCCAATCGAGCGCCATCGAGTTGGCCCAATCGAATGTCACCGCGTTGACCTGCGTCAAGTGCCACCGAGTTGGCACAACCATCAGTGTCATCGAATGACCGAGGTCAAGCAATGACCCAATAACGAGCATTGACTGCCGAACACGGCCAGAAGAGACCGGCTACAACTATCGCAATGAGGGCCGTCTAGATCGAACCTAGTAAGCCCGTTGCCTAAAATCGCAAAACGCGATGGCGGCCCGCCGAGGTCACGATCGAGCTGTTTCTGAAACAAAATAGGCAATGCATCACAACACTTGAACAAATTTGAGCGACCCGAGAATGATCGCACCTCCTAAAACGAGCAAGATCCAAGTAGACTTCGTAAGTTAAGGAGGTCGGCCGAGTCCCGACCAATTGGATCGCCTTCCAGCATGAATGGCAGCGTCCACATGCTCGGCTGTGGCAGCGACCACACGTCGGCAGTGGCAACGTCCACACGTCGGCAGTGGCAGCGACCACCTCCCGACTTAGCGCTGAGCAACCACGCACTTCAAGAGATGGAGACCGATTGCGCAATGCAACCCGATCGCTTACAACACGACACAGGGGCAACGATCTAAGCCTCAGCCCGCTCTAAAGCTACCTAGGCTTGGGGGGCAACTGTTCTGGGGTGTATTAGCAATGAAACGGAGGCGCGGTTAGCAATGGGCCAGCGGCCCAAGACCGTGTCTTGTTCCGTAATCCTCGGCGACCGGCCGCATCTCTCGCAACGGCCAGGTCGCCTCAGTGGTATAAATACGCCACTCGCATGTGGCTTCAGGTACGTAATTCCTACCCTGTGATACCCAGCCCGTTAGCACACCTCTGACTAGAGCGTCGGAGTGTCTTTGCAGGTACCACCCGAGGTGCTCTGAAGACCGGTCTCCACACCAACATCAGCGACCGGACGAAGAAGCAGCAAACAACAAACACTTGGTGATCGAGGTACGATCAGTAACAATTTTGTCATTTAAGACTACTGTTAGTCTTTTTTTCATTTCCGTTACAAAAAAACTCAATTCGCACTAATAGAGCTAATGTGGCTGTGACGGAGACTACATGTTATCTGTATTGTAACAATTTTGTCATTTAAGACTACCGTCATGTAACAATTTGGTCGGTTTAACTTAAATGAAAAAGAAGATGAACCATTTTTTAAAAAAAAAATTAAGTTGAAAGTTCCAAACTGTTAGATGTCTTGATCATGTGCTTCCTCAAATGACCATTTGTGTGGCTCTGTTCATGTGCTGATCATGGTTAATTAGGTGTCTATATCGAAGTTGGAGGTGCCTTATTCTTGTGTATGGGCGATTTTTTTGATGTAACTTTTATTTATTGCCTTGCTATTGTCTTGTATTTCTCCTTTTCGATTTTGATTATGTGAGTAGGCTTCCCATTAGTTTTCTTTTATTGTTTTGGTGTTTGGCTTGCAAGCCTTTACCAGTGTTATTCTGGTGTAACTTTCCCCCCTTGGGTAAAATATATTATACTTTTGAGGTACTCTTCATCTAGCTTTTGTAGCAAATGATAGTGCATCGTCTCTAATAATACATAAAAAGTGGGTACAGTACGTTGTTCGGTGATGCTCAAACTAGTTTATTTTAATGAAATTTCGACTTATCAAAAAATGGTATGCATGTTTCGGTACACACCAAACCACATGACCAACTATTTCTATTTTTTTGTCCATAAACAAAATTGCAAGTGCTACTTGAAACTCACAACATAAATGTAAGGTCATATGTTCGAACTTGGGACCCTTAAATTTGAGTATTTACTATTTGAGCTACAGATTATTTTTGTGTATTTTTTAAGTAAAAAATATATGCATAAGTTTATTCATTTTTTGACGGCTTGTTTATTCATTATTTGGTCGTTACAATTTTGTATAATGATGAAAGGAATATTTTCTATTTAATATGTTGATTTTATTATTTCTCTTTCGATATCACGATTTCATTGATTCAGTTGAATAATTACATTTAATACTATGAATGCCGTCATTAAAAATTACTAGAACTTCCTTCCGTGTAATGTGAGTTATGATTATTGAAAATACATATAGTATTATACATAATTTATTAAATCATTTAAACTAATAATTTGGTTCAATACAATTCTGTTGGTTGATTATTTATTCAATTATTTTATCTAAATATGAAACAACCAAAAGAATCATCCTTAATTATTCAAAAAAAAAGCATCCTTAAAAAAACTATTAAAACAAATAGTTAATTTTTTTCTGAACCCTAAAGTACCCCAAAACATACTGTTTACCGTTGTATTTTATGTATTTTGTCACGAAATTAATTTTTTCACCAGACTAGTTTATTGAGTTTAAAATACTCTAAAAGACCGTGCTTAGTGTCGCCTTTAGTTTTTTTGTATTTGAATATTTAGTTTTTTTTCTTAACTCTAAAATACTCTAAAAGACCGTGCTTAGTGTCACATTTTAAGTATTTTGTCACGAAATCATTTTTTCCACCAAACCGTTATTGAGAAACGAGTTTCGCGTATTTGAATTGCTAATTTTTTTCGAACTATAGCATTCCCCAAAACACACTAATTAGCGATGCATCTTTTTTTTTGTGTTAGTTGTTTGCTATTTTTTTTGCGGCATATCCCTCGTTTTGCACCCAAAAAGAAGTAGCATAAAACATTTTTTTATAACTTTTTTACTACTATTTTATAGATCTGCAAATTTTACCGGCCAATTTTAGTGTATCAATTATTTCTAATATTTGAATATTTGAGAGACTAGACAAGTTAACGAAACAAAATATACGAAAACTACTAAAAATAATCTAAATTACATAGCTCATACATGAACGCAACACATAAGGACAACTAAAAAATCTGTTTATGAACCCCTTTTGCAAATTTGAGAAATCTTGGTGACGCAAGCCCCCCTTTAGAAGGAGTTGTTGATGAGAGCGAAGATGATTTTGAAACAATAGGCGAAGGAAACAAGTAATCCTGTGAAAAACTCTTATTCTCGTTGTATATACCCTCTTCATCGTCATCGCGCCAATTTCCCTTCTTTGCCTTGGTAATCCTAATTAATTTCCACCAAGGGTTAATGAAAAAGCAAGATTTTTGAGACATTGAAGTAGGTTTTGATAGATGAAGAGGTTTCAACGTTGTTGGTGGAGGAATAATTTGTGGAACAAAGTTTAAAGATGGTGTTGGGTTTTTAGGTATTCCTGGCTCCTCTTCCCATGTGAATGGAATACCACTTTTGTTATCACTATAGTAGTCACTCTTTGAGGGTCGTTCAGCTGAGGCCCTTGTTGAGAGAATTTTACTCACAAAGGCATCATTTCCATTGAGGATTGATGCTTCGGATGAAGAATCTTTGTTCTTCATTTTGTTTGCAACTATAGAAGAGAATTTATGAAATTGCACCATTTCATTTAAATTATAGTAGTGAGCTAGTGTTAGGAGTTAGGAACATAAATTTGGAAGGAAATGTGAGTTAGTTAATGCCTTGATATGAGGGATTAGAATAACTATGTATAATTGTGACGTATCCAAGTAAATCATCAATTTGTGGAATTTTTCTTGGTTTTTTACTATAATTTTGCTTTTATCCGACACACTTTTATTCTCGTAATTAAGTTTCATCAATGAGGATTTTTTTTTAAACCCATTTCCCCTTTTGAAATCACAAAATGTTTATTGGTTATGCAAGTGAGTATATTTTTTGCTGTTTCATTTTTGGCCCGTTTGTTATGGATTAAAAAATAAGTGATTTTGTTATTAAATAATTTAGAGATTAGTTTTTAGAGATATTTAATAAAATGAAAAGTTGTTTTGTGTTTGTGTAACATACTGAAAATCACTAATTTTAAAAAAATCATTCTTAAAAAACTGATTTTTATGAGAACCTACTCAAAAGAGCTTCACATATGAAACAGTTTTTAGATTATTTTAATCTTTTCATTTTTTTTAAGAATCTATAACAAACGGACAACATGTCGTTATAAGTGATTATTTTTTAAAAAAATTGATTTTTTTTAAAAATAAAGTAAATAACAAAGCAGCTCAAATTATCATGTTCATTACCAACCTAGGCATAATCTACCATGGGACATAGAGAGTTGATGGGTCATCCCAGATTCAATTTTCGCAGTGGACAAACTTCAAGGCCATCCTAAATAATTTATGGACTCTGTTCAAATTTTAAAAATTGAGCCCCTAATTGGGCACTACAATTTTCTTTATTGTTTATAGATATATTTTCGTATTAACTATAGTATATATATCTATATTATATATAACCATGAATCTGACACATAGACATCCACCTAATCAGCCACGTCAATACATATGTCAGCACCAATTAAATCCACCTCAGCAATGTGAACCATGTGGCAGCCATACTCATCCTTCACCTAACAACAAAGAATAACTTTGCAGATTCAGAATCGTGAGATGACGGATCACGCCAATAAAATCAAGGGTCTCAATATCATGCAAAAATCAACGGTTATTATTGAAATAGATTTCGGCTGTATACCAAATCGATCTAGGGGGACAGGAAAACATCACCTTTAATGCTGTTTATTTCTATTTTAAATGCTATTGATCATCTTTGATTTTTTATTTATTTATTAAAAACGTTCACAGCTTGAATTTCTTTATATATTATCACTATCATATCATTAGCATCAATCAGGTGAGCAATCATATCATATTAAAAGCGTTCACGACTTGAATTTCTTTAACTTCTCTCATATTAAAAACATTCATAGTAACCCCAATATACACACAATCGTGTTCATCCCTTACTATCATATCATTAGGCATGCAACTCCATCAAGTAAAAAGCTCTTCCTATGCTATTGATCGTATTAAAAACGTTCACGACTTGAATTTCTTTAACTTCTCCATGATTCACGTAATTTGGTCTATTTGTCCTATTATTAAAAACATTCACACGGCTTGAATTTCTTTAAATTTTATGTTTGAACTTCTAACCCATGATTATACTGCAAGGAAATTCTAATGGAACCATGTTAAAATAAAATTCGTACACCTTTATTACCTTGGTTCAGGATGGCAAAATCATTACACTACTACTATAGTTACAATAAATTTCGTTGAATTATAATCATAGGTTTTGCTTCCGATCCTCTGTGTCTGTGTAATGCACCGCCTAATTTTTAGATTTTACTAATCAATAAATATTTTTTCAATCATGTTGAATTTGTGATAAATAAACGAATTCAAATTTGTAAAGTCGCTGCATGCATTGTGTGTTCACGATTGTAATTACAATTTCAAATTGAACGCACTTTCCTAGATGCCCCCTTTTCAATAGGTCGGCGGCAGAAAAAGGATAAACTTTGTTTTTGTCATTTTGTCATGCCCTATTTTTCATTTTGTCTTATGTTCTAAGTCCTAACCATGCCTTTTTAACTTTTGGTTTTGATTTTTATCTGTCTTTTTCTTTCTTCAGAAACTCTAATTTCTTAATCTCTTTTTCATTTGTTGTTTTTTTTTGTTGTTAAACTTCCAATATTTTTAGTGTTGAGCCAAATATTGTAAATTTCACTCATGATACTTCCTCTAGGATATTATACTTTTAAGATATTAGTGATATTCACGATTCTCTTTATAGGTTGTGCTCAAAATGATTATTTCTTTGTCTTTCCCTCTTGCTCATTTTGATCTTTGAAAAAAGGTAAGCTTATATTAACTTATAAGATTTTCATTTTGTTGTTCTTACTTTTTTTTGCTCATTCTTTGTTCACTTTATTAGCAGGGAGTTTAATTTAATGGTGAAGAAGCTAGCACATCATGTTGGAGAACCAATGCACTGAAATAAGCTGAGTGAAGATTTGAGCATGTTGGGAGATACTTGCTGAGTGAAGATCATCTCCTCTTAATTAGTCAATTTGTTGGATATATCTGACCATATTATAAGTGATTACGTAGTTCGGGTTATTAACTTATTATCACGTTGAACTGAATTATGGAAAACAGTCAATGTGTATGGTATTATCAAATTTATCCGTATTTTATTTGATATTATTGATTACCAAGTTGTGTATTTGAGATTGTGCAACAGAGGTTTGGTAATATGTACGAGTTTGGGTTGTAACATCTTTTAATTACATGATTATTTGAAATTGTGCTATAGCATTGAATAACTATATTTTAGAACCTACTATTGAGAGAATCTATGCACCGTGACTAGAATGAACTATAACTTTATACTTTTAGTCGTATGGTGATTCGTAGAAACAAATTTATCATGTTCTCTATGCGGCCATTTAGTTCGCTTTGAAACATAATGCTGATTCTCCAATTTTTTTTTACTGTTTGCACTATTTGTTACATGTCATAAATTTTAGACCCATCGTCATTAGGATTTAATCACTACAAGAAAATCGGTGGTTTGCCACGGACATTCCCGTGGCAAATGTACAAATATCCGTGGCAAATATAAATTTGCCACGGATTTGCGACGGACAAATTTTGGTGGCAAAAGCGCTCGTCGCAAACGCTTTGCCACGGATTTTCCGTGGCAAATTTGTCCGTCGCAAATCCGTGGCAAATTTTTCCGTGGCAAATCCGTCGCAAATTTCCGTCGCAAAGTCGTGGCGAATTCTTACACCTTCCGTGGCAAATCCGTCGCAAATTTAAAAAAAAAAAAAAAAAAAATTATGCTGTCATATTCATATTCACATGAACTAAAGCCAGAGAATTATCAAAGGAATCTGCACCATCACTCTCATTATCTTTCACTGAGAAAAAAAAATCCAAAATTGGATACATGCTCAAATAAATACAATTGGAGAACATCAAAAGTTTCACCTGATACACAACTTACACATGTGCTCAAATTTAATTAAATACATGCTTTCATTATTCTTCAAATCCTCAGCCTCATAGCTTAAAATTGGATTCTTAATTGAACCATCAATAATATGAGAATCACAGTCTTTTGTAGTGGATGATGGAGTATTGTGATTGTGAATCACATCTTCTGGCAAAGCTGAAGTTTTAGCAACATGTTTGGTTTCACTTGTTTCTGAATATTTGGAAATGGAAGTAATTGAGGATGACCCACCAGAATTTTCACATTTCTCGATTTAATCGAATGGTCCAATTATCTTGATTTGTTGAAAGATTCAAGCTTTTTCTTCAAATATCTAATCTTTTTTTCAGCTTTATCTCTCAATTTGATCTCTTCACTAAGCAATTTTTCCAAATCACCAACTGTCCACAGCCACAGAAACCACAAGCAATTTTCAATTTTGGGGAAAAAGAAATAAAAACATAAAGCTTATGAGAGAAAGAGCCACATAAAAAGAACAACAAATGTCACAATTTTTCCTTTAATGTGACGATCTAGACAATGACCACAACTGAGGTAGGTGCCACAACTGCAGTTGAGCCTTTATAAGCCGCCGACATATCTAAAATCGATAAACTGAAATCAAAGTCCATTGAGAAGTTAAACATGGAATCTATACAAAAATAGAGGATGAACTGCTCAATATCATCCATATTTTAATAGACTGCTCAATAATGTAACCTTAGTTACTGAAGTCGGTTACCAACTAGCTGACTTCATCTAAGCTGGGCTGATAGTGTACAGAGCTCTAGAAGCTTCTGTATCTGTTGTTAGTATCAGATGAGTTAGTTACAGCTAGTGCCCAAGATTCAATTAGCTATAAATAAGAGCAAAGCTCTTTCCTGTTAACTCAAGAATTTAATGAGAATTTAATGAGAATTTAGGTTTAGTGACATAAAACCTTTAATAATATCAAGCTTTTCCTACTCAACTTTCTTCTTGGTCCACAAAAGCACCATCATCTTTGTTCTTAACATTGACGTCTCTTTCACCTATCTGCCAGCTTCACCTCTCATCCCTGTACAAAATGCAAAAATACAAAGAAACCCATTAAAATGTACAGAACATTTAAAAAGGAAATAAGCATTAGCTATGAACTCAAAAAATAGAAGGAATGTAGTTGATCTAGAGAGGAAGAAGAATATACTGAAGGGAAAATTAAACATGTTGGTTAGCAAATTACACTCATCCTATACTGAGAAACAACATAGAAAAAGTGTCCACAGATAGGGCTAGGGAATGAGAAAATGCACCAGAAGAAGAAAGCAAAATGCAAAATGCAAATATACATGGTAACAGAAGTGGAAAGAAAATGAACTGAGAAGGAACGAAGTTATGAGGCACATGATGATGATAAGCAGGATCCAGCACATCATTTACAGCACCGGGAATTATTGATCCAAGAAAACCTTTTGATAGCCTGCTCCTGCTGAAGTCATCAAATATATATGAGACAACTTCCCAAATCCATTTCAGTGTTAAAAGTTAAATAAATACTAGTACAATAACAATGATCCTCATAAATCAACTTTCCATATATATCAAACTTTCAAGGCATTAGCACAGTGAAAAACATACAAGTCATGAGCACAAATTGACCACATTAACGACTATGAGACAAAACAAAACATATAATTACTACTTTTTAAAGGCATAGATAGATACTGGTATTAAAAACAAAACAAAATCAAGCTATTACCTCAGCTTGTTTGTAATTTTGTATTCATGATATCAAACACAACAAACCAGTATCTTGTTGTTCTACCAATTATGTTGAAGTAATTGTTCAATATGACTCAGCATAGTAATTTACAATAAACTATAGCAATAATTTAGTATATATAGGGCTGCACTAATTTTCAGAATAGATTATAAAAAATATAGAATTGCACATGGCATCAGTCAGCTTATGATATGCCCAATGTAGAAAGTTGGCAACCATCTTCCAAAAAGCGAAGTAACCTTTGAATACATGCAGCCTTGAACGAATTCTGTTTAAATTTCAATTCATATTTAATATGTATAATCTGTATTTAAAAGTGTAACAAAATAAAGCGTAACCATACAGAGATTTATCCCAAATCCCAAATCACACAAACCCTAAAATCCATTCCCAAATCCCAAATCACACAAACCCTAAAATTCAAAATCAAGAAGAAGGATGAAAATGAAATTAAAGAGGGAAGGAAAACGATATCAAAGAGAAAGGAAAACGAAATGAAAAAGGAAAACGGATCGAAGAAGCTAGAAAACGAAGAAGAAACGAAGAAGGAATGAAGTAATGAAAATCTAACCTTGAAACTTGAAGAACAACCAACTGAGCAGAAGTAGCGGCTGATGACGGAGAAGATGACGACAACGAAGCATGGAGGACGTTGGTGGAGTGTGGTGGTCCTGGTTCACGATGCTACATGTTGAGGGTTTCGTCGAAGTTGAGGAGAATGATGGAGCAGCGAGCACGACGGTGGGGAGTGTGGGTGGAGATGAGGTGGTGGTGATTGAGAGTGAGGGAGGCGGGTTGTAGGGAGGAGAGCGAGAGGGTGAGGAGAAGAAGAGAGCGTTTTGATTTCTGTGGAGAGAAGGAGAACGTGAAGGAGAACGTGAAAAAAGAGATTTATCGTGGGTGCTTTATTTTCATAATTGGATTGCCACGGCATCTCCGTCGCAAATTTTTGGCATTTCACATGTCCGTGGCAAACCCGTGGCAAACCCCAGCGGGAAATTTCGCGCTCTCAATTTTTACACATGCCGTCGCAAATTCGTGGCAAATTAGCGACGGACAGGGCTCCGTGGCTAATTTTGGTGGCAAATGAGGCTTTTTCTTGTAGTGAATGAAAAAAATTTGTTTAACCATGTTTTTTTGAATTGTGCTTTTTAAATTTTAAAATTATGAATATAACCCTCTCAAATTCAATACCAAATCAATTTCAAAATCTTTAAATAATTAAGTACAATCCCATGTATGTAAAATATATTACAGCGAGATTCAATTAGGATAGAGCAATACAAACTGTGAATTTTAATCATTGAAAAGAATCAATTTAAAACGCGAGTATTTTTTCACAAATATTTGAATCATTGAAAAGAATCAATTTAGAGCAATACACATTTTATGGGATTCACTTCCTAAATTGAAAACAAACAGAAATCATATTCCATTTTGATCAGATTGCACAATACACATTATCATGATATATTCCTACTTATGCACAAAATATTCACACTATAATAATTTTGATGACGTTATATTTAACAATATAATAATTCCAGTACACCCCTTGTGTTTCTTTTTATTCTTGATTTCGAGTGGTCGTCTAACAACATGTGTAAGGCGACTTGCACAGTGGCCCAACCTCAAAATAAATAAATTAGGACCCCAAAAGTTAAAACTAACACATAACCCATAATTATCGGCAGTTTAAAATAGTCCGAAGTTTAGTATCTTTATAATTATTGGTGACCACTCAATACAATATGAAATTATATCAAAATGTTATTTACAATTTATTTAATAATGTAGTTTACAGTTTTTGGTGATTTATTTGATTTTTTTAAAAAATTTGGGGACCAAATTTTAAGATTTGCCCAGGGCCCCCAATTTGTTTGAGACGGCCCTGTTGATTTCTAATAGGTTGATTTAAGAGGGGCGTCCAAAGTATTTTATATCTCACATATATAATACACATAAATATACAAATGCATCTATTTTTATATAAGTTTAAAGAACGTGGGAATGGGTTAAATATACAAATATTTCTACTATTATACAAATATTTAAAATAATTGAAGTAATTACTTATGCTGTCTAAACAAATGAATTTTCGACCCGTGCTGGCACGAGTTAATTATACTAGTATATATATATATATATATATATATATATATATATATATATATATATATTACTTGCTAGATAAAATGATTATTATTAAGTGGTCTAATGGTGTTCTTGAATGCAAAATTGCAAGCACAACGAGTTGAACTCGGTTTCCTAGGCAGCTGTTGTGCATATTTTACAATTGTACTAAGAAGCATTTCATGACAATAGTTGAAAAACAACCATATATAGGCCTTTGCTTTTCCCACACCCCCCTCCTACTCTAACACACCCCTTCAATATTAAAAACACCAAAATACCCTTCAATTTAAAAAGTTCAAAAAACAAAAACATCCCTCCACTCACCCTCACACCCCCTTCACTTTTCCTCACTCCTCTCACTCACCCTACCCTTCGAACCCTTTCTCTCCCTCTCCCTCTCATTCAACTCCTCCAAACTAACTCAATCTCCCCCAATCTCTCACTCAATCTTCTCCACTAACACCCTCAAGAGTTGCTGGATTTTGTTCGCGGCCTCTCACTCTCTCTAATCGTTCCATTTTCATCTAGGTAAGCCTATCCCCCTTCTTCGCATTTGGGTTTTTTTTTCCTGGGTATCTGCTGCGTTCGCATGACCTCATGCGAACATGTGAAAACGAACGTGTTCGAATGAGGTCATGCGAGCACCATTCGAATTAGGCCATGCAAACCGTTGTGTGCTGGCTTGTAAAAATGTTGTGTTCACGTGTTGTTCGAACAGGTTCGCATGGGGTTGTTCGAACCTGTGTATGACAGTGCTTTTCTAGTTTAATTGGTTTAATTGGTTTAAGTTGGTTTAATTGGTTTCCTTAGTTAGTGATTTACTGTTTTAATTGTTGTTTCAGATATGGTTAGGCACCGTGGCGGTAATTTGTCCCAACAACCATCCCATCAAATTATGCCTTGATCGGCTACACCGTGAGGAGGTCACCTGGGACCCCTACCCAGCCCATAGGCGGGAGACCCTTTGAGGAGCTGGCCAGGTTCAGAGGGTTCATCCGGAGTGGTGGCTGCATGGTGCGGCATTTGCCAGATCAAGTGCTCGACAGTTCGGGCAGGTACAACACATTCCAGAGGATCCCAGACCTGCTACTCAAGCCGTCTGTACCCTAGCGGAGTGTGATGAGAGGTGGACACATTTCGAGGACCATTTGGTGGCGCAGGGGCCTCCCTGTGTGCCGTACTCTTAAAACACGGTGTCGGGCTACTTCCCATGCACTACAAGAAAATCGTTGATTTGCCACGGACATTTCCGTCGCAAATCTACAAATTTCCGTGGCAAAAGAACATTTGCCACGGATTAGCCTGGACCAAAAATGGTGGCAAAACGCTGTCGCGAAATCGTTTGCCACGGACTTTTCCGTGGCAAATTTTTCCGTCGCAAACCCGTGGCAAATCCATCGCAAATTTTCGTCGCAAAGTCGTGGCAAACTCTGACACCTTCCGTCGCAATTTTTTTAAAAAAAAATTAAAAAAAAAAGTGTGTTATGTCACCAAGACCATCATAATTGATTTTTCACATCCTGGTTGCCTCAAATTTCCATACTCATCACAGTGATGGTATAATACAATACATGGTTCACAATATGGCTTCAATTAGAGGAAGTGTAGCACCATCTTGAATATAATATACATGAATAAAAGAATGTAAAACTAGTATACATTTATAGGTCTGCAATTAAAACCATAATGTTTCTTTCAGATAACACTCATCCGTAAGGTGGCACCGATCATTGGCTCCAAAGGAGCCAATTCATGTTGAGAAACTTGTAAACGGACTCGATCGTCCACGAAGCCACTCGAACTATAAGACCAATTCTCTGCAGACAAAATGAAGTTGCGGCCGGTGATATTTTTTTTATAACTAAAACATACGAGAATATTAAAGAGTCATGAAAGCGTGGTCTCATTTACCTTAGGACCAAAGACAATCGCGCAAGAAGCCATGAAGCTTGGCTTTGTCATGAAATAATCGGCCTTGTCTCTTTCTTTGATTCAAGGAAGCGATGAGGATCTTTGCAATTGCTCGAGACATAATTCTTTTCACATGCTCTTGAACTAGATTACGGATATATCTTTGGATCTTTGGCCTAAAATAATAAAGCATGTAGTACACAAATTCATGATATAAAACACATAAATCTAGAATAAGTAAGACAACACCAATCACTCACCCGGATTACAATCATTGCGATTACTTGGTATCCCCTGCATGTGTTCCTTCATACGTCCATTTTTGTCTTTTTCTAATAACATCTGCTTGTAACAAGAAGCCATTTAAATAGAATAAAAGAAAGGAGAGAATCTCAATCTCAAAGTTCTAACTAGCACAAGAGGCATGTTATCTGTGCACCACATTTGATAAGAGTGAAAGATGCAAAAGCGTCACATGCTGAAATATCAATAGGTGAACCACTAACAGTCATGTGTATAATCATCAGTCAAGTCTAAAATTCTTATTACATCCAAATATACAGGGCCCTAGCTAATATAAATATATTATCCCCAAACAAAAAGTGTTTCCTCTGTAACTTCCTATAATTGTCAAAAACCAGTGTAAAACATAAAATGTTGAACATATATAGTTATCATTAACATACAACAATAATATTCGATCCAACTATTGCAACAGAGGTGCACCAAGTAATCAACTATCCAATCTTATATTGTAGAAGACCCCCCCCCCCCACACACACACACACAAAATAAAAAACAACAAGAATAATAACAGGAAAATATAACTAATTAGATAAAAGGTACTTATAGAGACAAGTTAGGAAAACAAAGACACCTCGGATGCCGGGAGTTTTCCAACAACTCGACTTTTGAAGGCTCATATTATCGATGAGCAAAGAAAGAATGTAGAATTGTGGATTAAACCTATCTTTTCGTAACATCGCCAATAGATTAAGCATCTCCAGCAGATATGACCACCTACACCATAATAAAACAAAATTTTAGAATTGCCATAAAATGTTTTAATGTAGATGGAAAAGAAGAAAAGGTAAGCTCAAACTCGATCCTAAAATAATAAGGGTACTAACGAGGTTTTGAAGATCTTTTGCTCAAGGGCTTCTTTGCTATAGTATATGACATAAAAGACACGAACCAAGATCAAGGTGATAACAAAAATGACACTTGAAAAGGTAGTAATGGCGAAGATGCGGTAGAGAAGTTGCAAAGAATTGCCTTTGTCCATCTGGAACTGTTTCAAGACTTGATTAGAGCTACACTTAAAACTTTGCCACAAAATTGCGGAGAAAATCGATGGAACAAAAATGATTACTTTCATACGCATGTATTGATTTATACTCACGGTTAAATAACTACAATATATATACACAAAAGAGAGATCCTTTGCTAGAGTGAACTGCATCAAAGACTATATTTTACATAAATAATATAAACAAGCAGAAATATATATAAAGTGGGCATGAAGATCTCAGGCTTCTGCTGTTTTGAAGTTAAAACTTAATTGATATGAAACATTGACCAAAATATTGAAGAGTGTCAATAGTCAACCAAATCCTAAATGTAACACCCCTTTTCTACCCCTTAATTTCCAACGTCATTATCAGAGTATTCCATTGTTCAAAAATATTAATTAAGTAGTAGAAAGAAATGTTACGTCTTCATTAAACTAAACTCATCGTATGCACCATTAAGTTTGTGCGACAACACATACATCATAAAGTTAAAACTTCAAAAATCATCTCATCACAATGAAATAAACATTGACTCACTATTCCACTCAAACACGTCTCATAATCCTCAAATAAACCTCATACAGTCAAGTAATTCAACATCAATCCCAAAATACGCCCCCTAGGTGCTACGGTATCAGAGAGCGACACAAACAGACTTCCCGACAGCTGCAAAGAAGGCAGCTAGACCTTCACTCGCGGTTACCTGCAGCGTTGCCACAATAGAGCAACATTCCAAGCAGAAGGGGTGAGAATTTCAATAAAACACAATCAGATACATAATAGAGGAATGAGAGCAGGCAATCACACGGTATCATCATCATCACCACATCATAATCACACAACACCAGCTCCAATCACAAACAGCAACAACTCACAGTTATGATTATGTATGAAAATGCAACCCACACAAGGGCATATGCATGATGGTACCATATTCATCACAATTAAGAGGCCGAAGCCTATTCTTCACTGGAGGCCGAAGCCTATTCTTCACAATTATGCACATGCCATGAGATTCTATATACACATGTGCATTTCATCAGAATACCCACCATCATCATCATAAAACACTCATAGAGTGTATTCTTCGCAGTTCATCACTCATAGATATCACATAGTCCTAATCACTCATAGAGTGAACTCGTCACATTTCATACAATTCATACTACAACATCATCATAATTATACTCATAGTGAACATTCACCGCAATTCATCATAATCGTACACACCAACATCATTATAGAGGATATATATATATATATATATATATATATATATATATATATATATATATATATATATATATATATATTTCAGTTATCCTTTGTTTTAGGGTGCTATAAAATAGTGTACTGATTGACTATGGGATTACTCAGGTAACTGATACTACTTGCAACAGGCATTGGCCACCTTTGCAAGACTCTCAGTGATGCCCTTGTAAATACATCAGTGAAAGAAATTCTGACCTTAGTGGTAAACCACAGTCTAGCCATAGTCAATTAGCACACTAGTAGTATAACATTTCACCGAGACTCATTTATATAACATAGCATCACAATTTTTTTTGTTAAGAATCGTCACGTTTCAATTCGGGAAAAACACCTAGGACGTTCAAAAGAGTAATCGATTTATAGCTACTTGTTTTCAAAGGAGGAATTGATTCATAGCTTTCATTTTTGAAATGGGAAATCGATTCCTTGTTTTTATTTTAAAGGGGGAATCGATTCCTTGCTTCCACTTTGAAGTGGGAAATCGATTCCTTACTTCCATTTTGAAGTGGGAAATCGATTCCTTACTTCCATTTTGAAGTGGGAAATCGATTCCTTACTCCCATTTTGAAGTGGGAAATCGATTCCTTACTTCCATTTTGAAGTGGGAAATCGATTTCTTGCTTCCATTTTCTAAAGAGGGAATCGATTTCTTGCTCATGTGTCTAAAGGAGGAAATCGATTTCTGGCTTCTGTATAGAGCCTAGAATCGATTTTTAGGCTTCACTTTGGGAAAAATTACTCGATTCTTATGTTTGTTTACGAATCACAATTACAAACATAACAGTTCAGAATCATCCAGGCACACTCAATCAATCATATATATCAAAACAACATCAATTTCATTCAACACTATATATTCTTCCAACGTCATCAATCTCATAAAAATCAACCAAACTCTGAAAACATTCATCAGGAATCATCGAATTCATCAAGTAATCATTAACATTTATCAATTCATCAACAATATCTAACTCACAAAACCCCATAAAACCCTACCTATACCCAATTATGTTAAACGAAACGCTCACCCTTACCTTGAATATAAACGCTCCGGAATATGAATGAGAACACGTACACAAAACTACAGCAACTCAATCGAACAAGCTTCTCCTTCTCCCTTGACAATTCGCGATCTCCTCCTCTTTGATCAATGAAAACATCAACACCACGAAAATTAGAGATTAAGGCTACATCATTAGGAAAAGGAGAGAAAACGATAATGAATGATTGAGAGCTCTTACCTAACGAAAACTTGAGACGATTCCTTCCTTCCTCTTCTTCTTAGCGCCGAGCTCTCTCTCTTCTCACTCTCTCAGGTTTTGTTTTCTTTCTCTGATGCAAGGAGTGAGGCGCCAACCCTAACCCCCTTAGCTTCAGGAGCCTCAGGAGCGCCTAGCTATTGGGCTTGGGCTTCCTGGGCCATTCTTCACCACCCCCGAGTTGCCAACATTACCCCCAATACTCGTTCCACTTCCTTAACCACGCCCTTCATTTTAATTAATTTAATCACGTTTCCAATAAAATCAATAATTCAATTAAATAATTTAATTAAATTATTTCCGGGGTGTTACAATTCTCCCCCACTTAGGATTTTTCGTCCTCGAAAACATACCTGACTCAAATAACTCTGGATACGACTCTCGCATCTTATCCTCCAGCTCCCACGTCAGGCTTTCACCAGCTGCACCTAACCATACAACTTTCACCAGATTGATCTTCTTACCTCGAAGGGTCTTCACTTCCCAATCCTCAATTCGTACAGGCACGGTCTCCACAGTGAGATTATCCCGCACCTCTACGTCATCGGTTGAATCACATGAGACGAACCGCAATATACTTAGAAAGGCTGCGACACGTGAAACACGCGTCGTGCAAGTTCGAAAGATTAGGTGGCAAGGCCACCCGATATGCAACACTTCCAACTCTTTCCGTGTCGATCACGGTCCAATGAAGCGAGGAGTCAACTTCTTTGATTTTTGTGCCAAGACGCCCGACACGATCATAGGTGTGACCACGAAGAACACGCGGTCACCCGCCTCAAACTCTAAATCCTTCCTTCTCTTATCATGGTAGCTCTTACGTCTACTGCGAGGCGCTTTCATTTTCTCTCGGATCATCTTCACTTTCTCGGTGGTTTCTACAACGGCTCGAGTCCAAGCACTAAACTTTCTCGGTCTCGTACCAACATACAGGAGTCCTACACCTCGACCATACAATGCCTCAAGCGGTGCCATCCGATCATTTGGAGTGATAACTATTGTTGTATGTAGCTTCGATCAAGGGAGATGAGTATCCCACGCACCTCCTCGCTCTAGAACACACGACCTCAACAGATCTTCCAATGATTGAATTGTCCTCTCTGCATGCGCGTCGGTTTGAGGATGATAAGTGAACTCAACCTCAATTTCAACCCAACTCCTTACGCAAACTACTCCAAAATTCGAAGTAAACCGTGGGTCTCTATCCGACACAATGCACAAGGGAATGCCATGTAGCTTCACAATCACACGAATGTAGATCTCGCCAATCTAAAACCGGATACTTAATACCGTCGGAATGAAATGAGCGATTTTGTCAATCTATCCACAACCACCCAAATTGAATCATGCCCTCTCACCGTATTGGGTAACTTGACCACAAAATCCATGGAGATACTATCCCACTTCCACTCCGGGACATTCAACGGTTGCATCATTCCCGCAGGCTTCTGATGCTCGACCTTCGATTTCTGACAGGTCAAACACGAATACACAAACCTTGCCACATCACGCTTCAATCCAGGCCACCAGAAAATCTTTTTCAGATCTTGATACATTTTTGTTGCTCCCGGATGGATACTCAACTTACTCTTGTGGCCTTCCTCGAGGATCGCCTTCCTCATTTCTTCATCTTCGGGAACACAAATTCTCCCTCGATATCTCAACACATTCTGCGCATCTATCCCAAAGTCCTCATTCCCAGACTGATCGATCCCACTCATCACATCAACCAATTTCACATCTAACTTCTGCGCTTCCCGGATACTAGCCATAAAATCATTGCCAATTCTCAACATGCCCAACCTGACACTCTGAGGTGTGACTTCACAAACTAAACTCATGTCTCTGAATTGCTCAATCAGCTCAAGCTCTCTAGCCATCAATGCCGACATATGCAAGGTCTTCCGACTCAAAGCATCTGCAACCACATTAGCTTTACCCGGGTGATAACTCAATTCAAAATCATAATCTTTAAGTAGTTCCAACCACCGGCGCTGCCTCATATTCAATTCTTTCTGATCGAACAGATACCGTAGACTCTTGTGATCACTAAACACCTCGAATCTCGATCCATACAAGTAATGTCTCCAAATTTTTAATGCGAATACCACAGCGGCAAGTTCTAAGTCATGAGTGGGGTAATTCTTCTCATGAGTCCTTAATTGCCTCGACGCATAAGCGACCACTTTCCCATTCTGCATAAGCACGCCACCCAAACCCATCTTGGAAGCGTCACAGTATACTACAAACGGCTCGACCGAACTAGTTAAGGTCAACACTGGAGATGTAGTCAATCTTCTTTTCAGCTCATTGAAACTTTCTTCACATCGGTCATCCCAAACAAAAGCTTTGCCCTTGCAAGTTAATTGGGTCAATGGCGAGCCAACTTCGAAAACCCTCAATGAATCTTCTATAATAGCGACTAATCCCGAAAACTCCTTATTTTGATAATTGACTTTGGAGACTCCCATCGCTGCGACCTTGCATCAACTTTGGAAGGATCCACTCGCAATCCCTTCACTAGAAATCACATGACCGAGAAAAGCGACCCTTTTCAACCAAAACTCACACTTGGAATGACTTGGCATATAACTTCCGGCTCTCGGAATTTCTAACACCAACCTCGGATGTTCGCATGCTCCTCTTTTGACTTAGAGTAAATCGAATGTCATCAATGAAAACCACCACAAACTTGTCCAAGTACTCACGGAAAATTTGGTTCATGTATCCCATGAATACTCCGGCGCATTAGTCACACGAAAGGCATAACGGAATACTCGTAGTGCCCATATCTTGTCTGAATGCCGTCTTGGAACATCTTCATCCTTGACCTTGATCGGTGATAACCGGACCTTAAGTCAATCTTGCTAAATACTTTAGCACCCACTAATTGATCCATCAAGTCATCAATCCTCAACAGCGGTACTTATTCTTGATTGTAACTTTATTTAGCTGCCGATAGTCTACACACAACCTCATACTACCATCTTTCTTTTCACTAGCAACACTTTGGGGCTCCCAAGGTGACACACTCGGTCTCACAAACTTCTTTTCTAACAAATCTTCAAGTTGCTTTTTCAATTACGCCAACTCAGTGCGGACATTCTATATGGTGCCATAGACACGGGCTTAGTGCCGGGAGCGGATCAATAGTAAACTCCACTTCTCTCTGCGGTGGTACATCCGGAATCTCATCGTGGAACACCTCGAGAAAACTCACGCACTTCACGGCAATTCATCAATCTTCGCTTGGCTCTCGGTGAGACAACGATGCTAATAGAGAAAGCGGTGAACCTCTTCTCTCATCATCCGGTGTAGTGACGACCGCGAGATAGCAAACTGACTTCTCTTCATGCGAAGCAAAACTCATGGACCTTTCACGACAATTGATATGAACATGGTTATCAATTAACGATCCATACCTGAATGACATCCATCCCACTCACCGGCAAACGGATCGGATCAACTAAAAATTCTCTACCATACATAGATACGGGGCATTTAGCACAAACAACGGAGGTAGTCACGAACCCTTAGCCGGAGTATCGATAACCATCTCCTCAACATATCGGATAAAACAAGGCTTAAGTTTCTCACACATGCAACAACCAATAAAACTATGGGTAGCACCAGTATCAACAATAGCAACAAGAGGAGTATTATTGATATAGCACGTACCTCGAATCTCGTTCACTACGTCAGACCCAGCTAGAGCAAATACTTTTCCATACGACTTCTCTTTCTTAGGTTTAGGACACTGTGTACTGACGTGACCACTCTCTTCACAATTGAAGCATACCACATCCTTCTTATCACAGTTGAAGGACATGTGTCCCTCCTTCCCACATTTATAACATCTCTTCTTCTCCTTGTTTGGGCAATCTGGACTCTTATGGCCTGCTTTCCCACACGTGTAACAAGTAACACTGGCTGCAGCATCTCCCCCACTTCGCTTAGGCCCACCGACCGACTTACCAACAAACTTTCCCTTACCTTTACCAGCAGGCACCTCATAGGGCTTACCACGACCCGAAAAATTCTTTTGCTTCTCCCTCATAACTCTGGAGAAGGCATTATTGTCTTCTTCAAAAATTCTGGCACTATTAACCAACAATGGGAACACACGGATCTGCTGATACCCTATGGCTCTCTTAATGTCAGCACGCAACCCGTTTTCAAACTTGATGCATTTGGAGAACTCAGCCCCCTCTCCGTCATAATGAGGATAAAACTTAGACAGCTCAGTAAACTTTGCAGCATACTCAGTGACAGTCATGCTACCTTGCTCAAGTCTCAAAAACTCAACCTCCTTTTTCCCGCGGACATCCTCCGGATAGTACTTTCTCTTGAATTCCCTCTCAAACACAGCCCAAGTAATCTCCTCATTGGCAGTCGTCAACCCCTGACTAGCTGCCCTCCACCAATCATAAGCCTCTTTCTTCAACATGTGTGTGCCATAGCGAACCTTCTGAGCATCGGTGCAATCCATAACGCGGAAGATCCGCTCCATCTCACTTAGCCACTCAAGGGCACCATCAGGATTATACCCACCTTCAAAAGTAGGAGGTTCTCACGCCTGAGCGTAGCCAAACTACGCGTTCCATCACCAATAGCATTGGGTATGTTACCCACAACCCAATGAATAACTGCGCAAGGCAAAGCAAGTGCATCATCGTTAGGCCCCGCCATTCTAGTACCGCAAGAAAACAAAAATCGAAACGATAACAAAGCTCGAATGTTACTCAACTTGACGACTCAACCACCGGCCGGACAGACCGAACTGCTCTGATACCACTAATAAAACACCCCTTTTCTACCCCTTAATTTCCAACGTCATTATCAGAGTATTCCATTGTTCAAAAATATTAATTAAGTAGTAGAAAGAAATGTTACGTCTTCATTAAACTAAACTCATCGTATGCACCATTAAGTTTGTGCGACAACACATACATCATAAAGTTAAAACTTCAAAAATCATCTCATCACAGCGGAAATAAACATTGACTCACTATTCCACTCAAACACGTCTCATAATCCTCAAATAAACCTCATACAGTCAAGTAATTCAACATCAATCCCAAAATACGCCCCCTAGGTGCTACGGTATCAGAGAGCGACACAAACAGACTTCCCGACAGCTGCAAAGAAGGCAGCTAGACCTTCACTTCATGATTTACTGCGGCGTTGCCACAATAGAGCAACATTCCAAGCGGTAAGGGTGAGAATTTCAATAAAACACAATCGGATACATAATAGAGGAATGAGAGCGGGCAATCACTGCGGTATCATCATCATCACCACATCATAATCACACAACACCGGCCCAATCACAAACAAAGAACAACTCACGGTTATGATTATGTATGAAAATGCAACCCACACAAGGGCATATGCATGATGGTACCATATTCATCACAATTAAGAGGCCAAGCCTATTCTTCACTTTGGGTAGGGAAGCCTATTCTTCACAATTATGCACATGCCATGAGATTCTATATACACATGTGCATTTCATCGAATACCCACCATCATCATCATAAAACACTCATAGAGTGTATTCTCATGATTCATCACTCATAGATATCACATCGTCCTAATCACTCATAGAGTGAACTAGTCACATTTCACACAATTCATACTACAACATCATCATAATTAAACTCATAGTGAACATTCACCGCAATTCATCATAATCGTACACACCAACATCATTATAGAGGATATATATATATATATATATATATATATATATATATATATATATATATATATATTTCAGATTATCCTTTGTTTTAGGGTGCTATAAAATAGTGTCTTGATTGACTATGGGATTACTCAGTAATCGATACTACTTGCAACGAGCATTGGCCACCTTTGCAAGACTCTCGATGATGCCCTTGTAAATACACCAAAGAAAGAAACGACCTTAGTGGTAAACCACGGTCTAGCCATAGTCAATTAGCACACTAGTAGTATAACATTTCACCGAGACTCATTTATATAACATAGCATCACAAATTTTTTTGTTAAGAATCGTCACGTTTCAATTCAGGAAAAACACCTAGGACGTTCAAAAGAGTAATCGATTTATAGCTACTTGTTTTCAAAGGAGGAATTGATTCATAGCTTTCATTTTTGAAATGGGAAATCGATTCCTTGTTTTTATTTTAAAGGGGGAATCGATTCCTTGCTTCCACTTTGAAGTGGGAAATCGATTCCTTACTTCCATTTTGAAGTGGGAAATCGATTCCTTACTTCCATTTTGAAGTGGGAAATCGATTCCTTACTCCCATTTTGAAGTGGGAAATCGATTCCTTACTTCCATTTTGAAGTGGGAAATCGATTTCTTGCTTCCATTTTCTAAAGAGGGAATCGATTTCTTGCTCATGTGTCTAAAGGAGGAAATCGATTTCTGGCTTCTGTATAGAGCCTAGAATCGATTTTTAGGCTTCACTTTGGGAAAAATTACTCGATTCTTATGTTTGTTTACGAATCACAATTACAAACATAACAGTTCAGAATCATCCAGGCACACTCAATCAATCATATATATCAAAACAACATCAATTTCATTCAACACTATATATTCTTCCAACGTCATCAATCTCATAAAAATCAACCAAACTCTGCAAACATTCATCAGGGATCATCGAATTCATCAAGTAATCATTAACATTTATCAATTCATCAACAATATCTAACTCACAAAACCCCATAAAACCCTACCTATACCCAATTATGTTAAACGAAACGCTCACCCTTACCTTGAATATAAACGCTCCGGAATATGAATGAGAACACGTACACAAAACTACAGCAACTCAATCGAACAAGCTACTCCTTCTCCCTTGACAATTCGCGATCTCCTCCTCTTTGATCAATGAAAACATCAACACCACGAAAATTAGAGATTAAGGCTACATCATTAGGAAAAGGAGAGAAAACGATAATGAATGATTGAGAGCTCTTACCTAACGAAAACTTGAGACGATTCCTTCCTTCCTCTTCTTCTTAGCGCTGAGCTCTCTCTCTTCTCACTCTCTCAGGTTTTGTTTTCTTTCTCTGATGCAAGGAGTGAGGCGCCAACCCTAACCCCCTTAGCTTCAGGAGCCTCAGGAGCGCCTAGCTATTGGGCTTGGGCTTCCTGGGCCATTCTTCACCACCCCCGAGTTGCCAACATTACCCCCAATACTCATTCCACTTCCTGAACCATGCCCTTCATTTTAATTAATTTAATCACGTTTCCAATAAAATCAATAATTCAATTAAATAATTTAATTAAATTATTTCCGGGGTGTTACACTAAACATGACATCTCTAAATATGAACAAAACCATCCCCTGCAACTTACAACCTTTGCAATTGGATTTTCTTTTATCAAAAAAAGGGGCAACCCGTGTGGCCCAATGGGGTCAAAACCGAAAGCCGAAAGTTATCCTAACAAAAATTAAGCAAAACTATCTTAACAAGTGAACAAGAAACACGTTCTCAAAATCACTCAAAATCAAACGAATAGAAAATAAAATATCCATAGAATGAAACTCTCAACAGCAAGCAAGAACAAAAAGCAATCTCTTACCATTTTTAACCAATCAAATAAAAATGAATCCAAAAAAAAAAGACATACCAAACAATTGTTACTGGCTGGGCAATGGATGACGAATTCTTTTCTGAAGCTAAAATAACTGCAATCAAACACAAAATCCATTGAGAAAAATACACAAAATCAACAAACCCCAAACCCTAAATACACAAAATCAAAAAAACCATACAAACACAAATCCACAAACCTAGCTCAACTGAGGAAAATTTGTCAAAAATAATTGTTTTAAGAGAGATAGAGTGAGAGAACGAACCAAGAGAGAAAGAGAGAGAACCGAGAGAGAGAGGGAGAGAGAATGAACCTTGAGTAAGAGAGGGAGAAGCGTTGTGAGTGAAACGACACCCAAACGACAACCCAAATGGACCGATACAAATCAGAGACAATCCTTGTTGATAATCTGAAGTCAGTGAAATGAAGAGAGAGAGAGAGACTGATCAATTTTTACCTTGAAGGTGATTGAGGAAAGTGAAGGTGCTTGATTTCACCTTGAGAGGAACCGATCAATTTGGAAGCTAGGGTTTCGATTTGGAGGTTGAGAGTGAGAGTGGTGGTGCAGTGGAGGTTGAGGGAGGCGCGATGGTGGCGGTGCAGTGGAGGTTGAGGGAGGTAGGAGGTGAGGTGAGGTGAGGAGAGTGAGAGGCGTGAGAGTGAGAGGCATTGTGAGAGTGAGAGGCGTGAGAGTGAGAGACGTTGTGAGGGTGAAAGAAAGGATCGAGGAGATCCTTTTACTTAAATCTCGATTGAAACGTTTGCCACGGCGGCGCGCGACGGGTGTCCGTGGCAAATTATCAACGCCCGTGGCAAATTATCAACGTCCGTGGCAAATCCTTACCAAACTTACTAAGGTTTTTCTCACGACAGATTTTGTGGCAAATCCGTCGCAAGTCCGTTGCAAATTGGTGACGGAATCAGTTTGTGGCAAAAGTTTGTGGCAAATCCAGCTTATTCTTGTAGTGATGGTTTTTCAGGGTCTCACATCCCTTTCTCTTCCCTCAGCATTATGTAGAGCTTGCGGATGAGCCAGATGTCAGTGTGGTACGTGTTTTTTATGTTAATTGCAGTTATAAGTTTCGTAATCTTCTACTTATTTTAATAATAATGTTATGTTATTTGCTTGACAGATGCTACCAGAGCTACTGGATTTGGTGGATGAGATGGATGGGATCATCAATGATAATGTCCCAGAGCCAACCAGGAGCGTCTTTGAGCGCATCAAGAGGCTGCTCAACCCTTTCCGTCAGTTTAGGAGGAAGTTCAGCAATGTGTATAATAGGAGGGGGGCACAACACCCAGTAGGCTCATGTATTAGGGGGATATTTATTTGGATGTTTTGTATAATTTCAGTACTTTGTTTCATTCGGTTTTTTAAATGGATATTCCCTTTACGTTTTATATTTAAGTCTTTTTTCGATGTCTTCTACTTAAATTGCACAAATTTATTGTCATTACAAAAAATTAACAGGAAATGAAAGGTTAGAAACAACCATATGCAACAAACTAAACAACCGTAACAAAACATAGTCTGTCATTCTGCAACACTGGTTCGAGCAACACCATTCGAACAAGCGTTCGCACACCCTCATTCGAACAGGTTCGCGAGACCCTATGCGAACAGGCGAAAAAACGCTCAGGAGGTGTGACACAGATTTTAACACACTCGAACGTCTTTGTTCGAACGTGTTCGAAGCCCCGTGTTCGAACATGCGAAATTTCTTCAAAAAAAGACATTTTTCCTGGTCTTTTCCCCCCCTAACAGGGTGTGTTTTGAGTAGGAGGGGGTGTGGGAAAAGCAAAACCCTATATATATATATATATATATATATATATATATATATATAGGCTCATACTTCTTACAACCCCCAGCTACTCATTAGACACTTCTAACCCTTAAATATCCCAAAAATATCCTCCATGAGAAATCCTCCTCACACAGTATTTTAACCGATTTGAACACGATGCGTTCGAACCAGTTCGGAGGTGCGAACCCCCTCACGCTGCAAATCAAAGTCTTTTTGAAACAACGCATGTGGCATTTAATGTGGCCTACTCGAGAAATAGTTTTCTAGCACTACAATCTTTGAATCCTAATCGAATATGCTCTGTCAAATCCTCCTATTGTAAGTCCGATAAAGAAATTTATTCAACATGCAAAGTAGCTTTATTTACAATTTATTTGAATCTTGTTTCCTTATGGCATTTAATGGAGGTAAATTAACAACACAATCGTAGAAACAGATCAAAGTGAAGATTTCAAAAGTTCGGCGGGCCGTGCTCCGAACTTAATAAAAAACAATTTTAAGGGGGTTGTCTTTGAAAATAACACACTCGGTGCAGTGAAATCCGAACCGGTTCGGCCAAGCGTGCGCCGAACCGTACTTAATGTTTAAAAAAAATAGAAATCACAGATTTCATTAAGAGCATCTTGGTCTTTTCACCCCTTTATGGGGTGTCCAGTGAGTAGCTAGGGGGTTGGAATAAGTATGGGCCTATATATATTGTAATTAATTTTGGGCCCTAGAATATTGGCCTTAGGTCTAGGCCCTGTTCAGCAGCACAGCTTAAACAGGCCCAAAGCCGATCCTAAAATACTCGATGTTGGTTAGTGTGAAATTTTTTACTAAGAACGAGCGAAGATTAGTCTTTCTTTGAAAGTAGTGAGACACTCCATAGGTAACTAACAATGGTCCGAACGGAAAAAAAAAACTCGGGACAGATTGACGATTAAAAGATCTCAAGAAAAATTACAAATAAATAGGGGTGTTCAAAACAAAACCAAATCAATAGAAAACCGCAAACCGAACCGAACCACACCGAAAACCGCAAAAAACCGCTTTCTATTGGTTTTTTTCGGTCTTTATTATTATTGAACCGCGGGGTTCGGTATGGTCTGTGGTTTTTTTTATTACGGTAATCGAATCAAACCAAACCAAACAGCAAAATCCTATATACAAAAATAAAAGTAGATACAACAATATATCTAGAAAATAAGTTCATCATGAACTTAAAATGACATGGCATTTTAATTAAGCACATCGTACAAGAGAGTACTATATAGTATAAGTTTCTTCCTACTAAATAGTATAATAGTTTCTTCACAAACACCTCTCTTCATCAACAAATTATATTTTCCGTTCCAAATAAGAGTCATCAATGTTTCCTAACATTTATTAATTTATTTGGTCATGTTTTCTTCTGCCACGTTGGGTAAGCCAATCTACAACCTTTTAAATTGTGTTTTGTCTCATCAAAAAAACCGAACCAACTAAATATATCCAAACCGTATTAGTTTGGTTTGGTTTGTTTTTATTTTGGAAGCCAACTGAACCAAACCAAACCGCATCTATTTTAACCGTGCGACTCGGATCACTTGTTTGCTCACAACCGAACCAATCCG
This sequence comes from Oxytropis ochrocephala, assembly GCA_020916435.1. Lineage (NCBI taxonomy): Eukaryota > Viridiplantae > Streptophyta > Magnoliopsida > Fabales > Fabaceae > Oxytropis > Oxytropis ochrocephala. Next base: position 45,191,435 of record CM037090.1, on the reverse strand, counting down.
CACCGCGAACACCTCTACAAATAAATAATGCGATAAATAATTGAATACTGAGATATTTTATATAAATAAATTTCAAAATCCAGGCCCGACCCAATGATAGAAGCCTCGCACCAAAAATAAAAGTCCTCAGCCTAAAATATGACCTCACCAAAAACTACATATATTTAAGGCTTAAATATATGTTACCCTCTGCAAATATACTCATTATCCATTTACCCCCCTGTAAATATAAAACTTTTAAAAAAGACCTTGCAAATATAAATTATTTCTAGTTACCCCTCTGCTGTTAGATTTGGTTAACAGCGTTAAGTGTATGTTGAAACACTTATTATTTGCAGGGTGGTAAATGGATAATGAGCGTATTTGCAGGGGGGTAAATGGATAATGAGGATATTTGCAGGGGGTAACATATATTTACGTAGGGGGTAAATGGATAATGAACATATTTGCAGAGGGTAACATATATTTACACTTAACGTTGTTAACAAAATCTAACAACTGGGGGGGTGATAACTCATATTTATATGAGTTATTTATACTCATTCAAAGAATAAATCACGCAAGTTCTCCAACAATACAAGGTTAATTTGATTAGTTTTATGTTAATTTCTTAGTTCTGAGTAAATGAAAGGTTAAATAGATAAATCTGTGCATTTTGGCACCAAGTGGTGCCTTTGAGAGCGTTTTGATACTTCTCGTGCTTGTGCAGGAAAAAAAGTGCTGAACGTTACCACGTCCCTCACCACGTCAGAGTGAGCAGCAGAGCAAGAGGTGAAAGATCTCAATTTTGGCGTACTAGTAATGATGGTCAAAGATATAAAAAGTCAGAAGATCTTCTATTCCCCATGAGCTGACACGGAAGATACGGTAGCAGCATGCATGATTGTCGTGCGTAAGAAAACAGACTTGGTAGGTGGGCAAGTGACATCAGCAACACGTGAGCAATGAGGCTATTTAATGAAGACTCAATTCTCTAAAGGCACGCGCATCTGAGAACCATTCATACATTTCACTCCATCTTCATCCCTTCACCATCCCTCCATTAATTTTCAGAGATAGTTTGTAAAGAAGATCCGGAAGCAGGACTTACGTATTTTGCTTTTCGAACTTTTATTTTATTTTCTACACTCTTTGTGAGACTCGGACGTTGTAACGTCTCTACAGTGCATACATCTTTGAAGAGTTACTTAGGTGTATCTTTTGCACTTAGTTCTTTTCTTTTATGTATGGTATTTGGATTACTCCTTATCATTCTCAGAAAGATGCTCAGCATGAGCTAAACACTTTGTAGTTGAGTTGTTGCTTTGCTTGTAATGAATTTCTAGTTGATGTTATGAAGTATTGACGTTGCATGTTTTAAATCTTTGTGTGAAAATATTTCCAAACTTGTTTTGAGGTTGGCCTCTTAAAATAGGTAGATTCATAGGTACGTGGACATGTTCTATGAAAAGAAATCAAAGATTTATATGAACGAACGATGCACTAAAGACATTTAGGCATTTTTATCTAAGTCTAGACATAGAACGGATAATAGTTCATAGAATATTCTTTGTGGGTGCTTAAAATACAGGAGTGGGCCTATTTAGGAACCTAGACATAGGACCTCTTATACTTGAAACTCGACGTTTTGTCTTTGAAAAGCATAGTTCTTTTACATGAGCGTTCAAACGTGGCCACGTCTATACAAAATAACATTTTATGCGTTATAGCGTGTAAACATTATAACGTCGACTAGAAAGGATTTATTTGCATGCAACAACCCAACTCATCTTCATCCATATTCACAACCAACATTTGTTTACTTGCTTTATTTACATCTTTAACATTAAAACCAACTCTTATTGCCGATTTGTTACTTGATTCTCTTGTGTTTTTGAAACTTGAACTTTAAAAGCATACCAATCCCTCGTGGGAACGATCTCGTACTTAAATCCACTTTATTACTTGTACGAGCGTGTATACTTGCACTATATTTGCGAATACCACCACGAACGCAACAAGTTTTTTGGCGCCGTTGTTAGGGATTGTAGTTAACTTTTATTGTTCAAAGGTATTAGAACACAAGTTGAAAGAATTTTCTTGTGTTGTTTGTTGTTTACGTGTTTGAGCAGTAGAAGTTACTGGCGTATGCTTAGTACCAACTCAAGCTCTAGTTCAACTGAACCAAGGAGTGAGTCTGAGCCTGAGTTTGATCCAGAACCTGAAAGAACTTTCAGGGAACTAAGGAGACAACAAAGGTTAAGAAGGAGGCAACAACAACAACAACAACACCCAACCATGTCCGATCATAACACTTTGGTTCTAGAGGTGGACATACACCAAGAGGAGGTAGAGGACATGGTCGTGGACCACAAACTCATCTTGAGACAATAGTTGTTGATGATGAACACGGCAAAGGCAAAGACTCATCAATGCAGACCACAACATATGGTCAATGATAGGGACAGGCCTATGCGTGATTATGCCGCGTGCTCAACCCCTCGCCGGCTACAAGCAGGCATTGCAAGACCAACCCTTCACACTGGTCACTTTGAGTTCAAGCCAATGATGTTCCAAATGCCGCAAAGCTGCAGGGGCAATTTGGAGGTTTCCTCAAGAAGATCCATATTCTCACCTAAGGCAATTTACGGATGTGTGCAAAGAACTTTATCATCCCTGGAGTCTCAGAGGATGCTTTTAGATTGAAGCTCTTCCCATACTCACTCAAGGATAAGGCAAAAAATTGGTTGAACTCCTAGGAGCCGAATTCAATTCACACTTGGGATGTGCTAGCAGAGAAGTTCCTTGCAAAATACTTCCCTCCCAACAAGAATGCTAAGTTAAGGAATGACATCACTTCCTTCAAACAACGGGAAGGGGAATCATTATTTGAAGCTTGGGAAAGGTGGAAGGAATTACTGAGAATGTGTCCACACCATGGCATTCCTGTGGTGATCCAAATGGAGACGTTCTATAATGGTCTAGATCAGCCTACTAGGTTGATACTTGATGCTTCATCATGTGGTGTCATTCTAAATATGTCCTTTTCTGAGGCATGCAAGCTTATTGATGACATAGCCACCCATAACTCTCATTGGCCATCTGATAGATTTACTCCTAGAAAGAAGGCAGGTGTCCATGAAATAAGTGAAGTAACTGCTCTTTCTGCTCAAGTGCCTACTTTAACCAACATGATCAAAACTTTAAGTACACCAAACGTGGCCACGTCTGAGAAGCAGACTGCTGCAGCAGTTGAACCTACCCACTCTGGGGGAGTAGTGTGTGTCTATTGTGAAGAAGGGCATGTGTATGAAGAATGTCCCTATAACCCTCAGTCTGTAAACTTTGTATCTCAGAACAAAGGAAACGGTCCCTATTCCAACTCCTACAATTCAAACTGGAGAAATCATCCAAATTTCAGTTGGAGAAACAACAATGCACTGAATACCAGCAATACTGCTCCTGCAATACCTCCAGGATTCCCCCCTCAACAACAACAACAGAGGCAGTATGTGCAGAATAACAACAATAGCAACTTGGAGGCCATGATGAAAAGCTTCATAAGTGATTGTAAAACAACTCTGCAAACTCATGAGTCTTCAATCAAAACTCTGGAAAATCAAATTGGACAGATAGCTTCAGCTCTCACTCAGAGGCAGAATGGATCTCTCCCTTCTACAACTGAAACTCCATCATCATCATCAAACCCTAATGGTAATAATGGGGTGAATGGACAGGTAAATGCAATTTCTTTAAGAAGTGGTACTGAATATCCTGAACCAACTATGCCTGTGGAGGAAGAAGTACCAGAGAAGGTGAAAGAGGTGCCAGAGAAAGAGAAAAAGAAAGGGAAAGAGGCAAGTTCAAGTGGTGTGAAAGATACTCCAGACATTGTGATGTCTAAGCCAGACGTTACGACGTCTAGTTTTGAACCAGGAATCAAGACTGTGCCTAGGCTTGTACCTGAGTATCCTCCTACACCATACCCACAAAGATTGAAGAAAGCTCATGAAGACAAGCAATTCAGCAAGTTTATGGAGATGTTAAAGCAGTTACACATCAACCTTCCTTTGGTTGAAGCTTTGCAACAGATGCCTAACTATGCTAAGTTCCTGAAAGACATCATCACCAAAAGGAGAAGGCTAGGGGAGTTTGAAACTGTTGCTTTTAAACGAAGAATGTAATTTAATTATGCGAGAATAAGCTCCTAGAAAACTCAAGGACCCTGGCAGTTTTACTATACCATGCTCCATAGGAGATTTTTATATTGGCAAAGCTTTGTGTGACTTGGGAGCAAGTATCAACTTGATGCCCAAGTCCATTTATGATAAACTTGGTATAGGAAGCTGCGGACCTACTTCTTTAAGTCTAACTTTAGGTGATAAAAGTAGAGTTTATCACGAAGGCATACTAGAAGATGTTTTGATTAAACTTGACAAGTTTGTGTTTCGAGTGGATTTTGTTATTTTGGATTTTGATGCGGATAAAGAAGTTCCCATCATTCTGGGAGACCATTCTTAGCTCTTTGGAAGGACAATCATTGATGTGCGAGAAAGGAGAATTAATCATGAGAGTCAATGACCAAGAAGTCAAGTTCAACGTCCTCAATGCACTCAAATATCCAGATCCAAACACAGAGGAATGTTCGTATGTGGTTGCCATTGATCATATGGTGCAAAAACAGTTCAACAAAGATAATGATCATTTGGAGAAGATTCTGGGCAATAATGAAATGCAAGAGTTGTTAGCAGAAGAAGTTGTTCCTCTAGACGTTGTAACGTCTAATACAAACGTGGTCACGTTTGAGCCCCCTACACCAAAGTCATGGACAAAGAGGTACGAATCCTTGGGGCAAGAGGAATCAAATCTTAAGAAGAATGTGCCTTCCATAAAAGAACCATCGACCTTGGAACTAAAGGTGTTACCTGATCATCTAAAATATGTCTTTTTAGGGGAAAATGATTCCTTACTAGTGATCATTTCTTCCAAGCTCACCCAAGAGCAGGAAAGTGATCTCATTACTACCCTGAAGAGACATAAAAAGGCAATTGGCTGGCAAATGGCCGACATCAAAGGTATCAGTCCCACAATCTGCATGCACATAATTGTTTTGGAGGAAAATGCCAAGAATAACATTGAAGGGCAGAGGAGATTAAGCCCAATAATGAAGGAGGTGGTTAAGAAAGAGATCATCAAGTGGTTGGATGCAGGAATCATCTACCCTATTAGTGACAGCTCCTGGGTAAGTCCAGTACAATGTGTGCCAAAGAAGGGTGGAGTTACTGTGATAACAATTGATAAGAATGAGCTAATTCCAACAAGGACAGTAACAGGCTAGAGGATATGCATGGATTATAGAAAGCTAAACAAAGAAACTAAGAAGGATCATTTCCCTCTTCCATTCATTGATCAGATGCTAGACAGGCTTGCAGGCAAGGATTTCTATTGTTTTCTTGATGGTTAGTCAGGCTACAACCAGATAGCCATAGCACCTGAAGATCAAGAAAAGACAACATTCACTTGTCCCTATGGTACCTTTGCTTTCAGGAGGATGCCATTTGGGATGTGCAATGCTCCTGCAACATTTCAAAGGTGCATGATGGCATTATTTTCTGATTTCATTGAGAATTCCATGGAAGTTTTTATGGACGATTTCTCAGTCTATGGAGATTCATACAAGGCATGCCTGGATAATTTGGAAGGAGTTCTGATAAGGTGTGAAGAGACCAACCTAGTTCTTAACTGGGAAAAATGCCATTTCATGGTACAAGAAGGAATAGTGTTGGGGCACAGAATATCAAAGAAAGGATTAGAGGTGGATAGAGAAAAGATTGATGTTATTGATAAGCTACCTCCACCAACAACTATCAAAGGAGTCAGAAGTTTCTTAGGACATGCAGGGTTTTACAGAAGATTTATCAAGGACTTTTCAAAGATTTCAAAACCCCTGTGTCTGTTATTGAAACGTGACAACGTCTTCAACTTTGATGAACAATGTCATGAAGCTTTCAACAAACTGAAGATCGCCTTGGTGATTTGCTCGGTAATAGTCACTCCAGATTGGTCTAAGCCATTTGAGTTGATGTGTGATGCAAGTGATTATGCTGTAGGAGCTGTATTGGGGCAAAGGTATGGAAAAAAATTTCATTCTATTTATTATGCCAGTAAAACCTTAGATGATGCCCAATTAAATTATACTGTGACTGAAAAAGAGCTTTTGGCTGTAGTATTTGCTTTTGATAAGTTTAGATCTTACTTAGTGGGTGCAAAAGTGGTTGTTTATCTCGATCATTCAGCCATTAAGTACTTAATTTCTAAAAAGATGCAAAGCCAAGGCTTATTAGATGGGTTCTCCTCCTCCAAGAATTTGACTTGGAAATTCGTGATAAAAAGGAGGTGGAGAACCAAGTAGCTGATAATCTTTCTAGGCTTGAGAATGTTGATGCAGGTACAGGTGAAGAGGAGATAAGAGAAAAATTCTCTGATGAGAGACTATTGTCAGTAGCCACAGTAGTTGAAGACGTTACCACGTCTATGACACTTTTCGTCAAGCGTTATAACGTCGATACTCTTGCACCATGGTATGCTGACATAGTTAATTTTCTTGTTAGCAAGATTGTGCCTGTAGGATTCAACTATCAACAGAAGAAGAGGTTCTTCCACACTATAAAGCAATATTTCTGGGATGAGCCATACTTGTACAAATTGTGTCCAGATCAGTTACTAAGAAGGTGTCTAGCTGAGGAAGAACAACTCCATGTGCTGCAACAATGTGACGCAGCACCTTATGGTGGACATTTTGGAGGTACCAGAACAGCTGCAAAGGTCCTACAATTTGGCTACTATTGGCCTACTCTCTTAAAGGATGCCCATGAGTTGGTAAGGAGTTGTGACAAGTGCCATAGGACAGGAAATATATCAAGCAAGCAGGAAATGCAACTCACAAACATTCTGGAAGTTGAGTTGTTTGATGTATGGGGAATGGATTTCATGGGACCATTTCCTATGTCTCATGGAAATCTCTACATTCTGGTAGCTGTGGATTACGTGTCAAAGTGGGTTGAAGCTGTGGCATTACCCAACAATGAAGCCAAATCAGTTAGCAAGTTCCTTAAAAACAATATATTCACAAGGTTTGGTACTCCAAGAGCCATAATCAGTGATGAAGGCTCTCATTTCTGCAACAAGCTAATTGAGAACCTGTTGGCTAAGTATGGAGAGAAACACAGAATTGCTACAGCTTATCACCCCCAAACCAGTGGCCAAGTAGATATATCCAACAGAGAAATCAAGAGAATACTGGAGAAAATGGTTGTTCCTAACAGAAAGGAATGGTCATTACACTTAGATGATGCACTGTGGGCCTACAAAACAGCATACAAAACACCATTGGACATGTCTCCTTACAAGCTAGTCTATGGTAAAGCTTGTCACCTACCAATTGAGCTCCAACATAAGGCCTATTGGGCTTTGAAGCAATTAAACTTGGATCATGCAAGGGCTGGTGAAGCAAGGTTACTACAATTAAATGAGCTAGAAGAGTTCAGACACCATGCTTATGAAAACTCAGCAATAGACAAGGAAAAGACCAAGAAGTGGCATGACCAGAGAATCCAAAGGAGAGAACTAGCAGAAGGACAACAGGTGTTGCTATTGATAACTCATATTTATATGAGTTATTTATAATCACTCAAGGATAAATCATGCAAGTTCTCTAGCAATACAAAGTTTATTTAATTAGTTTTATGTTAATTTCTGAGTTTTTAGTAAATAAGGGGTTAAAGAGATAAATCTGTGCGTTTAGGCACCAAGTGGTGCCCTTGAGAGCGTTTTGATGCTTCTTGTGCTTGTGCGGGGAAATAGTCTTTGAACGTTACCACGCCCTTCACCACGTCTATAGAAGTGCAGCTGAGCAAGGGTGAAAGATCTTCATTTTGGCGCGCTAGTAATGATGGTCAAAGATATAAAAAGTCAGAAGATCTTCTATTCCCCATAAGCTGACACGCAGATACACTGTAGCGCTGAACAGTGTCAGGCAGAAGAGAGGAAACAGACCTGGTAGGTGGGCAAGTGACATCAGCAACACGTGAGCAAGGGGCTATTTAATGAAGGCTAAACTCTCTCAAAGGACATCACTCATACACGAATACACCTTCATACACTCACTCCAGTTCATCACCCACCTTCATCCACTTCAGAAAGTGCATTAAAGAAGATCTGGAAACAGACTTTTTTTTTTACCTTTCTGAACCTTGTTTTATTTTCTGCATAACTCACTGCTGTGAGGCTCAGACGTTGTAACGTCTCTACAGCGTACATGCTGAAGAGCTACTTAGGTGTATCTTTTGCACTTAGTTTCTTTTCTGTTATGTATGGTATTTGGATTCTAAATCCTCATCATTCTGTAAGGATGCTCAGCATGAGCTAAACACTTTGTAGTTGAGTTGTTGTTTTGCTTATAATGAATTTCTAGTTAATGTTATGAAATATTGACGCTGCATGTTTTAAATCTTTGTGTCATAATATTTCCAAACTTGTTTTGAGGTTGGCCTCTTAAAATAGGTAGATTCATAGGTACAGACATGGTCTATGAAAAGAAATCAAAGATTTATATGAACGAACAATGTACTAAAGACATTTAGGCATTCTTATCTACGTCTAGACATAGAATGGATAATAGTTCATAGAACATTGCTGTGGGTGCTTAAAATACAGGAGTGGGCCTATTTAGAACCTAGACATAGGACCTCTTATATTTGAAACTCTGACGTTTTGTGCTGAAAAGCACAGCTCTTTTGCAACAGCGTTCAAACGTGGCCACTTCTATACAAAATAACATTTGTACTTAATAACGTGTAAACGTTATAACGTCTGACTAGAAAGGATTTATTCTGCATGCAACAACTCAACTCATCTCTCATCCATAATCACAACCAATATTTGCTTACTTGTTTTATTTACATCTTTAGCTTTAAAACCAACTCTTATTGCCGATTTGTTACTTGATTCTCTTGTGTTTTGAAACTTGAACTTTGAAAAGTATACCAATCCTCGTGGGAACGATCTCTTACTTAAAACCACTCTATTACTTGTACGATGTGTATACTTGCACTATAATTGCGAAAACCACACAAATATACCAACGCAACAAGTTTTTGGCGCCGTTGCCGGAGATTGTAGTAACTTTGATTGTTCAAAAAATATTAGAACACAAGTTGAAAGAATTTTACTGTGTTGTTTGTTGTTTCTGTGTTTGAACAGGTAGACGTTACAACGTATGCTTAGTTCCAACTCAAGCTCTAGTTCAGCTGAACCAAGGAGTGAATCTACACCTGAGTTTGATCCAGAACCTGAAAGAACTTTCAGACAACTAAGGAGACAACAAAGGTTAAGAAGGAGGCAACAACAACAAGAACTACACCCAACCATGTCTGAGCATAACACTGGTTCTAGAGGTGGACATACACCAAGAGGAGGTAGAGGACATGGTCGTGGACCACAAACTCATACAGAGACAATAGTTGTTGATGATGAACACTACCAAAGGCAGCAACTCATCAATGCAGGACCACAAGATATGGTCAATGACAGGGACAGGCCTATGCGTGATTATGCCGTGCTCAACCCTGCTCATCTACAAACAGGCATTGCAAGACCAACCCTTCATACTGGTCATTTTGAGTTCAAGCCAATGATGTTCCAAATGCTACAAACTGCAGAGCAATTTGGAGGCTTCGCTCAAGAAGATCCATATTCACACCTAAGGCAATTTCTGGATGTGTGCAGCAACTTTATCATCCCTGGAGTCTCAGAGGATGCTTTTAGATTGAAGCTCTTCCCATACTCACTCAAGGATAAGGCTAAAAATTGGTTGAACTCCTTGGAGCCAAATTCAATTCACACTTGGGATGAGCTAGCAGAGAAGTTCCTTGCAAAGTACTTCCCTCCCAACAAGAATGCTAAGCTGAGAAATGATATCACTTCCTTCAAAAAAAGGGAAGGGGAATCATTATTTAAAGCTTGGGAGAGATGGAAGGAGGTACTGAGAATGTGCCCACACCATGGCATTCCTGTGGTGATCCAAATGGAGACTTTCTATAATGGTCTAGATCAGCCTACTAGGTTGATACTTGATGCTTCATCAGGTGGTGTCATTCTGAATATGTCCTTTTCTGAGGCATGCAAGCTTATAGATGACATAGCCACCCACAACTCTCATTGGCCATCTGATAGATTTACTCCTGGAAAAAAGGCAGGTGTCCATGAGATAAGTGAAGTGACTGCTCTTTCTGCTCAAGTGGCTACCTTGACCAACATGATCAAAACTTTGAGTACTTCAAACGTGGCCACGTCTGAGAAGCAGACTGCTGCAGCAGTAGAATCCACACATTCTGGGGGAGTAGTATGTGTTTATTGTGAAGAAGGGCATGTGTATGAAGAGTGTCCTTACAATCCTCAGTCTGTAAACTTTGTATCTCAGAACAAAGGAAACTGTCCCTATTCCAACTCCTATAATTCAAATTGGAGAAATCATCCAAATTTTAGTTGGAGAAACAACAATGCACTGAATACCACCAATACTGCTCCTGCAATACCTCCAGGATTCCCCCCTCAACAACAACAACAGAGGCAGTATGTGCAGAATAACAACAATAGAAATTTGGAGGCCATGATGAAAAGCTTCATCAGTGATTGTAAGACAACTTTGCAAACTCATGAGTCTTCAATCAAAACTCTAGAAAATCAAATTGGGCAGATAGCTTCAGCTCTCACTCAAAGACAGAATGGATCTCTCCCTTCTACAACAGAAACACCATCATCATCATCATCATCCAACCCTAATGGTAATAATGGGGGAAATGGACAGGTAAATGCAATTTCTTTAAGATGTGGTACTGAATACCCTGAACCAACTATGCCTGTGGAGGAAGAAGCACCAGAAAAAGAGAAAAAGAAAGGGAAAGAGGCAAGCTCAAGTGGTGTGAAAGATACTCCAGACATTGTGATGTCTAACCCACACGTTACAACGTCTAGTTTTGAACCAGGAATCAAGACTGTGCCTAGGCTTGTACCTGAGTATCCTCCTCCACCATACCCTCAAAGATTGAAAAAGGCTCATGAAGATAAGCAGTTCAGCAAGTTCATGGAGATGTTAAAGCAGTTACACATTGATCAGTGCATTTTAATGTACTCTTTATAGCTTTTCACTTAGTGTTTTTAATTGTGTTCCGTGCCTAATATTCAAGTCTTAGCACGTTTCTAGACTTTGGGTCTTATTTGAGCAGTATAGCAATTTATTGCTTAATTCATACTTTTATTGCATATTGACCCCTGTCTACTCTGCAGGTCATAACTTTGGCCACGTTTATCCGATTGAGGCGTGCAAGTATGCGTTGGAAAGCTAAGGAACAGAGCTACAATTCTTCTGTTGAGCGTGAAACCCAATTCGGAAGTACTGAAGGCCATAACTGCAAAATACCGAAGCAGTTTAATGTAAAACGGGTTTCGGGCCAAATATTAGTTTGTTAACGGGCTTTTATCCTAGTAACCCGTTTAGGAACTTAGGGTTTTCGTTTTTCCTTTATAGATCTAGCTGGTCAGCAGCCGTCTTTGAACAATCTTACGCATTCCTACTTTCAATTTTACGTTTTGTGCCCTAACCTCCATGGAAGCCTAAAACCCAAAGTCAATTCATTGGTGAAGGGTGTTGCTGTAAGGATTTTGAGGTTCAGTGCTTTAATGTTTATTTCGTTTTTATGGTTTTAATTCTTTCTCTATCAATTTCATATTTGTAATTCTTGCTGCAAATTCAGTTTGTGTTTTGCTTAATTACTCAAACTCTGTGATTTGCTTATGTGATTAGTTTCCTGATTCAGTTTTGCTTAATCACTTAATCATGATTCTATTCCACAACTTTCATCATTTGAACTATTTTATCGCTTGTTTAATCTAGTTTGGATAGGAATTGATAGAGTCTATGACGCTTGTTTATAGGATTGTGTAATTCGGTTATGATATTAATTGTATTCTTGACGCTTGTTCACTATCACGATTGATTGAACACACTGTTTTGACGCTTGCTTTAAAACATTGTGAATTCGTATGAACTGACTAACGCTTGTTTAGTTAGTTTATTGTTAATCAAGAATTATCAAACCCCTTGCACGAATATTTATTTTAGAACCGATGATAAATCCAAGAAGCGCACATGAAACCAATGGATTGATTGTCTATCTTTAATTGTTTTTTTTCCTTCATTAAACATCAAACTCTTTTCCTAAAAAAAAACCCCTTTTACTGTTAACTTTGTTCTTGATTTTGGTAATTTCAGAATTAGAGATCCTCGTGAGACGACCAAGGTTAACTTACCTTGTTACTATATTTTACACTTTTCATTATTTTGACCCGCGTACGACCGCTGATCAAATTGGCGCCGTTGCCGGGGATCTCTAATTAGGGATTTCCAATTTCAAGAACCTCACTAACCACTAACCTTTTTTCTCTTAGTTTTGCTTCTTTGCAGGTTCTTTCGATTTCGGCTTCGTTCAATTCTGACTCAGATTAAGTGAAAAAAAAATCGATTTTTTGGGTGATCTCGTCAGATCTCCTCGAAAATTGGTCAGAAAATCAGAAAAAATTCAAGGAATAGGACTCCCAAAGGGAGCTTAGGCCGAAAAATCCAAAATTTCTTCTTTTACATTTTCGTTTCAATTATTTTAATTTTTCATATTTTCAAATAAATCCAAAAAAAATTCGCATTTATTTATTTTGATTTTATTAGATTTGTAGTGGTGTTTTTATGTTTTTAGATTAGATTTAATTCGTTTTTGATTTTCTTCCTTAATTTTAGCATTAGTTTTAATTTTCTGATTTGGTCCATTTATTTTGATATTTTTCTGATTTACCTAATGTTTAACGATTCTTCTTTTTTCTATTCTGATTCTGATTTTGTTGACTGTGAGATGACCACTATTTATGAACCCTCACTAGAGGATCTTGTAAAAGAAATGGCTATTCAAAATCTTATAATCCAACAAAGAACAGATTCAACACTTAGGAATTAGAGATAATATTTGGACAGCTAACCTCTGCAGTTAATCAGATGCAGACCCAAAGATCAAACAACCTGCCTGACCAAGAAGTAGTGATTCCTAATGTCCCAAATACTCCCATTTTCAGTGCAACTACTCCTGTTGAAACTCCAGAGGTACCCACATCAGTTGTTATGAAAAATTACAAGGTTGCTGAACATGTTGGTCATGAGAAATACACACCACCACTACCCTTCCCTCAAAGAGAAGTGACTAAAAAACACCCCATGGAAGAGCATTCCCTTTGTAAAATGGAATTGCTTGATGCTTTGGTTGATTATACATGTTCTAATAATCCTTCTCTTTGTCTTTGAGATTGAAAATACTTTGCGAGTTGATACACTTTCCATAGATGGTGTTGTGGATGTAGTTGTTGCTTCCTTGGAGTGACCACATGTTGTAGAGCTTAAACAACTCCACGAGAACTCTAAATGCGACCATTTAGGGGAAGTGAAATTTTTCTATGATTATTTCAACTAACCTTGAATCTGATCAGGAAAAGTCGTCTCCATTTCTAAGGGAACATAGGAAAGGTATCGGATGGACGTTGGTGGAGATTCCTAGTAAGAAAGTGTGGCAAACACAGCAACAACTAAGCCCCTTGATTATGGATTTGTGTAAGAAGAAGGTGACCAAACATGTGTGCGCTAACCATAAAAGATCTTTCTTTGGCAAATACCAACCACACACAAGCTTCAAGTTCTCCACCTTCAAGAGGGAGTTTTCTTTCCTTATCCTTAAGTTATACATGTTGCTTACTTTGAGGACAATGTGTGATTTAAGTGTGGGGGTGTGTCTTTTTGTTTTTATGTTTTTAATCTTTAACTATAAAAAAAGAAAAAAAAGTTGTTGCATGTTTTTCCATGAATTCTATGTTTGTACAAGTTGTGAGTGATTTTGACTATTCTAGGACCATGGGTGATTTGGCATGATTTGATTGATTTCTTGTTGCTCTTGGTATAATAAGTTGGGTATGAGCACTAAATACTGCATCATCTGTGATAGTCATTAACCACAGTGAGAATTGAGCCTCTTTATGGATGGACTACATTTTGCCATTCTCTCCTTTCTTGTGTGTGACTCACTCATGTTTGTTAGTTACTCTAGAACTTGACTTGATTCTTGTTGAAACACTTGTTCACATGCATGTTTGAAATGATCTAGGCAATTCTATTTTTCTTAGCTACTAGCCAAATAAGCCTACCCTGAATTTATCCCTTTGTGTAAGCCCCTCTGAGCCTTTTTATCTCATTCCTTGTTTTATAGCTCATTACAAGCCTAAAAGAGAAAAACAATGATATTACCCAATCTTAGAGGGTGAAAGAGCTTTGATTTGAAAATTGTCATATCCATAAGTGTGGGGGTGTCCAATTTGTGTAATTGTGGTTCTCACTTGGGTTGATTCTTGGGTTCTCAATGGAAAGTTTGGCAAGTACATTTGTATAGAAAAAATACTCCACAAAAAAGAAAAAAAATGAAAAAAAAAAAAGAAGAAAAAAAATAGAAAAAGAAAAAAAAAAGTCAAAAAAAAAGAAAAAAAAAAAAGAAAGAAAAATTTCATATATCTTTTTATTTTTGTTTTTGTATGAAGGAGAGTGAATGTTGTATGAAGAGAGTTATGGAGAGAAGTCTCAAAATTGTGAATTTAGTCATATCTCGTAGAAGTTGGACCCTCTCATGCTCACTTTACAGTTGATTTTCATTGCTTTTTCATCCTCTTTGATTTTTTTAAGCTTAGTTCCCCCTTAGGATTATCCCACCTTGACCTTGGCCCCATTACAACCCTTATAAAGACCTTTTGATCTTATGTGCATGTGTTCTTAAGTGTGGATGTTAGAAGCTTGTCAAGCATATGGTAGTACTAACTTTCATTGATGTGCTTATTATATATATGAGAGTAAACACAAGCCTAGACACTTGAGTGATTGAGAGCATTACTTATATAAATCCTGTGAGGACTCATCACTTATGATTCACTCGTTGGTGCTCTTACCTCTTGTTTACCTAGGTTGCAATTAAGTGCTATCTCTGAATGTCATTCTCCTTGAATCCTATGAAAAGCATCTCTCTTATGACTTTGCATTCTTTGGGTTCATTGGAAACTCATGTTTTGCTTTTGTCTTGTTTGTGTGTTTTGCCCGGAGTGCAAAAGCTTAAGTGTGGGGAATTTGATCGAGTGCATTTTAATGTACTCTTTATAGCTTTTCACTTAGTGTTTTTAATTGTGTTCCGTGCCTAATATTCAAGTCTTAGCACGTTTCTAGACTTTAGGTCTTATTTGAGCGATATAGCAATTTATTGCTTAATTCATACTTTTATTGCATATTGACCCCTGTCTACTCTGCAGGTCATAACTTTGGCCACGTTTATCCGATTGAGGCGTGCAAGTATGCGTTGGAAAGCTAAGGAACAGAGCTACAATTCTTCTGTTGAGCGTGAAACCCAATTCGGAAGTACTGAAGGCCATAACTGCAAAATACCGAAGCAGTTTAATGTAAAACGGGTTTCGGGCCAAATATTAGTTTGTTAACGGGCTTTTATCCTAGTAACCCGTTTAGGAACTTAGGGTTTTCGTTTTTCCTTTATAGATCTAGCTGGTCAGCAGCCGTCTTTGAACAATCTTACGCATTCCTACTTTCAATTTTACGTTTTGTGCCCTAACCTCCATGGAAGCCTAAAACCCAAAGTCAATTCATTGGTGAAGGGTGTTGCTGTAAGGATTTTGAGGTTCAGTGCTTTAATGTTTATTTCGTTTTTATGGTTTTAATTCTTTCTCTATCAATTTCATATTTGTAATTCTTGCTGCAGATTCAGTTTGTGTTTTGCTTAATTACTCAAACTCTGTGATTTGCTTATGTGATTAGTTTCTGATCAGATTTTGCTTAATCACTTAATCATGATTCTATTCCACAACTTTCATCATTTGAACTATTTTATCGCTTGTTTAATCTAGTTTGGATAGGAATTGATAGAGTCTATGGCGCTTGTTTATAGGATTGATGAATTCGGTTATGATATTAATTGTGTTCTCGACGCTTGTTCACTATCACGATTGATTGAACACTTTGTTTTGGCGCTTGCTTTAAAACATTGTGAATTCGTATGAACCGACTAACGCTTGTTTAGTTAGTTTATTGTTAATCAAGAATTATCAAACCCCTTGCACGAATATTTATTTTAGAACCGATGATAAATCCAAGAAGCGCACGTGAAACCAATGGATTGATTGTCTATCTTTAATTGTTTTTTTTCCTTCATTAAACATCAAACTCTTTTCCTAAAAAAAAACCCCTTTTACTGTTAACTTTGTTCTTGATTTTGGTAATTTCAGAATTAGAGATCCTCGTGAGACGACCAAGGTTAACTTACCTTGTTACTATATTTTACACTTTTCATTATTTTGACCCGCGTACGACCGCTGATCAAATTGGCGCCGTTGCCGGGGATCTCTAATTAGGGATTTCCAATTTCAAGAACCTCACTAACCACTAACCTTTTTTCTCTTAGTGTTTAAAACTAATGCTAAAATTAAGGAAGAAAATCAAAAACGAATTAAATCTAATCTAAAAAACATAAAAACACCACTACAAATCTAATAAAATCAAAATAAATAAATGCGAATTTTTTTTGGATTTATTTGAAAATATGAAAAATTAAAATAATTGAAACGAAAATGTAAAAGAAGAAATTTTGGATTTTTCGGCCTAAGCTCCCTTTGGGAGTCCTATTCCTTGAATTTTTTCTGATTTTCTGACCAATTTTCGAGGAGATCTGACGAGATCACCCAAAAAATCGATTTTTTTTTCACTTAATCTGAGTCAGAATTGAACGAAGCCGAAATCGAAAGAACCTGCAAAGAAGCAAAACTAAGAGAAAAAAGGTTAGTGGTTAGTGAGGTTCTTGAAATTGGAAATCCCTAATTAGAGATCCCCGGCAACGGCGCCAATTTGATCGTGATAAATGCTGGTCAAAATAATGAAAAGTGTAAAATATAGTAACAAGGTAAGTTAACCTTGGTCGTCTCACAAGGACCTCTAAAACTTGGTCGTCTCACAAGTAACAAGGTAAGTTAACCTTGGTTAGTGAGGTTCTTGAAATTGGAAATCCCTAATATAAGTGAAATGCTTATTATATATATGAGAGTAAACACAAGCCTAGACACTTGAGTGATTGAGAGCATTACTTATATAAATCCTGTGAGGACTCATCACTTATGATTCACTCGTTGGTGCTCTTACCTCTTGTTTACCTAGGTTGCAATTAAGTGCTATCTCTGAATGTCATTCTCCTTGAATCCTATGAAAAGCATCTCTCTTATGACTTTGCATTCTTTGGGTTCATTGGAAACTCATGTTTTGTTTTTATGTCTTGTTTTTTGTGTTTTGCCCGGAGTGCAAAAGCTTAAGTGTGGGGGAATTTGATCAGTGCATTTTAATGTACTCTTTATAGCTTTTCACTTAGTGTTTTTAATTGTGTTCTGTGCCTAATATTTAAGTCTTAGCACGTTTCTAGACTTTGGGTCTTATTTGAGCGAGATAGCAATTTATTGCTTAATTCATACTTTTATTGCATATTGACCCCTGTCTACTCTGCAGGTCATAACTTTGGCCACGTTTATCCGATTGAGGCGTGCAAGTATGCGTTGGAAAGCTAAGGAACAGAGCTACAATTCTTCTGTTGAGCGCGAAACCCAATTCGGAAGTACTGAAGGCCAAAACTGCAAAATACCGAAGCAGTTTAATGTAAAACGGGTTTCGGGCCAAATATTAGTTTGTTAACGGGCTTTTATCCAAGAACCCATTAAGGGATTAGGTTTTTCGTTTTATTCTTATAGACTTGGCTGGAGCAGCCGTCTTGGACCATCTTACACATTCCTACTTTCAATTTTACGTTTTGTGCTTTAACCTCCATGGAAGCTTAAGACCCTAGATCAATCTATTGGTGAAGGGTGTTGCTGTAAGGATTTTGAGGTTCGATTGCTTAATGTTTATTTAGTTTTTATGGTTTTAATTCTTTCTCTATCAATTCCATCTCCGTAATTTTTGTTGCAAATTCGGTTTGTGTTTTGTTTAATTACTCAAACTCTGTGATTTGCTTATGTGATTCGTTTTATGATTCGGTTTTGCTTAATCACTTAATCATGATTCTGTTTTGCAACTTTCATTATTCAAACTATTTTATCGCTTGTTTAATCTAGTTTGGATAGGAATTGATAGAGTCTATGACGCTTGTTTATAGGATTGAAAGAATTCAGTTATGATGTTAATTGTGTTAGTGGCGCTTGTTCACTATCACGATTGATTGAACACACTGTTTTGACGCTTGCTTTAAAACTGTGTGAATTCATATAAACTGACTGACGCTTGTTCACTTAGTTTATGATCAATCAAGAGTTATCAAACCTTGCACAAATCTTTATTTTAGAACCGATGATAAATCCGAGAAACACACCCGGAAACAATAGATTGATTGTCTCTCTTTAATTGAATTTCTTTGTTAAACAACAAACTCTTCACAAAACCCCCTTTTTATTGTTATTTGATCGTTCTTGATTTTGGTAATCTTAGTTTTAGAGGTCCTTGTGAGACGACAAAGGTTAACTTACCTTGTTACTATATTTTACACTTTTCATTATTTTGACCCGCGTACGACCGCTGATCACACATCAACCTTCCTTTGGTTGAAGCTTTACAGCAGATGCCAAACTATGCCAAGTTCTTAAAAGACATCATCACCAAAAGGAGAAGGCTAGGGGAGTTTGAAACTGTTGCTTTAACTGAGGAATGTAGTTTAATTATGCAGAATAAACTTCCTAGAAAACTCAAGGATCCTGGCAGTTTCACTATACCATGCTCCATTGGAGATTTTTACATTGGAAAAGCTTTGTGTGACTTGGGAGCAAGTATCAACTTGATGCCCAAGTCCATTTATGACAAACTTTGTATAGGAACTGCTAGACCTACTTCTTTAAGCTTAACTCTAGCCGATAAAAGTAGAGTTTACCCTGAGGGAATATTAGAAGATGTTTTGATTAAAGTTGACAAGTTTGTGTTTCCAGTGGATTTTGTTATTTTAGATTTTGATGCAGATAAAGAAGTTCCTATCATTCTGGGGAGACCATTCTTAGCTACTGGAAGGACAATCATTGATGTGTAGAAAGGAGAATTAATTATGAGAGTCAATGACCAATAAGTCAAATTCAACGTACTCAATGCGCTCAAATATCCAGATCCAAACACAGAGGAATGCTCGTATGTAGTTGCCATTGATCATATGGTTCAAAGGCAGTTCAACAAGGATAATGATCAGTTGGAGAAGATTCTGGGCAATAATGAAATACAAGAATTGTTAGCAGAAGAAGTGGTTCCTCTAGACGTTGTAACGTCTGTTGCAGACGTGGCCACGTCTGAGCCCCCTGCACCAAAGTCATGGACAAAGAGGTATGAATCTTTGGGGCAAGAGGAATCAAATCTTAAGAAGAATGTGCCTTCCATCAAAGAACCACCTACCTTGGAATTAAAGGTATTACCTGAGCATTTAAAGTATGTCTTTTTAGGGGAAAATGATTCCCTACCAGTGATCATTTCTGCTAAGCTCTCGCAAGAGCAAGAGAATGATCTCATTACTACCCTGAAGAGACATAAAAAAGCAATTGGCTGGCAAATGGCAGACATCAAAGGTATCAGTCCCACAATCTGCATGCATAGAATTGTCTTGGAGGAAAATGCCAAGAATAGCATTGAAGGGCAGAGGAGATTAAACCCCATAATGAAGGAGGTGGTTAAGAAACAAATTATCAAGTGGTTGGATGCAGGAATAATCTACCCTATTAGTGATAGCTCCTGGGTAAGTCCAGTACAGTGTGTGCCAAAGAAAGGTGGAGTTATTGTGGTAACAAATGATAAAAATGAGCTAATTCCAACAAGGACAGTAACAGGCTGGAGGATATGCATGGATTATAGAAAGCTAAACAAAGCAACTAAGAAGGATCATTTCTCTCTTCCATTCATTGATCAAATGCTAGAGCAAAGCTTGCGGGCAAGGATTTCTCTTGTTTCCTTGATGGTTATTCAGCTACAACCGGATAGCTATAGCTTTGAAGATCAAGAAAAGACAACATTCACTTGTCCCTATGGTACCTTTGCTTTCAGAAGGATGCCATTTGGGCTGTGCAATGCTCCTGCAACATTTCAAAGGTGCGTGATGGCCTTATTTTCTGATTTTATTGAAAATTCCATGGAAGTCTTTATGGACGATTTCTCAGTCTATGGAGATTCATATAAAACATGCCTAGATAATTTGGAAAGAGTTCTGATAAGGTGTGAAGAAACCAACCTAGTGCTCAATTGGGAAAAATGCCATTTCATGGTACAAGAAGGAATAGTGTTGGGGCACAAAATATCTAAGAAAGGGTTAGAGGTAGACAAAGCAAAGATTGATGTTATTGACAAACTATCTCCACCAGATTGGTCTAAGCCATTTGAGTTGATGTGTGATGCAAGTGATTATGCTGTAGGAGCTGTATTGGGGCAAAGGTATGGAAAAAAATTTCATTCTATTTATTATGCCAGTAAAACCTTAGATGATGCCCGATTATATTATAATTGTGGATGAAAAAAGAGTTTTTGGTGTTGTATTTGCTTTTGATAAGTTTAGATCTTACTTAGTGGGTGCAAAAGTTATTGTTTTTCTTGATCATTCAGCCATTAAATACTTAATTTCTAAAAAGATGCAAAGCCAAGGCTTATTAGATGGGTTCTCCTCCTCCAAGAATTTGACTTGGAAATACGTGACAAAAAGAGGGTGGAGAACCAAGTTCACGATCATCTTTCTAGGCTTGAGAATGTTGATGCAGTGCAGGTGAAGAGGAGATAAAAGGAAAATTCACGATGAGAGACTATTGTCGAGTAGCCTCGTGAGTTGAAGGCGTTACCACGTCTATGACACTTTCGTCAAAGCGTTATAACGTCGATACCATCGCACCATGGTATGCCGACATAGTTAACTTCCTTGTTAGCAAGATTGTGCTGGAGGATTCAACTATCAAAGAAAAGAAGAGGTTCTTCCACACTATAAAGCAATACTTACGGGATGAGCCATACTTGTACAAATTGTGTCCGATCGGTTACTAAGAAGGTGTCTAGGCGAGGAAGAACAACTCCATGTGTCGCAACAATGTCATTCAAAGACCTTATGGTGGACATTTTGGAGGTACGAGCACCATTTGCAAAGGTCCTACAATCGGCTACTATTGGCCTACACTATTCAAAGATGCACATGAGCTAGTCGGGAGATGTGATAAGTGCGGAAGGGCGGGTAATATATCAAGCAAGCGGAGATGCCACTCACAAACATTGCGAAGTTGAATTGTTTGATGTATGGGAATGGATTTCATGGGACCATTTCCTATGTCTCATGGAAATCTATATATTACCGTAGTTTGTGGATTACGTATCAAAGTGGGTTGAAGCCGTGGCATTACCCAACAATGAAGCCAAATCGATCAAACAAGTTCCTTAAAAGAATATATTCACAAGGTTTGGTACTCCAAGAGCCATAATCAGTGATGAAGGCTCTCATTTCTGCAACAAGCTAATTGAGAACATGTTGACTAAGTATGGAGTGAAACACAGAATTGCTACAGCCTATCATCCCCAAACCAGTGGCCAAGCAGAGGTATCCAACAGAGAGATCAAAAGAATACTGGAGAAAATGGTTGGTCCCAATGAGAAAGGAATGGTCACTACACTTGGATGATGCACTTTGGGCCTCTGAGCAAAGATACAAAACACCATTGGGCATGTCTCCCTACAAGCTAGTCTATGGTAAAACTTGTCACCTACCAATTGAGCTCCAACATAAGGCTTATTGGGCATTGAAGCAATTAAACTTGGATCATGCAAAAGCTGGTGAAGCAAGGTTACTGCAATTAAATGAGCTAGAAGAATTCAGACACCATGCTTATGAAAACTCAGCAATATACAAGGAAAAGACCAAGAAGTGGCATGATCAGAGAATTCAAAGGAGAGAACTGGCAGAAGGACAACAAGTGCTGTTATTCAATTCAAGGCTAAAGTTGTTCCCAGGAAAGTTGAAATCAAGGTGGTCAGGTCCTTTCAAATTAATGAAAATCTATCCTCATGGTGCTGTGGACTTATATGTTCAAAGTTAATGGCCAACGTGTGAAACAGTATCATGGAGAGCATGTGGAAAGGGACAAGATCCAATTATCCTTCAACAATTCTTGAATGAAAGAAACCAAAGTCTGGCTGAAGACTCTTAAAGCAAGCACTCTTGGGAGGCAACCCAATGATTTTTAATTAACCAACAATTTTTGTGTCTTTTTAATTTCTGTTTTGCAGGAATAAAGGTTGAAGAGAGGAGAAGGTGGTAGACGTCGTAACGTCTCAGGTGCATACTAGACGTGGGCACGTCTAGGTAGTCAGGGCAGATTTAAATTAAGTCAAAGGCGTGAGTGATGACGTGTCAGAAATGATTTCCCTCTGCAAAGACCGAACGTGGTAGCAGCACCGGCGACGTCATCTCCCCTCCCTAACTTGTCTAATCAACGGTTACTTTTCTCCATTACTCCACTCTACCATTTCTCAACTCCCCATAACCACTTCCCCATAAAAATCTAACCATTCACCATTATTCCACCACCTGCAAACTCTCACTAATCTCTCTCTCTCTGAAACCACAATCTTTCCCCTCTTTCTCAGAAAACCTAAAATTTCCAAAAATCCCCCACTCCCTTTCAAGCAATTTCTGCGAAATCACCATGACAAAAGTGAAGCAATCTGCTACCAAGTCCTCTGGGAAAGGCAAGCATACTGACCTAAGTTTATCCTCAGCCCCTATCCCTGAAACACCCAATCCATCCAAAAAGAAAGCCCTACTTCCAGAAAGGGGCTTTAGTCAAGAAAGCCCCAATCCTGATTTCCTTGCAACCGTCGCGGCGTTGGGCTGGCAAAAATTCGTTGTGCACAGAAAAGAGTACATTGCTACTTTGGTGCACGATTTCTACAAAGGGATCGTTGAGAGACCTGAAGGAGAGCCTTCCATTGTGTCAAAGGTGCGAGGAGAGGAAGTGAAGTTTGGGGTAAGAGTGATCAATGACTATTTTGGGCTAGGGTATTATGGGAAGGCTGTAGAGACCAAGCAAAAGACCTATGGGTGATGAAATGGAAGCTATCAAGGACAGGATTTGTGTAGAAGGTCTTTGTCTGGGAGAGAAGTGGTGAGCACGTGAGTGAGTTCAAAATCATGAAGAGGTACCTATGTGATGAAGCCAACACTTGGTTCCATTTCATAAAAGCCTTCGCTTAATTCCTACCTCTCACACCTCATGGGTAGATAAAAAGAGACTGATTGTGATTGATGCAATCATGTCAAGAGACAAGGTGAAGGTTGGAAAGTTGATCAACCGTGAGCTCAACAAATGGAAGAACAGGAAAGATGGGTACTTGTATTTCCCCTTGCATGATTCTTGATATGTGCATGGAGGTGGGGTAGAGATTGAAGCATCTAAAGCGAGGGAGCGACCTCAAGGCCCCCTTTTCAACAAAATTCAAGCCTAGGGTGAAATCTGCGGGAACTTCAAGCTCTGTTGATGTGAGACGTTGCAACGTCTGGAGGAGAGGCAGAACACCCTCGCTAAGTTTGTCAAAGAGCAATTTGAGTGGCAAAAGAAGGTATTTGCCCAAGTATCTAAACGAAAGAAGGGGATTGAAGAACTGTGTTGCCATTTGGATGCACGGGAAGAAAATGATGATGATGTTCCCTTATCAACAATCCAAAGAAGAGCTAGTGAAGAAAGAGAGGGCCAAGCGAGCAAGAAGCCCACCAAAAAGGAAGAGCCCAAAGAAAGAAACAAAAAAGGTAAGTAGTGAAGAGGAATTTAATTCTACTGATCTAGATGATATTTCTGATGTTGATGCAGATGAATCAAGGAAGGTGAGCATGGAGGTAATCAGTGAGGAGGAAGAAGAGGAAAGTCAGGAGGAAAGAGGAAGTTCTAGTGAGAAGACAGTGAGTGATTCCCCAGAAAACCAAACAAACAAAGAGCCAACCCAAACAAAATCCAAAACAGCTAGCCCCAAACCACCATCCCCACAAGCCACACAACCACCACTTTCACCACAAGAACCCTCCACCCATGACCAAAACACTCCTAAGACTCCACAATCCAAAGCACAAGACCAGCCAATACCACAACCACCCCCACCCCAACCTGAACCTCAAAAGCAACCATCACCCCAAAAAGTGCAGGAACCAGACGTGGCGACGTCTGAGGCAACAAACACAGGGAGCAACCCAGATTCCCAACCCATTTCCCCACCCAAGAAAACACGAGTGAAAAGTGCACTCACATATAATCCTTTTGGAAGGAAGAAGAGACAGGAGCTAGCTGCTGATTCAAAACAAGCCCAAGCGAGTGTAGAGAAAGAGGAAGTTGTAGCTCCCACAACACTAAGACAAAAGCTCCCAGTAAAAAGGAAAGGTCAAAGTCTTTGCAGGAAACTCGCCATCGCTACTAGTGCAAGCATTTGTTGCCACTAGTGTTTCTGCAGAAGCCCTTCCTGCTATTGCTGAAGAATTGCCTACAGACGTCATAACGTCTGATGAAAAAGAGGCGCAGCCAAACTTGCGAAATGCAAGTTACCAATGTAACGTGAGGCTGCGTTGGAAAAGGTAAAGCAGCAAGCAATGGAAGAGGCCACTCAGAAACTAGCAGAGCACCTTTTAAAGCAAGCCCAGGGTACAGTTGCTGGAATTGGAGGATCATGAGCAGACAAGGCAACGTCTAAAGAGCCAGAGGTGGAAAAAGCCCAGATGAACCCCAATGAGCCAATGCATTTTAACCCTGCTGAGTTAGCAATGAAGATGTGGGAGGAAGCCAAAAAGAGGGTTGCTGCAGCTTCAAGTGCTGCTGGTGCAAGTGTGGGTGCAAGCTCAAAAGAAAAAGACTCTGATGAAACAACAACAACCACCACAACTGAGCAAGGAGGAGTGAGAGTGAAGAAGGAGAAGAAGGAAAAGAAAAAAGGAGAAGGTCAGTCAGGAATCCCCACCAGACAGAGCGGAAGGCTCAGGTCTAGTGCTGCAAACAAGTAAGTCCCCCATTAATTTCATCAGTAGTTGTAGTTTTTATTTTTAAGTTTTAATTTTAGTTTTAGTCTTAGTAATTTATGATTAAATGTTCTGTTTGATTACGGCCCCCCTATGAAAAAAAAAAAATTTCATGCTGTTTATCTTTGAGCAGTGGGGACACTGCTCAACTTTGAGTGTGGGGGTAGAATCTCAATGTTTCTAAGTTCTGTTCTGTGTTGTACATGAAATCAAATGCAAAAGCAATTTTTGTTCTTACCCTGTCAAGCAGTAAAAATAATTCTCTTTGGGCTAAAGTTAGTGAAAATATGTGTGTGTGAGTAGCCTATGCAAGATTAGATGAAAAGAATTGATTGCTGCTGCTACACAAACTCTGTCTTAAGAAAGAATCTAGCTAGCTAGGGAATATTTTGAGCTGAAGATAGCTAACGTTGTAACGTCTATTCCCAAAAAGACCAAAAAGAGTGTGTTGTTACAAATAAGTGGAAAATCCACATGTATTCTGTGTTCCCTGTAATACCCTGAAACAAATGCTGAGCACTCCAAGTAGATGTTAAAAAAAAAAAAAAAACTCCAAAAATGGAGCAAATAAAAGAGAGTTGCTCAGTAATGAGGGGGTTACAGTCTTTGCGTGTGTGAGTCAGTAAATTAGTTGCACTAACTTGATCCCTAGCACCTAATTAAGACCCTTTGTCATGCTTCAAATAAACCCCCATTTCTTATGTGAAAATGTTAGCCTAATCTTTGTTTTGAAAAATGTTTTGCTGTCACCATTTGGAAACCACTCTTTCATAGGCTAACGTAGTTTCTGAACTAGCTAGAGGAAGAATTAATCCAGAGATCACACACTCACTTTGAGCTTTAATGAATCTGGAATTTAATTATGCATTGGTGCGTGAGTGTGTGAAAAATTAGCCCCTTGAGAATGAATTTTTAATCTGTTGGTTGAGTAGGGCATAACCTGCTAGTGTAGTTGATTTCATGCTTTTGTTGTTATTTGTGTGTTGTCTTGATTGCTTGAGGACAAGCAATGATTTAAGTTTGGGGGTGTGATAACTCATATTTATATGAGTTATTTATAATCACTCAAGGATAAATCATGCAAGTTCTCTAGCAATACAAAGTTTATTTAATTAGTTTTATGTTAATTTCTGAGTTTTTAGTAAATAAGGGGTTAAAGAGATAAATCTGTGCGTTTAGGCACCAAGTGGTGCCCTTGAGAGCGTTTTGATGCTTCTTGTGCTTGTGCAGGAAATAGTGTTGAACGTTACCACGTCCTTCACCACGTTTATAGAAGTGCAGCAGAGCAAGGGTGAAAGATCTTCATTTTGGCGCGCTAGTAATGATGGTCAAAGATATAAAAAGTCAGAAGATCTTCTATTCCCCATAAGCTGACACGCAGATATTAATCGTAGCTGTATGTGAAAGTGTCGAGCGTAAGAGAGGAAACAGACCTGGTAGGTGGGCAAGTGACATCAGCAACACGTGAGCAAGGGGCTATTTAATGAAGGCTAAACTCTCTCAAAGGACATCACTCATACACGAATACACCTTCATACACTCACTCCAGTTCATCACCCACCTTCGTCCACTTCAGAAAGTGCATTAAAGAAGATCTGGAAACAGACTTCTGTTTTTTTTACCTTTCTGAACCTTGTTTTATTTTCTGCATAACTCACTGCTGTGAGGCTCAGACGTTGCTGAAGAGCTACTTAGGTGTATCTTTTGCACTTAGTTTCTTTTTCTCTGTTATGTATGGTATTTGGATTCTAAATCCTCATCATTTCGTAAGGATGCTCGGCATGAGCTAAACACTTTGTAGTTGAGTTGTTGTTTTGCTTATAATGAATTTCTAGTTAATGTTATGAAATATTGTTTGCATGTTTTAAATCTTTGTGTCATAATATTTCCAAACTTGTTTTGAGGTTGGCCTCTTAAAATAGGTAGATTCATAGAGTACAGACATGGTTCATGAAATGAAATCAAAGATTTATATGAGCGAACAATGTACTAAAGACATTTAGGCATTCTTATCTACGTCTAGACATAGAATGGATAATAGTTCATAGAACATTGCTGTGGGTGCTTAAAATACAGGAGTGGGCCTATTTAGAACCTAGACATAGGACCTCTTATATTTGAAACTCGACGGCGTTTTGTCTTTGAAAAGCCACGGCTCTTTTGCAACAGCGTTCAAACGTGGCCACGTCTATACAAAATAACATTTGTACTTAATAACGTGTAAACGTTATAACGTCTGACTAGAAATGATTTATTCTGCATGCAACAACTCAACTCATCTCTCATCCATAATCACAACCAATATTTGCTTACTTGTTTTATTTACATCTTTTGCTTTAAAACCAACTCTTATTGCCGATTTGTTACTTGATTCTCTTGTGTTTTGAAACTTGAACTTTGAAAAGTATACCAATCCTCGTGGGAACGATCTCTTACTTAAAACCACTCTATTACTTGTACGATGTGTATACTTGCACTATAATTGCGAAAACCACACGAATATACCAACGCAACAGCTATTCAATTCAAGACTAAAGTTGTTCCCAGGAAAGTTGAAATCAAGGTGGTCAGGTCCTTTCAAATTAATGAAAATCTATCCTCATGGTGCTGTAGACTTATTTGATGAAAAGACAAACACCATGTTCAAAGTTAATGGCCAACGTGTGAAACAGTATCATGGAGAGCATGTGGAAAGGGACAAGATCCAAATGTCCTTCAACAATTCTTGAACTCAAAGGGCAAAAGTCTGGCTGAAGACTCTTAAAGCAAGCGCTCTTGGGAGGCAACCCAATGATTTTTAATTAACCAACAATTTTTGTGTCTTTTTAATTTTTGTTTTGCAGGAATAAAGGTTGAAGAAAGGAGAAAGTAAAAGGTGGTAGACGTCGTAACGTCTAAATGCACATTAGACGTGGGCACGTCTGGGCAGAATTGAAGGCGGTCAAGGCAGATTTAAACTGAGTCAAATGTGTAAGTGATGACGTGTCAGAAATGATTTCCCTCTGCAACACGAACGTGGTAACTGACCACGACGTCATCTCCCCTCCCTAACTTGTCTACCATTTCTCAACTCCCCATAACCACTTCCCTATAAAAATCTAACCATTCACCATTATCTCACCACCTGCAATCTCTCTCTAAACTCTCTCTCTGAAACAACAACTTCCCCATCTTGCTATTCAGAAACCTAAAATCCCAAAAATCCCCCATTCCTTTCCAAGAAATTTCTGCGCAACCACCGTGACAAAAGTCAAGCAATCTGCTGCCAAATCCTCTGGAAAAGGCAAAAACATTGACCTAAGCTCATCCTCAGCCCCAATCCCAGAAATTCCTAACCCCTCCAAAAAGAAAGCCCTACTTCCAGAAAGGGGCTTTAGTCAAGAAAGCCCCAATCCTGATTTTCTTGCAACCGTCGCGGCGTTGGGTTGGCAAAAATTCGTTGTGCGTAGAAAAGAATACATTGCTACATTGGTTCACGATTTCTACAAAGGAATCGTTGAAAGACCTGAAGGAGAGCCTTCCATTGTGTCAAGGGTGCGAGGAGAAGAAGTGAAGTTTGGTGTCAGAGTGATCAATGACTACTTTGGGCTAGGGTATTATGGAAAAGCTGTGGAGACCAAGCAAAAGAATTATGGATTGGCTGAAATGGAAGCAATCAAGGACAAGATTTGTGTAGAAGGCGTTGTATGGGAGAGAAGTGGTGAGCACAGGAGTGAGTTCAAAATTTTTAAAAGGTACCTATGTGATGAAGCCAATACTTGGTTTCATTTCATAAGGCATTGCCTAATTCCCACCTCCCACACCTCCTGGGTAGATAAAGAAAGACTGATTGTGATTGATGCAATCATGTCAAGGGACAAGGTTGAAGTTGGAAAGTTGATCAACCGTGAGCTCAACAAGTGGAACAATAGGAAGGATGGCTACTTGTATTTCCCATGCATGATTACTGATCTGTGCATGGAGGTTGGGGTAGAGATTGAAGCTTCAGAACTGAGGGAACAGCCTCAAGGCCCCTTCTCAACCAAGTTCAAGCCTAGGGTGAAAATTACAGGAACTTCGAGCTCTGTAGATGCGCAGACGTTACAACGTCTGGAGGAGAGGCAGAGCACCTTGGCAAAGTTTGTCAAAGAACAATTTGAATGGCAGAAGATGTTTGCCCAAATGTCTAAAGGAAAGATGGTACTCGAGGAGCCTGTGTTGCCTGACTGGATGCAGGAAGAGAATGAAGATGATGTTCCCCTTTCAACAATCCAAAGATGAGCCGTGAAGAAAGAAAGGGCCAAACGAGCAAGAAGCCCACCAAAAAGGAAGAGCCCAGCAAAGAAACAGAAAAAGGTAAGTAGTGAAGAGGAATTTAATTCTACTGACTTAGATGATATTAGTGATGTGGATGCAGATGAATCAAGAAAGGTGAGCATGGAGATAATCAGTGAAGAGGAGGAAGAGGAGAGCATTGAGGAGAAAGGAAGTTTGAGTGAAAAGACGGTGAGTGAGTCCCTAACAACCAAAACAGTCAAAGCACCAACCAAAACAAAATCCAAAACAACTAGCCCCAAATCACCATCCCCCGAAGCCACACAACCACCACCTTCACCACAACAACAATCCACCCATGACCAGAGCACTCCCAAGACTCCACAATCCAAAGCCCAAGACCAACCTACCCCACAACCACCACCACCCCAACCTGAACCTGAGAAGCAACCATCACCCCAGAAAGTGCAGGAACCAGACGTGGCGACGTCTGAGGCAACAAACACAGCAAGCAACCCAGATACCCAACCTATTTCCCCACCCAAGAAAACACGAGTGAAAAGTGCACTCAAGTATAACCCCTTTGGAAGGAAGAAGAGACAAGAGCTAGCTGCTGAGTCAAAAGAAGCCCAAGTGAGTGGCGAGAAAGAGCAAGTTGAAGCCCCCACAACAATAAGGCAAAAACTTCCTGTGAAGAGGAAAGGTCAGAGTGCCTCAGGAAAGCCTGCTACTGCTACTAGTGCAGCATTTGTTGCTGCCGCTGGTTCTCGCAGGCCTCCCCGTCATTCTTTGAAGAAGGACACGTAGACGTCGTAACGTCTGGCTTTGAAAAAGGTCGCATGACTAAACTTGCAGAAATGCAAGTTACGAATGAACGTGAGGCTGCTTTGGAAAAGGTAAAAGAACAGGCAATGGCAGAGGCTACTCAGAAATTAGCAGAGCACCTATTGAAGCAAGCCCAAGATAAAGTTGCTGACATTGGAGGATCATCAACAGACGTGGCAACGTCTAAAGAGCCAGAGGTGGAAAAAGCCCGGATGAACCCCAATGAAGCAGTGCATGTCAATCCTGCTGAATTGGCAATGAAAATGTGGGAGGAGGCTAAAAAGAGAATTGCTGAAGCCTCAAGTGCTGCTGCAAGTGTGGGTGCTAGTTCAAAAGAAAAAGGATCTGATGAAACAACAACAACAACTACCACAACTGAACAAGGAGGAGCGAAAGTGAAGAAGGAGAAGAAGGAAAAGAAGAAAGGAGAAGGTCAGTCAGGAATCCCCACCAGACAGAGCGGAAGGCTCAGGTCTGGTGCTGCAAACAAGTAAGTTACCCTCTAATTCTAGCAGTAGTTTGTAGATTTAAGTTTTCTGTTCGTTTTTGTTTTTAATTGTTTCTGTTGCATGTTCTGTCTGATTGATCCCCCCCATAATCTAAAAAAAAAAAAAAAAAAAAAGCATGTTTTTTACCTTTGAGCAGTGAGGACACTGCTCAACTTTAAAGTAATGGGGGAAATCTCAATGTTTTAAAATTTTTGTTTGTGCAAACATGAAATCAAATGCAAAAGCAGTTTTTGTTCTTACCCTGTCAAACAGTGAAAATAATTCTCTTTGGGCTAAAGTTAGTAATTAAATGTGTATGTGTGAGTAGCTAATGCATGATTAGATGAAAGGAATTGATTGCTACTTTCACACAACTCTATTTTAAGGAAAAATCTAGTTAGCTAGGGGATATTTTATGCTGAAACAAGTTTTGGTGAACTATGGTGAGAATAAAACTTGATTAAAAACCTAGAATAGTAGTAGAAGCTAAATTTGGGGGTGAATCAGGTTATACAAAGGCTGGGTGCAAAGACTGTAGGATAGTTAGTGCAGGTGTAGCGTGAGTGCAACGTTGTAACGTCTACCCGTAACGTTATAACGTATGCCGTGTGTGTTGTGTTATGTGTTCAAACGTTACAACGTCTCACCCACAAACGTTGTAACGTCTAATCCAAAAAGACCAAAAAGAGTGTGTTGCTACAAATAAGTGGAAAATCCACATGTATT
Organism: Oxytropis ochrocephala; assembly: GCA_020916435.1. Classification (NCBI taxonomy): domain Eukaryota; kingdom Viridiplantae; phylum Streptophyta; class Magnoliopsida; order Fabales; family Fabaceae; genus Oxytropis; species Oxytropis ochrocephala. Next base: position 45,159,940 of record CM037090.1, on the reverse strand, counting down.
ATGTGTTCACTGTAATACCCTGAAGCAAATGCTGAGCACTCCAAATAAATGAAAAAAAAAGAGAAGAACTCCAAAATGGAGCAAATAAAAGAGAGTTGCTCAGTAATGAGGGGGTTACAGTCGTTTGCGTGTGTGAGTCAGAAAATTAGTTGCACTAACCTAGTCCTAGCACCCAAATAAGACCCTTTGTCATGCTTCAAATAAACCCCCATCTCTTATGTGAAAATGTTAGCCTATTCTTTGTTTTGAAAAATGTTTTCTTTGTCACCATTTGGAAACCACTCTTTCATAAGCTAAAGTAGTTTCGAACTAGCTAGAGGAGGAATTAATCTGAGAGATCACACACTCACACCGAGCAATGAATGAACTGGAATTTAACTTTGCATTGGTGCATGAGTGTGTGGAGAATTAGCCCCTTGAGAATGAATTTTTGATCTGATTGGTTGAGTAGATATTAACCTGCTAAGTGTAGTTGATTTCATGTATTTCTGCTAGTTGTATTTTGTCTTGATTGCTTGAGGACAAGCAATGATTTAAGTTTGGGGGTGTGATAACTCATATTTATATGAGTTATTTATACTCATTCAAAGAATAAATCACGCAAGTTCTCCAGCAATACAGAGTTAATTTAATTAGTTTTATGTTAATTTCTTAGTTCTGAGTAAATGAAAGGTTAAATAGATAAATCTGTGCATTTTGGCACCAAGTGGTGCCTTTGAGAGCGTTTTGATACTTCTTGTGCTTGTGCAGGAAAAAAAAAGTGCTGAACGTTACCACGTCCCTCACCACGTCTGTAGCAGAGCAAGGGTGAAAGATCTCAATTTTGGCGCACTAGTAATGATGGTCAAAGATATAAAATGTCAGAAGATCTTCTATTCCCCATGAGCTGACACGGAAGATACATCAGAGCAATCGCATGTACAATGTCAAAGCGTAAGAGAAAACAGACTTGGTAGGTGGGCAAGTGACATCAGCAACACGTGAGCAAGGAGGCTATTTAATGAAGACTCAATTCTCTCTAAAGGCACGCGCATATAGAACCATTCATACATTTCACTCCATCTTCATCCCTTCACCATCCCTCCATTAATTTCAGAGATAGTTTGTAAAGAAGATCTGGAAACAGACTTCTGTATTTTGCTTTTCTGAACTTTTATTTTATTTTCTACACTGCTGTGAGGCTCAAACGTTGTAACGTCTCTACAGCGTACATGCTGAAGAGTTACTTAGGTGTATCTTTTGCACTTAGTTCTTTTCTTTTATGTATGGTATTTGGATTACTCCTTATCATTCTGTAAAGATGCTTAGCATGAGCTAAACACTTTGTAGTTGAGTTGTTGCTTTGCTTGTAATGAATTTCTAGTTGATGTTATGAAGTATTGACGTTGCATGTTTTAAATCTTTGTGTGAAAATATTTCTAAACTTGTTTTGAGGTTGGCCTCTTAAAATAGGTAGATTCATAGGTACAGACATGGTCTATGAAAAGAAATCAAAGATTTATATGAACGAACGACGCACTAAAGACATTTAGGCATTTTTATCTAAGTCTAGACATAGAACGGATAATAGTTCATAGAATATTGTTGTGGGTGCTTAAAATACAGGAGTGGGCCTATTTAGAACCTAGACATAGGACCTCTTATACTTGAAACTCTGACGTTTTGTGCTGAAAAGCATAGTTCTTTTGCAACAGCGTTCAAACGTGGCCACGTCTATACAAAATAACATTTGTATGTTATAACGTGTAAACGTTATAACGTCTGACTAGAAAGGATTTATTTGCATGCAACAACCCAACTCATCTTCATCCATATTCACAACCAACATTTGTTTACTTGCTTTATTTACATCTTTAACATTAAAACCAACTCTTATTGCCGATTTGTTACTTGATTCTCTCTTGTGTTTTGAAACTTGAACTTTAAAAGCATACCAATCCTCGTGGGAACGATCTCGTACTTAAATCCACTTTATTACTTGTACGACGTGTATACTTGCACTATATTTGCGAATACCACACGAACGCAACAGGGGGTAACTAAAAATAATTTATATTTGCAAGGTCTTTTTTAAAAGTTTTATTTTTACAGGGGGTAAATAGATAATTGGTATATTTGCAGGGGGTAACATATATTTAAGCCTATATTTAATGTACCATATATAAATCAAAAGTGTTTTAGCACAAGTTGTAATATGGCCTCACCAAAAATGACATATATTACCTTTGGTCACATATGCAAGAGAAAGAAAACTTTAAGAGCTGAATTTACTAAACTTGATAGGAAAATCTCTAGAGGGGGTTTTCGATCAACTAATTCTAGCTCAGAAGGAGATTTGGCATCAGTATGGGGAAGTTTTTGCTCAAGAGGAAATTTTGTGGTACCAACAATCTAGGGCTAAATGGCTTGAATATTGTAACGGAAATATTAAGTATTTTCATGGGGTGACTTCCATCAAGAGAAGGAGAAACCATATTACTGCTCTCCACAATGATGGTGCCTAGATTGATAATTCTAGGATTATTCTCTGAAGACACTGTGTTTACTCCTTTCCTAGTGTCTCACTCTTCCCACCCCTTGACGAGGTATGTCTTCATGAAATTAAGAAGTTACTGATGCTGAGATTTTTAACACCATTAAAAGCTTTGGAGCTTTCAAGCCCTATTTTACAATAGCCAATGGCATATTGTTGGTCATTCATTGTGTAGCTTGATCAAGAAATTTTTTGCTAAATTGTGGAACATTGCTGATATCAGCAAAACTTTTCTCACTCTCATTTCCAAATTGGATGTTGTGTCTTCTATGAAACAATTTAGACCAATTGGGTTATGTAAAGTTTCCTACAAGACTGTCACTAAGATTATTGCTGCTAGACTTAGACCACATCTAGACAAGCTCATTGGGCCTTCACAATGTGCTTTCATTCCTAGACCAAGGGTCAGGATAATATTATTGTGGCTCAGGAGATTTTCATTCTATGAGAAAGAAGAAAGCAAACAAAGGTGGAATGACTATCAAGATTGATCTTGAGAAAGCCTATGACAGGTTAAGCTGGAACCCAATCGCTTGTGAGACTCATAGCACATGAATCATGCTGGTTACGCAACAGAGCAACAATGGAGACCAACTCCACCTCTTGCGGCTAATCATACAATGATTCTAAATACGATGGGGACAACATACCAAATGTCACTTCAACAGACAGGAATGCCAACAATACAATACGGTCTAACTCAAGCCTCTGTTACAAATCAATTAATCATCCGCCGAATTAATGCAAAGGTTCAAAAATCTGAGTAGCAGATATACGAAGAAGCTTCCAGAAGCAAAGTACACTATAGTAATTTTTGGTAATATGCTCCTTAATATGAAAGAAGTTTTGTTTGGTCATGAACTGTCAAGCTTAAGTCAATTTGTAACCAAAGCTTCCATGATTGAGCGCTTCATTAGTGAGAAGAAGTAAGAAGGTTCTGACGGTGAAATAGTCTCTATGAGTGATTCTGATGTGTTGGAAGATGCATCTAATTACCAAAGTGGTTAAGCATCCAAATGACATGGCGGTGAGACCTCGACAAGCGACTGTGTGTTTCTTGTGATTTTTGGTAAACAACCGCTGGTTTAAGATTAATAACTTGCGAGAACAACCAGTAAATCTCAGGAGTATTTTGTGTTAATTTGGTTGAGAACAGTTTCTTAATGTTCTTGGTGTTCTTACTATGTTTATTCTGTAACAGATAGTTTCAAGGAAATTGAAACTATTGAATTGCCTTGACTGTCAAGGAAATGAAAACAATGCATAAAAAGTAGATAAAATGCTAAAAATGTTTAAAGAAACTTAATTGAATTGCATTGAAATGTAAGAAATTGGTACACAAGATCATACATCTTTCTGTTACTCATTTCGCTGTGACTTGGAAGTTGAGCGTGAGAATTCTGTATGTGAGTTTGTGACCCGTTTCTCTTCAGAGAAATTACTATATATACTAAGAAGGAAATGTAACTGCCTACAACGGTTGATACATTCAAATTCAAAACATGTAACCGCTAAGCTTTCGACAACATAATGGCTACAACCTTCGATAGTATTATTACTGCGTTCTTCGACAATATCTTCTTAGCTTGGATCTGCTACCAATCTTTGCTCTTCTTCTTGGTCGAAATGTTGCTTTCAAGCCTTTCACATCCACTAATTCTGAGAGGTAGTCGAAAATCATCTTTGAACCACCTTCTTAATGTCGAAGATCAACATTTCACCCCGTGAAGTAATGAGTCAAACCTCGTTGACTGCATTTATTTAGCCTGTCAAAAATACAGGCTAACATCAGGGTGCTGTTTAAATGTAGCTTATGTGAATTTGTTAATGGCTACACTCTTTATTACGGTTTTGGCGCGGTTTACCATTTCGTTTAACAAAGGGTAAAAGGAAGCAGCCATGGCATATGCAATGGAAATGAAATGGTGTACTAATTCAACAAGACAATGTGTGACAACACTTAGCAGTGTCACGTTGGCAATGTAAGACTACTGTTATACCCCAATTTTGTCCGCTCTCTTTCTTATTACGGTCATTTTTATTATTTAGTTTGCGTGTCATAAGTCCCAGGTCCTATTACTATGAGATCAGTTTTTTCGACTCACTCGATGTTGTCTCGTTTTAATTTGGCCTAACTTTTATAATTTATTCAATTGGGCCAATATGCTTTTTTGTCTAATTGGACCTATACTCTCGTAATCGGGCCTATCTTAGCATTGGGCCTCAATTTAGCGTTTGTTGATTATTGGGCCTGTTTAGTCTTTTTGGGCTTAATCCATTTTTTTTACTTTTCTCTAATTTAATCAAAAAATCCATAAAAAAAATAGAATTGCAAAAAACCAAAAATAATATTACATGAATTAAATACAAAAAATAATAGCATCAACTGCTAATGGGCCTGGATCTTCCTTGCTCTTCCAACCCTAACCCTAATCTTGAGCACCAATGCTCCATCTCTAGATCTTAAAAAACAAGAGAAAATTAAATCTTTCAAGATCAAAAAATTAATAATTGAACCCTAAAAAATCACTATAAAAGCAAAAAGTTTTTTTCAAAAAAAGAGACATTCAGAAATCACGAAAAAAATGATAAGGGCTTCACATCGAAACCCTAATCACCAAAAAACACAGTTCTAATCTCCGAGAAGCAAGAAAGAGCATAGCAGAGTAGTGATAAGCAGACAGTAATAGCAAAAAGAGATTTTTAAGAAGCTGGAAATTAGGTTGGATTTTTACACCTCTTCATTAAACTCTAAAACTTGAATGAATTTTATGCATGCTCAATTTTTTAGGTTACTTTTGTATCTTTTAGTATTCATCCTTGTAAATAACTCATTATTTGTATCAAACTCTCTTAGCAACATAGGTTTTGTTTTGAAATCAAAATTAAAGAAGGGATAAACTGGACATGGGTTTTAAAATACAATGAATTAGAATAGGCCTATTTTATGTTTTGAACAGAACACAGAGATTTTTGATCAAAAGCCAAAGACAAATAGGCATAGAGTTAAAATAGAACAATGAAATTTAAAGAATTAACAAAATGAGTAGGAATCGAGAGCAAAGTGATTCTTGGTAAAAAAAGAGCAAAGTGATTCAAATTTTTTTAGATCAGAGTTGGAATGGAAAGAAAGGAAGCACAACCGAACTCACCTTCGGCGTCCATCGCCGGCAACCGTAACCACCATAGAGAACCCCCTCTCTCTCCGTCGTCTGCCCCTCGTGCTGTCATAGCCATCACTGGTGTCGCCACGGTACCCACTGTGGTTGGATCCTTCGGTGTTGTTCACCGTCTCTCCCTTACCCACCGTCGCACCATCTCTCTATTCCCCTTCCTTCTCTCTTTCTTAGTGGGTTCCAAGCAATTCTTCGCATGTCCCAGCCTTATCAAGAAAAAGGGCGTAATATCCTTTGAGAGCAATTCTTTGCATGAGAAGTTGGCCGAGTCAAAGGAGGTTACTTTGAGAGCATGCAAGTATACAATTCACTTGGAAATTTAGACATTGGAGCAGTTGGAGAGAAACGTGGAGAAGCGCCATGGAAATAGGAACGAAATAAAACTACCCACTATCTGTGCTAGTGGATGTTATGGAGCGTGTCTCCTAGTTTTTGGGCGTATGCGCATTAATGTACGTTTATCTTTGTCGATCCAAGGATGGTTAGCTGTAGGCTAGCAGTAGTGACCGACGGAGGCCATGTATATGTGTGACTTGTACATTTGTAACAAACACACTCATCAATATCAAAACACAAGTCTTTATTTATTTTACCTTTCCTTTATCGCTTTTCTCCTTTATTTTTATGCATTCTTAGTTTAGTATTCAACCTTCTACACTTGACACTTCTAAAGTAGTCAAGGAACCCACGACAAATAAATAGATTCCCTTTATCAGCGTAATCGCTTGATTAACAAAGGGATCACTATTAGGAGTGCAGATTAGCCAAAGTAATACTTAATCAATTGATCAAACGTTTTGTCAACCGGGGAAACATCTAATCGACTATTTACGAGACTTAATCGACTAAACATCAAATATTTGCATGACAACAAAAATATTGATATTTATTTAGTCATAAAAATAAAACAGATATTTCAGTAATGAGTGTTTTGATTAAATAAATTTTAGAAGATAGAAAATAGAGATTTTAGTAGAGAGTGTTTTGATTAAATAGATTGTAGATAGACTAAAAAAAATTAGAAATGTGAAGATAGAGAAAAGTGAGGAGAGTGAAGAATTTTTTGGTAAATGAGCCATCGGCCAAATGAAATAGACAACTTTTTTAAAAGCAAATGCAATAAAGTAGGAGAGACTACAATTTTTTTTTAGATAAGCAACGATTCATTAAGGGGGGCACTAGGGGTGCACCCAACCCTTACAAAGATATGGGAAGGGGAGAGGCCTCATTAAAACCTCCCTGGGCCAAAACCCTTTGGGAAAAAGACCCAAGGAGGAAAAAAGAGTACCTCAAATAGACGGGATAATTACAGCAAAGATAGGCACCCCAAGGGGCAAATACACCAATCAGAAAATGACACCCCGCTATTTCTCCCCTTCCTTGCTATGAACCAACTCCACGATGAGTACTTAATAGAGAAGATGATAGAATTTACGTTAGCCACAACACCTTGAAACATAGTCTTGTTCCTTGCTAGCCATACTTGCCACACAGTTGCAACCCAAAATAAATGCTTGATCCTACATACCTTCCTCCCCTTCACAGCCTCGCTAACTTGATGAAACGAGGGAATGACGCCTTCTCCCACTTCTCCATCCAAATTAATCCATGAAAAAACACCACGCCAAACCGAGCGTACAACCGGACAACAACAAAATATATGTTCAGCTGATTCTATTTCACGGAAACAGAATACACAAGATAACTCGTACGGAGATGACAAAACTCCTCTATGGTGTAAATTATCCCTTGTTGGAAGCTTATTTAATAACAACCTCGGTGAATATTACGCGTCTTGGATGGCAAATCAGATTTCCAAATTAATTTGCATGCCTCTACAGTCGCGTCTTCCTGCACCACATCACCACCACGGATAGTATTACTTACCCATTCATAACACGACCTTACCGTGTAGCCTCGGATCGTATCTGGCAGCCACACAAATCTGTCCGGAGCATTATTTACGGTGACATCACGCAGCGAAGGCGTAAAAAATTGCTGCGGTGCTACGGTTTCAATTGGCCCAACAACAGTTAGTGGCCGCCGCTCCAATTCCACACCCACCCCGACTCCGTCCACGACCCCATTTCAGCCACCGTACATTCCTTCCTGTCGCTAATTTCCAGCAGTGCAGGGAAAAGTTCTGCTAGGGACTCATTTCCAAACCACTTATCATACCAAAACTTCACTCTTGTACCATTTCCAATCTTCAATTTTATTACATTCTTTAACCAACTAGCACCATTCAGCAGCCCTTCACCTAGACACACCAAATCGCGCCACCACAAAGATGATTTTTTTAACAAAGCAGCAGGGGGTATCTCACCGGGCTTAAGACAAAAGTCTCCATACCTTATTTGCAGAATTTTCTTCCATAAAAGCGTGTCGTCGTCCGATAACAATCTCCATCTCCATTTTGCAATGAGCGCCAAATTAAACACTTCAAGATCCTTGATCCCCAACCCACCTAAATGCTTCGGTCTGCATATCGTTTCCCATTTAACCCATGCCATTTTTTTCTTCCTTTCATCATCACCACCCCATAAGAATCTCCTCTCAGTAACTTTTGTAACTCACCAATTACCTTCTTGGAGCCTTGAACATTGAAAGCAGAGATATAGAGGAGAGAAGAGAGAACCGAATTGATTAACGCTACTCTCCCGCCAATAGATAACTTTGAGCTCCGCCACGAGGACAACCTAGCCTTCATCGAATCTATCACCGGTTGCCACGTTGTCGACCTCCTTGGATTGGCTCCTACGGGAACCCCCAAAAACTTGAATGGTACCGACCCCACTTTGCAAGCCATGAAAGATGAAATACCTTTCACTATTCTCTCATCCATATTCAGCCCTACAACATTACTTTTTGCAAAATTAACCTTCAACCCGAAGCCAACTCAAGCTTCTTAGAGTCGCCTTCAACCCCAAATGCTCCTTTCACTTCCATCACAGAAGAAAATAGTGTCATCAGCGAATTGCAGCATTGACACGGACAAATCATCCCTAACCTTGAATCCCTTAATGTATTCCGCCTCTTCCCCTTTCCTTACCAAACCGGCAAGCCCTTCCGCCACTATTAAGAAAAGAAACGGCGCCAACGGATCACCTTGTTTTAATCCTTTTTGTGCTATGAAGAGACTACAATGTAGTTCCTAGCTTGATGATGTGGGAAAAAATAGGGTTATGTATGGGTTTTTTGGTGGTTTGTATTATTAGATAGATAAAAACAAAACAGAGATTTCACTAATGAATGTTTTGATTAAATAGATTTTATTGGGAGTGTACTGATTAAATAGATTTTAGATAGATTAAAAAAATTAGAATGTGGAGATAGAGTAAAGTGACGAAACCATCATGGGTTGGTCCAAGTAGTAACTGGACTTGGATCCCACCCTAGGGTCTCGAGTTCAAATCTTGGGTGTGACAAAAACTCTGTTGGGAGGGGAGAACCATACGGGCCGGCAAGCAAAGCTAGATTGCACACCAGTGTTTTTCGGCGTAGATTAGTCATCTCCAAGAAAGTGGAAGGTAAATCACAAGACCAAAAACATGGTAACCCAAAAATAGTAAAGTGACGAAAGGAAATAATTTTTTGGTAGATGAGCATGGGCCCATGAAATAGACAATCTGTTTTAAATGAAAATGCAACAAAGTGAGACAGAGACTTGTGTATTGACAACGTAGTTCCTAGCTTTGATGATGTGGAAAAAAAAAGAGGGTTATTGTTGATTTTTGGTGGTGGTTTGTATTATTAGATAGATAGTAGAATAGCAGATAGATTGTGGTTTGTATTATTACATAGATAGTAGATTATTAGATAGATTTGCATTAATATATAGTAGATTCACATTGCCACATGCGGAAGCCACAGAAATTTACAATGATAGCAAGTCGTCACAAGCACTTGCAAAGAATTTAGTGTCTTATGATCCAAACAAGCATATAGATACAATGTACCATTTCACAAGAGAATGCGTTGTGAAGAAAGAAGTGTGGCTTAAGCACGTGAAGACTTAAGATCAAGTTGCGGATATTTTCACAAAGCCACTAAAAGTTGAGTAGGAAATTTTCAAATTAACAAGGAGCAATGTTATTTATAATTTTAAATTTAGACTAATCTAGAAGTTTTTAGTGTTGTCATAATATAAGTTGAAAACCTAGAAGTGCGATGAGTATAGAAAAGTGTAGAATATTGCATCTAAAAGTGAGTATTAATTAGGAAGCTCCTAGAAAAAAGTCTAGAGTAGGAGCTTCCCCCACGCACATAACAAATCTTCCTTCCCAAATTATACTTTTAAATAGCTCTTCAATTCTTCCATTAAGATCCATATTTGCGCACAAATACTGTCAATATTTGGCCACATTTATGACTATGGAGGCTTCAAAACCCTTTATGCTGCGAGCGTAGTTGCAGTTGCAAACAATAATTTAAAACGCTTTAGGTTTCTTCTACCAATCATTCTTCCTTATACCATTGTCGTCCTCTTACCATTTTCAATTGTTCTCCACTCTTACCATTATCCTTTTTAGCTCAAAAGGATACTTGCATCGAAGACCAATACCACACACTAATACTAATCATCCATGTATATAATAAAGCTAGTTAAAAATCATAAGTTATCAAGAAGCATAAAGGTAATTAACCGCAAAAATAATTATTCAAACCCAACAGTGCACAAACATTTATTAAGTTTTATTGAATTGGAAAGTTCATGGTGTCTATCAATAATTGAGAAAAAAGTTTCTCAAAATTTATGTTATTTCAAAACCTTCTTCAAGGGGACATAAACCACTCAACTTATTATTGTCTTGGCTTGAAGAGGCTGAAGAAAATAAAAGCAACGAACTGACTTTAGGAAAACATCACCACTGGCTGAAAGATGATCCTGCTTGGGTTGGTGAAGGCGGTGCCTTACGAATAAATTTTCTAGCCCAAACATGCTTCCCGTTGATGGCAAATTTAAGTTTTTCATTATCTCCAAGGAAATGTTCAATCACAGGTGCAGACTTAGGGTAGACCACTAAGCGAGCATACAATGGTTGCTCAGGTGGTTGTACATCGTGCATGAATATGGCTTCCACGACATCTCCATACTTTCTGCTTGGACAATCAACACAAGTTATACAACATAAAAGAAAACAAAAACATGGAATGAAGAAAATAATTTTGGGAGTATTTAGGCTATGTCTTAGTGTTGATTCGTAGCTAGAAAGAAGTCAGGGTCCCATCTCTTTATGACTGGATTGTTAACCTCTTTGTTGCTTAAGTAAGTACGTAGAACTCGTAAACTAGCAGTTGGATTTCGATTTTTTAGCTAATGGGTTGGAGTATCAATTGTCTTGATTTTAAAGGGTTTGAGTACTCCTTGTATATTTGGTGTAATGGATTAGATTACTCTTTAAGTAATACCAAATGTATTCTCTAGGATTAGCATATCGACTTGGAAGCCTTTTTTTTGGGGAAGTAGTCATGAAACACATAGTAAACACTACATATTCAATACTCCTATTTCCTGGTCAAACAGTCTTGTCCAATTTATATTCTATATTCAAAATCAAGTATAATCACTAATAGTAAGTGTTTGTTTTCACTTTAAAATACACATACATGTGGGTTTACCTAGTGTGAGGTAACATTTAATATTTACTATACAACTATACTTGTATCGTCAAATTGTTTTATCTATATTCACCTTTGAGAAAACATCCTTTCATGTCGAAACATATATGTGTGTATGTGTAGATATATGTGCATTACGTTAGTACAATGAAAAAAATTATTACAAAAACCTAAAACTTTTTTTGACAAAGCATGTGTGTTAAATTCCTTTATTTGACAAAAATTTTAAAAAAATTTCTTACCTAATAATTATATTTATTACGAAAACTTAAAACATTTAATATATATTGAATTAATTTGATACATTGAATACCGAAAACATTTTAGTCCCACTATATATTTATACAATTTTTTATATAAATATATTTATACACTTTTAGTATCAATATATATATATATATATATATATATATATATATAAGTCAAATATATTAATAAATAAACTTATCTATGATTTTCCTTGGCATGTGACTAGTGAGGGACTAAAATTATAATAGAATAAGAACTAATGTCATCACTCTTAATATTTTCTAAACAACAGTGTTAAGTGTACCAACATGACTGACCAAATTTACACACAACACAAATTGAGAGTAAAATATAATATATGACTACAAATAGAAATAAGAAATTTAGGAATAAAAAAGAGTAAGGAGAAAGAACCTCGTGAAGAATTCTCGAACTTCAAACTCAGAAATAGGATACCCTTTGGAAAATGTCATAAATATTGTCCTATCATCCATTGCCACCTTTTTCTGATCATCACTAATAGGAACAGCAACAACAGCAGAACCAACATCAGCAGCAACAACAACATCAGGATCAATAAAACAATCATCCAAATCTAAGTTGGCAAAAATTTCACTTATATCTTCAGTATTCACTTTTCTTGGAACCCAATAAGGGTCTTGCTTATTTATACTCCTTTGTCTTGAAACATCATAAGTGTCCCTTGCATTTGAGCTTTCTTTATTCCATTGTGGCATTAAAACTTGTGGAGGAACAAGTGTAACATTAGGAAAATTGTAAACAACTTGGGGTTCCACTTGAATTGAAGGATTCACAGGAATTCGACCATAAACATTAGCAATGTACTTGTTCTGTTCCTTCACTGCTTTTTCATAATGCACTTTTTGCACTATATCAGTGAAAACTCCTAAACACACATCATTCAGTAGCTTAGTGATAGCATTGATGATTTCAATGCGGTTGTTATGAAAATACTGAAGTGTGACATTGTTCTCCATGATGGTTTGAATTAATTGAACATCTTTTTGACTATATGAACCGTAAGGGAAGGTTGAACTCTCGACGCAATCTAAGACAATTTCAATCTCATCAGCAAGCTCAGCTAACATAACATCAGGCCACTTAAGTAAAATTTTCACAATATTTCTGTTCTTGATTTTGTTTTCAACCCATAATATGAAAGCCATAACATGTGTGGATTTGGCAGTGTCACGCTCAAGTCCTACCACCAAACGAGTGAAGAGTTGTCTATCAATGTTGTGAAATAAGTTGAGTTCTTCTTGTGTCACGATTCTACAGGAAAGTCTGGGTCCGAGTTTGGTTGAAAAGAAGCCATTGCTAGATGAGAAAGGATGAGAATGAGGAGAATGATGAAATATATGTAGATGATATATATAAATTATTAGCTATATGGTTATGGTGTTTTTATAATACTAAGAAATGAATATTTTATTTTGAGTCAAAAAAGCAATGAATGTTTTCATTATAAACTTTGAAAGGAAATTTGTTACTAACGGATAAACATGAATTCTCTTTGTTTTAATTGTAAATATTTCCAAGTATTTAGCTAATATACAATGTATGAAATTTTGTGTTTATAAGAGGAAGCATTTTGAGAGATGTATAAACCTTTTTTTTCCATTTTTTATCTTTATTTATTTCTTTTAATAATTTAATAATTGGGTAATTATTTAATAATGTTTTATGTGATTTTCTTATTTTGAGATAGTGTAGAATATTTCATGATAATACCACAGTGATGACCGGTCAAAATTTTGTAACTCCATTAATATCATGATAAGAATGTCAACGTTTTTCTTTCTTATGTAAATATTATTTGCAACCGTTCTTTCTTTTTTTTGAACAGCTTTGCAACCGTTCTTAAGTAAATATTTAAATTATTTTTTCAAGGATTATAATTTTAGGTCATTGACATTCTTATCTTGATATTAATTGAGTTACAAAATTTTGACCGGTCATCACTGTGGTATTATCTTGAAATATTAACTGCATTTTTGGTTTTTTATCTTTGATTAAAGTTCCAGTTTAGTCTTTTATGCTTTTTAAACATTGACATACTTTTTAAAATTAACAAGTGTATATATATATATATCATCAATACAATATATAAAAATCAAGTACTAGTAAAATGTCCAACATAAACATATTATTAGCTTACCATGTATACAAAAATAGGAGGAATTTGATAAAACTACCGCAAAATGCCAAAAATTTGAGCTTTTTTAGAAAACTTATAGAAAAAAGTGTTGATGCAGAAAAAAGAGATACAGAAAAGTTGACAGGATAGCAAAAAAGAGACAGTTAGACAGAAAAAACTGAAGTAAAGTGCTGACGCGCATCAGCACTGACGCGGATAAAGATAATTTTTTTTCTTATTTGCTATAATCTTTCTACTAAAACCAATCAATTTAATTAATAATAAATGTCAAAAAAATGCTTACAAAAAAAATTAACCACTTGCAAAATTCAAAATTACATTTTTTTAATAATTTAATATACATGATTGAATTAATATTAAATGATCTAGAATTTACTATTTACTATAAGCTTTCTATTAAAACTACTAAATCCAACCAATAGAAAAACTACTAAAGCAATTAATTTAACCACTAATAATTTCAAAAAAAAATTAACCACTATAAGAAATTACAAAATTACTTTTTTATGATTAGAAGCTATTCACTTTTTTTTCCTGATTTTTACTCCATTATTAAGATTAGAAGAAGAAATTCAATTTTTTGGTCACCAAAAAAAAAAGAAGATACTCACTTTTTTAAAATCTTTTTGCAACACAATGTTTTAATCAAGATAAAATATACCCTTTTATTAAATTTTTCCTTTTTCTCTTATTAAATTTTTTAATTTTTCAAATGTTTATAGGTTCATAGCAATAGAAAATTATAACAAATACATTATCCTCTCATGGATGCATGGGTAAAGACTAGTGTGTGTATGTATACACACACACACGCACTAGTATGTATGACCTGTGCACTGTACGGGAATATATGTGTGTGTTTAAAGTATTGTGTTTATTTATTTTGGATATGTTTATAATTAGGCATTAATAATTAATATAAAAAAAGTTATATATGTATATTGAGTTATTCGAATTTTTAAAAATATAAATACGATAATGGGATTCTGTTAAGTAGTGGTACGAAAAAAATACTTATGCTTAGTTATAACTTGGTGTTAATAATGAATTAAAAACATGGAATTTTGCTGTTTGTAATGGTCTCTGTTCCTCTCTTACACCCATGGGATAAAACATTATATAAAAACACAAAATATACGTATTTGTTATTAAGATATCCTGATTGCTTATTAAATTTGACTTATTTAATACTTAATTTTCAATGGTATCAATTAATTTTTCATTGGTATTTTATTTTTTTATATACTTTATATGTATGATTCTTATATTTAATATAATTATTATATCATATCCTTGAATTTTGTTGGGTATCGAGACCTCTAGGAAAAATTGACTTAAGATTAAAATTTATTTTAAACTAACCAATTATAAAAAAATATTATGTCATTAAGTGATTGGATGTTGGACACATACACAACAAACGGTAGAGTTTCAAAGTGTTCTATTGAAATTTGTATTTAAAATAAGTAGTGACATAATTTTCTTAAGGAAACTTTTTTTGTCCCTCACGGGTAAACCCTTAAAATTGACCGTAGGGTATTAAATATTGTGAACAATGAAGATTTATTCGGTCAGTATTAAATGTCAACCTTTCATGAAATATTAGAGTATATCCTATTGTCAATTTTAGTGGTTCACCAATGAGATACTTTGTAACACCCTAAAAATTTTTCGCGTCTTAAACGCTAATTATACATATCATTACATATCAGAGTAGCGGAAATATAACTTACAACTTGTATCAAGTCAAGTTATACAATATATTACAAAGAAACAAAATAGAATGACATAAGCATAAATGCTCCATATCCGTCATCCACACAAGCATCAACTACCCGTGCTTCTTGGCTTTTCTCTTATCCTGTTTCTCTGTAAAAATAACCACATATGATAGGGTGAGACAACTTGTCTCAGTGAACTTTACCGTGACCCCTAGCCACACTCATGAGCCAATTATAATCATAAACATAGTAAGTTAGTACTTACAAAATATTTTTGCAATTCAGTTATATAAATTGCGAAATCACATGGTAATCCAATAATGAATTACATAAGAGTTTTATCAATTCTAGTACATCACCAACAACACATAAGGAAGCATGGGTGAACCCCAACATAGCCAATAAGTGTACAACTCTTAGAGGCGGATAGCTTTAATTTTAATATGGGGGCCTAGGACCAGGGCGCATGACTTCCCTCTCCTAGTATACTAAACGCATAGAGGTCGTCACCTCCATTCGATATTTCTTATATATCGTAACATAACGGATTGCACAAAGCATTTCCGTGAGCATTGTTATTACAATTTTATGTAATTTGCATAAATCAAGACCATGGTTAGGTTTAGATGATTTATATCATCCCTAGCCAATCATATAATAAGAAATGGAACATTTTGTTCAATTCACTTTCCAAAACATATGTCCTCACACGTATACTAATTACGGTTTTATAGAATATGAATCGTTTCCAAACTTTCCATCAAAATTCCAGTTTGATATGTCAAACAAAACTCCAATCAAATTACTTATTTGAATAGTACATTTCATAAGCTTCGCAACGCATTTTAAATCACTTAAATCGGACTCCCGGATCAAAAGTTATGAGCAAAACAATTTTCGAAAATTTCTGGAAACACAGTCGCGCGAAAACTCGCGCGGAGAGCCGCCCGCGCCACAAGTCAGTGGCACCGTAGCACCTGCTACTGGGCAGCATTACCGCGCCAGTTTCCGCGCCACTGGGCAATCAAAGTGATTTTTCACGTCAAATTAAAACTGTTCATCTTAGTCAATCCGATTCATTCCAAGATCACAAACAACCATTTGTCATACAGAAACATTAAATTTAAGAGTCCAATACCAACCAAAGATCAACAATAGCAAACAAAAGTCGATAATTTAAAACTTAGTTATCGAATCCTCAAATTTCGTATTGTTTTCGACTCTAGATTTTATTACGAAATCAAGGAACCACATATGACAAAGATTCCAAAGAATCAAAATTAAATTGAAAACCCTAAAGCGTGAGTAAAACTCACCTCTCGTGATGAAAATCACGAAATACCGAAATGTCGGAATGTGCTCACGAACGAGAAAACACACGAACAATCCCCGTATCCTCGAACTCAAACCGAATAACTCTGAAGTCGAAACCCATAAGCTTAATCTACATAACCGCACGATCGTTCCTTGCATAAACTTTACGCTCCGACGACAATCGAATCCGCTCCCAATCCTTTGAACCTACAATAAATCACAAAACCTCCATGAAATTACTATTCATCGTCTTCAAGCTTCAATTCACTATTCACACAAAATCCCAATTTGAACCCTAACCTTTTGATTCTTCACAAACCCCAAATTGGACCTCAATATTTGCGCAATCCACCTTAAACTCGCTCCCAAACACCATTCAAAGCTTTCCTTTGAGCTTGAACAACAAAACCTCCATTTTCCACTTACATTCAAAAATGGCAAAGTGAGAGAGTGTGAGTTGATGATGATGATTTTGGTATCAAATCGAAGAGGATGATGAGGAGATCATTTTTGGTGAAGGAAGAATTGTGTTTTGATGAGTTTAAAGCTCCCATTTTTCCTCTTCTTCCTCCTTACCCATTTCTTCTCTTCTTTCCTCTTCTTCTCTCACGGCTCCAATCTCTCTCTCTCTTTTTCCTTTTCTTTTTCTCCATAATATAAGTGAGAGATTTGACTTATAGTCAAATGTCCAAAATGCCCTTAATTCATTTTCACTCACTTAAGTCCGTTTTAATCCGATTTCTTCCAAAATCGCTACATAGCTTAATTACTAGAGCACTTTAATCCTCTTATTTAATTGATAGACAATGCTATCTCGTCTATCCCAAATCCGATATTGGATTTATTTATCACTCCGAATAATAAATCGCTCGTTAATTTCTTAGATTGATATTAACAAAGTTAGGGATGTTACAATCACCCCAACTTTTAAAAATTTTGTCCTCAAAATTGCGAAGACATAACTGAATGAAATAGATATGGATATCTAGTCCGCATGCCATCTACCCGGCTCCCAAATGGTGTCCATCTGTGACCATTGGAATAGTTCTCGTCCGAAGTGTCTTTTCGCCTTGTTCCATGTTCTGCCGGTACCAATAGTTCGAGATACTTTCAGAATTATCTTATCACCACTTCCAATTCTAATTGTCTTCTTCTTTTGCCCGAATAACCCCTTTTTTTTTTTGCCGACTTTGGAAGGCTCTCATTCTCTCTCGAATTTGTCGTATCTTCTCTATGGTTTCATGATTCATATCAGATTCCAACTACATCCCATCAATACATTGGAATTCTACATTTTCTCCCATACATTACCTTAGAAGGCGCCATTCCCATACTGGAATGATAACTAGTATTGTAAGCGGATCCAACTAATGGAAGATGATCTTCCCATCTCCTTTCATTCTCAAGTATACCAGCTCGAAGCATGTCCTCAAGTGTCTAAATAGTTCTTTCTGCTTGACCATCAGCCTGGGGATGATAAGCTGTACTAACGTACGCTTTAATTCCTAAAGCCTCATCTCAAACTTTCCAAAATTGAGAAGTAAACTTTGTTCGCGATCTTGGCGAACCCATAACAAAATCAATAGAGATATCTCCCCATTTACACATTGGAACATCCAATGAATGAAATCGACCCACCGGTTTCAGTGCTCTCTACTTTAACCCTTTGTCAAGTCAAGCACTTGGATACAAATCCCGTAATACCTGATTTCCTACCTGGCCACCCTTACATCTATTTCCAATCACTATACAACTTGGTGGATCCAGGGTGAATTGAATACCAACTTCGATGAGCTTCCTAAAATCTGACTCTTAACATTAATCACATTGGGTACACAACCCTACCATTGGGGCGGATAATACCTTCATTTGCTTCGGTATAATCTTGTAATCATTTCTGAGATTGTAGCTCAACACCAACCTTTAGGGCTTCACCGATTAGATTTCTCAAAGCGTTCAAATTGAACGTGCCTTAACACTATCCGACTCTTCTTTCGCCGCCTTTGAGATTCAATTCTCTAAAAGATCCCAACAATGTCATTTCGTGGATGGTCAGTTCCACCGTGTGAATAGATTTCCTACTCCATGGGTCTGTTACAACATTGGTTTTCCAAAATAATACTTTAATGAAATGAACGAATTAGACATATTCAGAGGACACAAACTCTGTTTCGGATACTAAACATACCCAAGCTTTTCGATATTTACCAATATCAAAAACATAGCAACCTATCTTAGACCTTACATCAGAGACATAGCTCCTAGCTTCATAGGTTAGCAATTCCCTATCGTTTATTATCTTAACAGGAGTAGCCGAAATGGTCTATACAACTTATAATAAGTACAGGTTACAAACCAAAACATACCCATATAAGGGAAACATAACATGGAATAAGACATATAGTCTCATTCAACTTCATTGATACTTTGCCTACTTGATTGTTATTCAGCTCGTTATGATCGAACAGATATTTCAAACTGTTGTGATCACTAAAGACTTTACAACTAGACCCATAAAGATAGTGTCTCCAATTCTTTACTGCGTAAACTATAGCTGCCAACTCCTAATCATGAGTTGAATAATTTTCTTCATGTGGCTCCAACTATTTAGATGCATAAGCTACCACCTGATTTTTTCTGAATAATCACACTTTCTAAACCCTTCCCTGATGCGTCACTGTAACTTTGAATTTCCAAATGACGGATCCGGGAGAATTAAGATTGGAGCAAAAGTAAATTGCGACTACAACTCTAGGAAGCATCCTTCCAAATCGTCATTCCAAATAAATTGTTGGCCCTCGCGAGCTAACGAGATAAGAGGAAAAAAAACTAACTATTAATTAGAATCCTTGAATAATTCTTCGATAATAACCAAAGAAGTCCTAAAACTTTCGACTTCATCACCGCTACTACGGCTAGGATCGACTGCAATTCCTGCCTGAGAAATCACGTGATCCAAGAACTCCACTTCTGTCATCCAGAAGTCACACTGTGATGGCTTGGCATATAACTTCTTCTCTTGAAGTAACCTCGAAACAATACGGAGATGTTGCACAAGCTCCTCAATAGTCTTTGAATACACCCAAATATCATCCATGATTACCACTGTGCTTCCTGCTGCGCAGACTCGATCCGATTATATCATGACCTTAGATCAATTCTTTGAGAAAGCAACCGCACCTTGAAGTTGGTTAAGTAAATCATCTACCCTTGACAATAGATATCTATTCTGGATAGCCACTTGTTCAGCTAACGATAATTGATACACAACCTCATACTCCCATCATTCTTGTTGACATGTAATGCAGGAGCACCACCTGGAGAGACGTTCGGTCGAATAAATTCCTTAGAGATTAATTCTCCAAGTTGGGGTTCAGTTCATTTGATTCTAAGGAAGACATTCAGTAAGAAGCTATAGCTATTGGTTCCGTACCTGGAACTAATTCTATAGAAAACTTTATCTCACGGTCAGGAGATAAGGAGAAAACTTTATCCGGAAATACATCTGGGAAAATTCATTGATAACTTGAACAGATGATAAATACAATCCAGTTCCGGTGAGTTGCGCATAAACACAAAAATAAAAACTTCCGCACATAGAAATAAAGACTTGCTATCCGGAGAGGAAAAGACTAACCACTTCCTTAATGGTCCAAACAATCCACAAATTCGAGAAGAGAACCAAATAGTTGGTCGAAGCAATCTTCGAAACATCGGTTCATGGTAGGAGACACAAATAATCCTACCCGATTTACATATGCTATAGGGATAAACAACGGTAGCTTTATAGTCATACAATATGCTAACATATTTACCACCGAGGAAACTTGTACCCTTCTAAAGATTATCCCAGTGCTTGATTGTCCGAGCTTTATGAGTTCCTAAGAAAAGCCCTTTTCTCCGCATACTTCTTTCTTTTTGAGATATTTTTCAACAATGTAAGCTTGTTAAACCAAAGCGGGTTATTCTTCACCAGTGAAGAACTAAGTCCTTGATCGACATCACCTCGAAGACCTTCCTTAAACATAGTCATATTCTAAACATCTTCTCAGTAGCATATATATATATATATATATATATATATATATATATATATATTCCCAATATATAGAAAAGAGTTAATCTTTCAAACAGAACATCATACTTCCTAACCAACAATTCACTCTCCTTCTCGTTACATGACAAGGTGGTGAAAATGCTTTCCATAACGTCCACTCGGAAATGTTCTTTCCTTGGGGCAGACTCACCCTTCATGATTGGAGGATTCATTTCCCACGGTCTCGCGATGACATGCTGCATCCGTTGACAATGGAAATCCGTTGGTGACTTCACCCCCCTCCGGCCATAACTCCACAAGATATGCACAAAGCATTTGAGTTGATCAGGCTCAATGTCGGATAGCATATCAATAAGAATCATGACTAAAGAAGTAAAGATTCCTAAAATCTAGGTCCGACTGGGCGGAACCGCTCTGATACCAAATGTAACACCCTAAAAAATTTTCGCGTCTTAAACGCTAATTATACATATCATTACATATCAGAGTATATTAGAGTAGCGGAAATATAACTTACAACTTGTATCAAGTCAAGTTATACAATATATTACAAAGAAACAAAATAGAATGACATAAGCATAAATGCTCCATATCCGTCATCCACACAAGCATCAACTACCCGTGCTTCTTGGCTTTTCTCTTATCCTGTTTCTCTGTAAAAATAACCACATATGATAGGGTGAGACAACTTGTCTCAGTGAGCTTTACCGTGACCCCTAGCCACACTCATGAGCCAATTATAATCATAAACATAGTAAGTTAGTACTTACAAAATATTTTTGCAATTCAGTTATATAAATTGCGAAATCACATGGTAATCCAAGAATGAATTACATAAGAGTTTTATCAATTCTAGTACATCACCAACAACACATAAGGAAGCATGGGTGAACCCCAACATAGCCAATAAGTGTACAACTCTTAAAGGCGGATAGCTTTAATTTTAATATGGGGGCCTAGGACCGGGCGCATGACTTCCTCTCCTAGTATACTAAACGCATAGAGGTCGTCACCTCCATTCGATATTTCTTATATATCGTAACATAACGGATTGCACAAAGCATTTCCGTGAGCGTTGTTATTACAATTTTATGTAATTTGCATAAATCAAGACCATGGTTAGGTTTAGATGATTTATATCATCCCTAGCCAATCATATAATAAGAAATGGAACATTTTGTTCAATTCACTTTCCAAAACATATGTCCTCACACGTATACTAATTACGGTTTTATAGAATATGAATCGTTTCCGAACTTTCCATCAAAATTCCAGTTTGATATGTCAAACAAAACTCCAATCAAATTACTTATTTGAATAGTACATTTCATAAGCTTCATAACGCATTTTAAAGCACTTAAATCGGACTCCGGATCAAAAGTTATGAGCAAAACAATTTTGAAAATTTCGAAAACACAGTCGCGCGAAAACTCGCGCGGAGAGCGGTTCGCGCCATTTCGCGCCACAAGTCGATGGCACCAGTAGCACCCTGCGCGCGAAACGCGCTGGGCAGCATTTCGCGCCAGTTTCGCGCCACTGGGCAATCAAAGTGATTTTTCACGTCAAATTAAAAGCGTATTCATCTTAGTCAATCCGATTCATTCCAAGATCACAAACAACCATTAGTCATACAGAAACATTAAATTTAAGAGTCCAATACCAACCAAAGATCAACAATAGCAAACAAAAGTCGATAATTTAAAACTTAGTTATCGAATCCTCAAATTTCGGTATTGTTTTCGACTCTAGATTTTATTACGAAATCAAGGAACCACATATGACAAAGATTCCAAAGAATCAAAATTAAATTGAAAACCCTAAGCGTGAGTAAAACTCACCTCTCGTGATGAAAATCACGAAATACCGAAATGTCGGAATGTGCTCACGAACGAGAAAACACACGAACAATCCCCGTATCCTCGAACTCAAACCGAATAACTCCGAAGTCGAAACCCATAAGCTTAATCTACATAACCGCACGATCGTTCCTCGATAAACTTTACGCTCGACGACAATCGAATCCGCTCCCAATCCTTTGAACCTACAATAAATCACAAAACCTCCATGAAATTACTATTCATCGTCTTCAAGCTTCAATTCACTATTCACACAAAATCCCAATTTGAACCCTAACCTTTTGATTCTTCACAAACCCCAAATTGGACCTCAATATTTGCATAATCCACCTTAAACTCGCTCCCAAATACCATTCAAAGCTTTCCTTTGAGCTTGAACAACAAAACCTCCATTTTCCACTTACATTCAAAAATGGCAAAGTGAGAGAGTGTGAGTTGATGATGATGATTTTGGTATCAAATCGAAGAGGATGATGAGGAGATCATTTTTGGTGAAGGAAGAATTGTGTTTTGATGAGTTTAAAGCTCCCATTTTTCCTCTTCTTCCTCCTTACCCATTTCTTCTCTTCTTTCCTCTTCTTCTCTCACGGCTCCAATCTCTCTCTCTCTTTTTCCTTTTCTTTTCTTTTTCTCCATAATATAAGTGAGAGATTTGACTTATAGTCAAATGTCCAAAATGCCCTTAATTCATTTTCACTCACTTAAGTCCGTTTTAATCCGATTTCTTCCAAAATCGCTACATAGCTTAATTACTAGAGCACTTTAATCCTCTTATTTAATTGATTGACAATGCTATCTCGTCTGTCCCAAATCCGATATTGGATTTATTTATCACTCCGAATAATAAATCGCTCGTTAATTTCTTAGATTGATATTAACAAAGTTAGGGATGTTACATACTTTATTGATCCCTCACCCTAAAAGCACCCTTTTTAAATAAGATGAAAAAATATTAAACACGAGTTATGAACCTGTAAAAGTCTTTTTTTTAGCGATGTGTGTTTGAAAATTGTTTACCCCCTTGTTCAGGGTCCTGGGTCCGCCACTGGTTAACGGTGTAAAATAGTATGGGTGAATATGGCCAGAAAAGTGCCCCATACATATACTTGAAGTACATAAGATTTATAGGAAAAAATCAGATACATTCTTGATATTTTTTTCAAATTGAAAATTGATATGGATCTGACATATATAATATGATATTAATGATAGTTTTTTGAAATTTAAAATTCATAATTAGGGATGAAACAAATATTTGTTGTAATAGTTAGACATAAAGTATTTTCATTTATATCTACAAACATTTGTTGAATTTGGATTTTCATATAATATATTTTTTTTATACCAGGACTTCTTAGGAACACATTGCACAGGACTAACCCATGCACTATCTGAAATAGGGTAGATAATACCAGCATCTAGCCATTTTATTATTTCTTTCTTAACAACCTCTTTCATGATGGGATTTAATCTTCTTTGCCCTTCTATGCTGTTTTTAGAATTTTCTTCTAAAATTATCCTATGCATGCATATGGAGGGGCAAATCCCTTTAATATCTGACATTTGCCAACCTATAGCTTTTCTATGTCTTTTCAAGGTGTCAATTAAATCTAGCTCTTGTTCTAAAGCTATGATTACAGGAAGTGTATTATTTTCACCTAGAAAAACATATTTTTCAAATGTTTTGGCAATTCTTTCAATTCTAGCTTAGGAAGTTGTTCTACAGAAGGTAAATTTTTTTAAGGTTGGGATCTTCTAAATTAAGTGATTCATAAGTTCTAGCCCATACCTTAGGTGTAGCTTGTTCCTTGGGCAATATGCTTTCTTCAATAAATTCCTCTTCTGGCAATGCAGAAACTCCAGGTGTTAGTGCATTGGCAATGTGATCATACTGCTTGTGGAACTGATTCTCTACCAAATGATCAAGAGAAATTGATGAACACTCTTCACTTTCCTCTGCAGGATACTTCAAAGAATTCAAAACATTTAACTTCACTTCTTTGATCATTCACTCTCATGGTTAGCTCTCCTCTTTGCACATCTATTAGTGTTTTCCCTATTGCCAAGAATGGCCTTCCCAGTATGACTGGTACTTCTTCATCTGCAATAAAATCAAGTATAACAAAATCTGCAGGAAACACAAATTTGTCAACTTGTACTAATATATCCTCAATAATTCCTTTTGGATATGCTATTGATCTATCTGCCAGAGACAGTGTCAATGTGGTAGGCTTAGCATTTCCAATCCCTAGCTTTGTGAAAATAGATTTAGGTATCAAATTGATGCTTGCACCTAAATCACACAAGGCTCTTCCTGTATAGAACTTACCTATTGAGAAAGGAAATGTAAAGCTACCTGGATCTTTTAGCTTCATTGGAATTTTGTTTTGCAAAATCAGACTACATTCTTTTGACATAACAACAGTTTCAAATGCCCCTAGTCTTCTTCTTTTAGAAAGCACATCTTTCATGAATTTAGCATAATTTGGCATTTGTTGAAGTGCTTCTATCAAAGGAACATTGATATGCAATTGTTTTAACACATCTAGAAACTTACTGGATTGCTTCTCCTCATGTATTTTTTTCAATCTTTGAGGAAAAGGAGGAGGAGGGTATTCAGGTACTAACCTTGGAGTTGAAGATGTAGAAACATCGGGTGTTTCTACACCTTGAGAATTTTTTTCGTTTTTATTTTTTTCTCCCTTCTCTAGACCTTCAAGCTCATATGGTTATGTTAAATCCTTGCCACTTCTCAAGGAGATGGCTTTGACCTGTTCCTTACCTTGCCTTTGAGGGGTTGAAGCTTCTGTGTTTGATGGCAAAGTACTTGTTGGTCTTTGCTGCAAAGCAGTTGCTAATTGCCCTACTTGATTCTCTAGATTCTTAATTGATACATCATGAGCTTGCCTAGCAGTACTAGTTTCACTAATGAATGATCTAAGCAATCCTTCTAGAGAATTGTCATTGGCAGGTGGTTTTGGTCTTTGATTTTGAGATTGGAATCCAGGAGGAGTACTTGGTGCAGGTGCACTTGGTGCAAGTGCATTGGAATTGTTCCACCTAAAACTTGGGTGGTTCTTCCATCCTGGATTATAGGTATTAGAGTAAGGGTTGTTATTTTTGTTGTAACCTACATAATTGACAGAGACAGGGTTGCTAGGACACTCTTCATATAGATGGCCTCCCCCACAATAGACACAACTTGTAGTTTCTGGAGGGGCTTGCTCTATAGCTGCTGTAGTGTTTTCCTTGGGTGTGGCTACACTTGATGTAGGTGCACTAGTGCACTGTTTGATCAAGTTGGTTAAAGAGGCTACTTGAGCAGATATGGCTGATATGTCATTAATTTCATGTACCCCAGAAGTTTTCTTTTGGGCACTTACCCTCTCAGTAGGCCAACTAGAACCATTTGTAGCAATTTTATCAATAAGATCAAATGCTTCATTGTAAGACATATTCAAAAGAACACCACCAGCTGATGCATCAAGCATCACTCTAGTTTGGGGTTCTAGACCATTGCAAAAAGTTTCCATTTGTATAATGACAGGTAAACCATGATGTGGACACTTTCTTAAAAGCTCTTTCCATCTTTCCCATGCTTCAAACAATGATTCAAATTCTTTTTGCCTAAAAGATGTAATATAATGTCTCATCCTAGCATTTTTAACTGGAGGAAAATATTTACTTAAGAATTTTTCAGCTAGCTCATTCCATGTATGAATAGAATTGGGCTCCATAGAGTTTAGCCATGATTTAGCCCTATCTTTCAATGAATATGGAAATAACTTAAGTCTAAATGCATCCTCACTAATACCAGGTATGATAATGTTACTACACACTTCTATGAATTGCTTTAAATGCTCATGGGGATCCTCATGTGGGGATCACCAAATTGACCAATTGTTTGTAACATTTGAAACATCATAGGTTTAAATTCAAAATGAGCAGCATTAATATTAGGCATAGCAATGCTAGACTGTATATGTTGTTGATCATATTGGGCATAGTCCCTCATAGGCCTATCCCTATCATTAATCATACCTATTGGTCCCATTTGAATGAAGCGTTGTCTCTGCGATCTTCCTCACCTCCGGGTTATTGATGTTGAGAATTAGGTCCTCCTCTTACTGAGGCATCTTCACTGTGGTGAGACATATTTCTGCAGTCTTGTTGTCTCTGTCTTTGTTGTCTAAGCAATCTCCTAAATCTTCTCTCAATTTACGGATCATAATCAAAGTCCGTGGTCTATTCAGGCATAAACTAGTGTTTCCACCATTGAGTGTTTACGCACTAAATGTTTTTTTATGAGAAAATAGAATACCAGTAGTACTAATATATAATAAAACACTAAATAAACAATCTAAACAACAAAATTTTACTATAATCCCCGACAACGGCGCCAAAAACTTGGTGTGGTAAAATATATGCAAGTATACATAGTCACACAAGTAATAAAGTGATAAGAAAGGTCGAACCCACAAGGATTATGTATTGTAAATTTTTGTATATTCAGAATGTACACTTAGTGTGTCTACACTATGCACTATTTTTTGGTTGGAGTTTTCAAAGTAAATAAAAACAATATAAACAATAAAGAGTGTAAGGAATCAGTTAGATAAAGTAGTTGAAATGTTTTCACCAAGTAATTTACTTATAAGTGTTATAGTGGAGTATGTAGTGTTTCCACACAGGATGCAGCTGCATGAGTGTGTACCTGTCAGCACTTTCTTCAGAGTTTCATTACAAGCTTCCTATGTCTAGGCATGCTAAATAGGTTCACTCTTGTCTTTTTAACCTCCCTCTGTATCACCCTAGGAACTATGTTATCCTATGTCTAGGCACTACAAGAAAACCTTGTTTTAGCCACCGGCGATTGCCACGGAGCTTATTCCGTCGGTAATTTGCCACGATTTGCGGCGGCGGCAAGTGCAAAATATGAGTGAAATTTCACTGGTGTTTGCCGCGGGTTTGCCACGGACATGTGAAAGGACAAAATTTATGACGGACATGCCGTGGCAAGTCCGTGGCAACCGATAGTAAAAGTCACTTTTATTTTTTTTCACTCTCGTGTTCTCAATCACTCTCTCAGATCTCTTTCTCAGCCCTCTCGTTCTCTTCACTCTCATCACTCTCGTTCTCTCTCACTCAACTCACCCTCCTTCCTTCTGCCTCCGCCCTCCGCCCTTCACCGCTCCTCTCATTCTCTTCACTCTCATCACTCTCATCACTCTCGTTCTCTCACTCAACTCACCCTCCTTCCTTCGGCCTCCGCCCTTCACTGCTCCGCCTTCAACCCACTCGCCATCGCTGCTTCTCTTGCTCTGCTCTGTTCCGGCACCATCTCTCGCTGCGCAAGTGATACACCATGGTGTTGATTGTTCCGAAACCCTAACTCTGTGGTGGTGTTGATTGTTCTTCCAATTTGTTGCAAAAGCAAAAAAAACCCTAACTCACCATTGATCTAATCTGATAACCCTAACTCTACCTACACTGCAACGTTCTTCTTCCCTCTTTCGGTGGACCCGATAAACTCCAGCTTCACCCCAACGTTCATGTCCCTCCTCTCAAACCCCACGAAGTCCTCGTTCGCTCTCACGCCGTTTCTATTAACCCTTTAGACACTAGAGTGAGATTCTGTCATCAAATTTGGTTCTTGCATAATGGGGTTTCTGAATTGTGTTTTCTAACAGTGTTTTTTTTTCCTTTTCAGATGCGTGCTGGTGTTTGAAGAAATGTCAGGCTTGGTGTAATGGCTGGAAATAGGAGTATTTTTGTAATGTGTAGCTTGATGAGAAGTGAAGGGGGCGGATAGAGATGATGGGGTTGAGGAGGCGATACATATGCACCTATGCCGCGGAGGAGGGAGGGTTGTGGGGGCGATCGAGGATATCGAGTCGCTGGTAGTGTTGGTGTTGATGACGGAACGTGAGTTGGTGGTGAAGGTACATGAACTCTCATCTACTTCCCTCTCTAACTTCTTCATCCGGTTCCCCGTTATTGTTCTTCAATGTCCCCTGAATATTTGATTAATTTTTGAACTTGCAATGTTCTCCTTTTTTATTACATTTCCAGTTTTTGATTTTTTACCCTTATTTTTGTTATTGTTTATTTTTCCTTTAATTTTAACAGGTTTCAAAGCATGGTATTGAAATATTTGTTGATTGGGATCTTGATGCATGTTTTCCAACCAATCTTATTGGATAAATTTTTCAATGCTCTAGAGGTTCTCCTGGTTACAGTAGGTTGTTTCCATCTTCAATGGATATTTTGGGCAATGATTCTGGTAATTGGTTTATGCAGCAAATCTCTATATTGTGGGTTTTGTTTTCTGGATGCTTTGACACTTTAATATTCTTCTTTTGTTAACTTTGTCTTATCTTGATTGTTTATTTTCTATTTCTTTGTATAGATCAAGCAATGAAAGGCATTCAAAGTGAGATAAACATTGAAGATGTTCATAAACTTATGGATGAAACTATGAAGCTAAAGCCTATCAATATGTGAGTTTACGTTTACTCATCTTTGCTCTTGCTTCTTTTGAAAAGAGCTACTCTGTATGAATTATGATATGCAGTATGGGCTTAAAGTTATTTCTGATGGGATGAAGATTTTAACAAATGGCAATGTGTTATCCAAGGTATCATATTAAACCCAATCGTATTACATTTGTTGGAGTCCTAAGTGCTTGATGCCATGCTGGTTTGGTGGAGCCTGGACGGCGGATATTTAGAAGAATGAAGAGTGCATATAACTTGGAACCAGATATCAAGCATTATGGCTGTATGGTTGATCTTTTGGGCAGAGCTGGGCTATGCCAATGAAGGCCGACATTGTGATATGGGGAACTTTATTAGCGGCATGTCGAACTCATGGAAATGTCAATATAGGAGAAAGGGCTGCAGAGAATTTGGCAGGGCTGGCACCATCTCATGGTGGAGGCAAAGTTCTCCTATCAAACATATATGCAGATGCAGGAAGGTGGGAGGATGTATCATTGGTAAGAAAAGTCGTGCAGAGCCAGAAATTGGAGAGAGTGTCTGGGAGCAGTGGTATTATTGGGTAGAGAGTGTCTTGCTGTGGTATGAGATATTTCACTCTTATTTTCAACACTTTACTTTAAAATTTATTTAACATTTTTTATTAGTGTTATTTTTTATATGCTGTTTTGACAGATGTGTTAGAGAACATTAGAAACTATAGATTGATTTTTACATTTTAATTTGAATTTTGGTGCATAAATGTTCTTAGCTATCTGAGAACATATAAAGCCTTTTTATTTGCATTTGATTTGATGTACTTATTTCTCGGATTTTCTAAACATAATTCTAACTAAAGAAGGGTGATGCATTTGTTCCAAACTTTGCTTCCTCCTTCTACTTTAATTTTCTAGCCTTTTATGTCACGAATCAATGAATATTATAAGCCCGTGTTATTTTTAATTGCAGATTTGGCTTTTGTTCCTTCTCTCATTTCATCATTTTTCTTCAAATGATCTTTCCTGTCTGTGATCAACTCATCAAGGATATCGAGTCTTGGCTATGGTTGGAAATTGTAGAAGGCAGACAATGATTAAGTTTCCCATATCAGTTAATGATGTCAAGCTGCTCATCATATATTATGCTTTTTGTTAGGAACCATCACGTATGTCTTGCAATTCCGGGAAGTTAAGATTGTATATGCTTTTACAATGAGGAAGTAAGTCTACATCTCTTTTTTGTTACTTTACATTATCAAAAGTAAACATATTAGTTGATGCCTAGTGGTAAGTTCTCCTATTTTTACACTTGTGCACATCATAGGCTTTATTCTCCACATTATTAGAATAAGAAAGGGTATCATGACATACCATTATTATCCTTCCCTCTAGAGAAGATTTATTTTATATGAAAGGGAAAAAAGAAGTTTACTGTCCATAAAGATGCACTTAGTCAATCGTTCTTTTTCGTTGGTGTTGCTACTCCTAGGGATGTGATTCCCAATTTGGTGTTTTCTTCATCCCTTTTTGTGCATCCTAAAAGACTAACACATTTCAGTTTTTCAGCTACTGTTATCATGATAATAATACTTTTTGTGCTCTTAAAAGGAGAATCCTAAAAGACTAAAATCAGTTTGTGCTAGAATCATTCATATACAGGCTGTTACAAAGGTTCTATTGAGATTCATAATGTATATAGCATTTTTTGTTAGATAATTTTATTTTATGGGTTTACAATATTTATTTAGTTCTTTTAGTGCAATTTTAATCATAGGTGTCGTTGTCTAATGCATCTAATCATTCTTCTTTGTTTTGGTAGGTTTCAAAGCAAGTGGAGAGTGAGTGAAATGTTATTTTTGGGTTACAATGGTGAGTGAGCTTCAATGCTATTTTTGGGTTCTAATGGTTTGTTTTTGTTTGCTCTTCGACACTTTTAATTGCAGCTTTCCTTTAATTCAGCTGGGGCAATGAAAGTGGTACTGGTAAGCTTATTGAAGTGGTATTAGTCACTCTCTTTCTTCTATTGCTTCTATTGCTTCTTTTCTTTAATTGTTTACGTGTTACTTAGTCCTAAAATCTCACTCTCGGGTTCTATAATTAGTCCTAAAATCTCACTCTCAATCCACTTTTTCTCAATTTGATGATGTTTTTTTTACCTGTTACAATGAAAGCATAGGCAAATGAGCTTCAAAGATGCTTCCGTTTGAATTCTTTTTGACTCTTCCATTCAAGTTGATAATTCTTCTGAGCCAACACTGATTTGATTTCCTTAGAACTTGAGCTTCTCTGAGATTGTAAAAATGGGTATATGATAGATCTGTCTGTAAAAATGGATAAGTTATGTTGTTGTTTTAAAATATCTTTTTAAATGTTTATGCATTGTCGTGCGAAGGTTTGATTCAAGTTCTCCACTAAAATCAATATCTGTATCAAAAAAATTGAGACGTTTGATTAAAGTTCTCCACTTTCCTTTGTTTTTTTAGTTTTTCAATTTCACAGTTATGAGTTTATCATCCCCTCCCTCAATCTCTTTGCCATACTTTAAAATTGCCATTACATATTATGCTACCTTTCATCTACTTCAAAGTGAGGGATTTCGATGCTGAACTAGGATATGAGAATTACTAATATTTAGTACTGGAGTACCAATAACATGTTAATATTAATGTATCTAATACTTGGTTTTGTAGTCCTATTGTACTATCTAAAGGTGTTAATTGTGTTGTTTGTTTCGTTATTACTATCTAAAGGTTTTAATTGTGTTGTTAGTTTCGCTAATACTAACGCCTCCGTGCCCTCAAGCTATCTTGGCCATCAACTGACCCCAAAGCTGTTCTTATAGGTTCTGTACTTATAAATTTATTGATAAGGTTCTCTCCATGAGTTTTGTACATAATCTTCATGTAGTCCATTATGTAATCTTCTTCTTTCTTTTCTCGAATTTCCAACTCAGATTGATGACTTGTAGAAGGAGTATTTTCCTTATCAATAGCCATGTTTTTAACTACAATGATCTTCTTTAATTCTTTCTTACCTTTTGAGTTTTCTTTGACTAACACATTTCTATCTTTCTTGTTAACTCCTTTTCCGGTTTGGAAATGCCTCTTCCCTAGTTTGGACTTGAGGTTTTTGCCTCCTAGGAGGCATCTAACCTTCTGACTGGCAAGACTTGTACCAATGCTAGCTGAGTTGACAAGAGGAGCTGAATGAGAGGTACTTTGTTGTTCAGGAACAACTAAATCATCAGGATGATCCACTACAATATTGGTAGGTCTCTGTTGCACATCACATTTTTCCTCTGGAATCAACTTAGTTTCTGCTGGCTTAGGATTAGTTTTCACAACTTTGGCAGCCCCATTCACTTTCTTTCCATTCCTCTTCTTCAAATTATAAGTGCACAGAAATAAGGAAAAAAATATTTAAATTCATTAAATGGTGTTTGTATATATATCCTTATAGCTTGCATCATTGTGTAAATGAGGAAAAAAGGATCTACAGTCCTTTGCATCGTATTCAAGAGCAACTTCTACTTGTTGTCGTCGCTCCCTTCACTTTATATGTTCCTTAGAATTGTTTTTCTCGCACTTATTATACATATCCTTGTATGTGATATGAAATCACAGTAATTGTTGCATATTAGGATAGACTCTTGAGCATAGTGTTTTCTTTTTAATTTCGTATATCTTGAATTGTTATGTAATAGTTGATAATGCGAGTGAGTGGTTTGAACTAAAGGACAATTTATTCTAATTAAATCCTTTCATGCAGGATCTTAAGTAACGAACTGATAGGTTTGCGGTGAAATTTAGCATCAACAACATGCATGATGTAGAGAATGGAAAACAAGAACTTACTCAAACCGAGAATGATGAAGACGACATTGTCAAGAAAGTTATACCCCGTAGAAGGTGTTCATTAGTGGTTCATGGATCGGGGCGAAACCCAGGTTGCGATTCATGTATGATAGGACCAGAAGAAAGGGTATGTAATATCTAGTGTAGATTAATCTGTCCAACAAGCAACAATAAGTCATATGAAGTTATATTATGTTATGGTGTGTCAATATGATGAACTATGATTAAATGTTTATGTTAAATTTGTTTATATCATTAGCATATAGTTATTAAACTCATAAGCTATATGCTATACTTTAGATGTAAGTCTATTATATGTATTTCAAGAATACACTTGCACCCCAAAGAGTGAGTAATATCACTGAACTTGTGATAGAACTTGTGAAGAAGTTGTAGTAGTAGGAAACTACTGCTACATTTTTTTTTTTAATTTTTTTAAATTTATGACGGGTTTGCCACGGATTTTGCGTATTTAAAATTTGCACGGATTTATGATTTAAAATTTGCCACGGCTTTTATGACGGAAAAATTTGCCACGGATTTGCGACGGAAAAAAATTTGCCACAGATTTGCGACGGAAAAATTTGCCACGGAAATTCCGTGGCAAACGATTTTATGATGACAGCGTTTTTGCCACCAATTTTTGTCGTGGTAAATCCGTGGCAAATGTTGTTTTGCCACGGAAATTTGTGCATTTGCCACGGAAATGTCCGTGGCAAATCAGCGATTTTCTTGTAGTGAGGATTTAACATGGTTTTAAAGCTAGTTTAACAAGTTGTTGTTACAAACACTCATTCCTATTAATTCCTGAGTTCATAATGTGACTCATGTCTGCTGCCACAAGTTTACCTATTCCAAAGTGATCAATTCCAGAATAAGAGTTGAAAGAAGTATCACACAAGAATTAAAATGCATACACTACATAAACCATAATAATATATTTAGAAGTTCATTACAAGGTTATGACATCTCAACTTAAGGGAATTTAGCTCATGTTACTCATAATATAATAGAGAAAATCTGCAAAGAGCATAATCAAATGAGTAATATAGCAAAAGAACTTAAAAGGAGAGAGATTACTCGAATAGAAGATCTTTTGCATGAGTTTCCCAAGTTGAAGAGCATCCATGGCAAGTGCTGGATCGTCAAGGAAAAAATGTGGCTTGATCAACACATCGAACGACAACGCCGTTGGGAATCAGACTAATCCTCAGGTACGATTTGTGTTTGATTTTTAAGGGTTTCAATGAATAATTGACATCTACACCTGATGATATCCCCAAATTTTTAGGGTTCCTTACAAATTATCCTTATAGGTTCTATTATTTGAGAGGAACATTAGGTAAAAAAGGTGAAATAGAAACCCTTTCCTCATTCATTCTGTTTCTATGCTAGTGATTACTTTCCAATATATTTCCAATATATAATAAAATCTGGATCATACAAAGCAAACAGTATAAAAAATCAGCAACGAAATAAGCAAGTCAATAAAACCCAATAATTTTGCTTAATAGGTAGTTCCACAAATCTGGGTCCCTAATTACACCGGTGTGAATGCGAAATAATTTGCTGTTAATCCTGATAATTCAACCCCACTAATTATGCTTCTTCAATCGTTGTAAAGTTTGGGGTTGATATTATAATAGACATGCTGAAATATGGTTTGCTCAGCCCTCCCTGTTTCAATTTACGGGCTCTATTAATTGCATTTATGGCCTATTCCAATCACTCACATCTGATTGACCAAAAAATAATTTTAACATTAAAAACATGTTTTAAGAATCAAGAGTGTGTAATATTTGATTGAATAAAACGCATATATTTATAACTCACGTTTCCTATAGGCTACTGGGATATAGTATGTCCTCTTATTCTAATTTTTAAATATTATTTTGATTTTTATAAAATAAAAACTTTAACAAAAAACACACTTGCAGAGTGAATAATTAGGAACATGATTTTTTTTTTTACCAAAATTAGTATCATAAATCCAACCTATTAATTCAGTAATGATATATTAATCAAAGTTTGACCAATACTAAAAAGTTTTCTTAAATAGTTTCAACCGAGTTTTTATAAATAGTAAATTAGAAAAGTTATCCTTTATTGTGTTGTAATTTAAACTCAGTAAAATTACGTATTTTTTTGTATTAATTCTAGCATTCATCTAATAATCCAAAAAATTACATTTTTCTTGAATATATATGTAATCGGTAACTATTTTTTGTTATATTTTTATGTTGGCCTTATATATTCTAATGTTTCAGCCATATGAAAAACAATGGGTCTATTTTAATAATACTCCATATTGGATCGGTTATTAACTAACTCTGAAATAAACTGTGTGGAAAATAGTATTGAACTTGAAAAGCATAATGGAATATATTTCTCTTTTAATTTAGTTGAATCATTATAGATTAACTGATTGAAACATACGATTGCAAATCACGAATAGATAAACAACAAAAGTTATTGGGCTTCCCATCACCCTCTCATCAGTCTCCATGGATTAGTAGAAAATAATCCTATGACAAATATGGTGCATATACATGCTTCTTGTTGCGTGTCCCAAGCTCCGAACCCTTGAGTCACCAGGAGAAACATGAACGCCATTACGCTCGAAGCCAACGCCGCGAGGGACTGCAATAGCCTTTGCCCTACGGTAACATGCACAATCCTAAAAAAATGCATAAACAGTTAGACAGCAGTATGCTAAAACCATCAACACATTAAACAAAATTGTATTTCAAAATTGGGGGTTCTCAATGTTGTAAGATTTACATTTTCACTCATTTGGTAATGGAAAAATTGATCCACAATACATCTCCTCATGCATTTTAGGTACAATGTAGGCGTTGTTGTCGTCGATGGTGATTTTTGTAATTGAGTCGAAATCAATCAAAAATGTATGTCCTAAACCAGTTTCCATCTAGGGCATATGGATTAGTGATCTTAAAATAGGAAATGATTCAATTGGATAAATATTAACAGGAATAATGTCTTACAGGATCAGGATGATGGGGAGAACGCAGATGTTCGACCTCCAGGTAGTGCACTTCCGGTGTGATCTTCGACCACCAGGTGTGATCTTCGACCTCCAGGTAGTGCACTTCCGGTGCTTTTGACTTCGATCAGGATAATGTCCTCGTAGAAGTCAAAAGCATTGTATGCCCTAAGAGCAAGTAGTGCACTTCCGGTGTGATCTTCGACCACCAGGTCCAATCTGAACCTTGAGATTAAGAAGGAGGAAAAAAAAATCAAACACTGAAGTTATCTGATTAAATCACAGGAATAATTCTAAACACAGCGTTATTAAACTTACGCATTCGCGGAGACAACTTCCACAATATGGGCGACGACAACACGGGGGATATTGATGCACCTATTCAGGTCAATAGAGTATTAGTATTATTGATGCAAGTATATGACTATTGTGAATCAAAGAAAGATACAACAACTGAATATTTAAATGACTACCTCTCCTGGAATTTCAGATTGTAAAGAATGGAGTGACATATTCATAATGCAAGAGGAAGTCTAAGAAGTATTCATCATGCACCTCCATTATTTCAATTATTTTCCTGGAAAACGGGGCTTGCTCACGTTGGTTAGGCCGAGCCATTATGAAGTAATTCCAGCGTTTTTAAATGATAACTGGATGGCTTCCTTTGCAAGCTGGTGCACTGCTAAACATACAAAAGTCAGATCCATGATTTTTGGATCCAATTAACTGTGTTATAATTGACATTTAAAGGGGGAGTTTTAGTTGTTTTGCATTGAAATACATTGACTAAACTCGGCAGTTTTTTTTCTTTATTACCCAAAGTCATATGTGCCATCCGTTTTAGGTATTAAACAGAGACGTCATCAGATCCGTCCACTTGATCTACGGCTGTGTGTGAAGTGCCATGTGGAGTGCCACATATTTTATGCGAAATGTGTGTGGCATTTTCGGCCAGTTACGTGGACAACTCATGAATTAATATAGTTAAGATTAAGATAAAATAAAATTAATGTATGATTTTGGTCCTTTGCATGTGACTAGTGAGGGACTAAAAATGCACTATCTAACCCTTAGATCAATAGAATAAGAACTAATGTCTTCCCTGTTACATATTTACTCAATCAGATAAAAATGATTAAGCCACGAAAGCTTCTTCAACATTCTTTTGGGTCTGTTTGCTTAAAATTGTGGGCCAACTCGTGGCCCTCTATCAACGCACAAACAATATTTAGTTTTAGTGACTTGCAAAATAAAGTTCAATAAGTCTTTTGATAATTGAACTAAAAGTTTCCTAAAATTGATGTTATTTCAAAATCTTCGGCTACTGGACATAAAACACTCAACTTATTATTGCCCTTCCTTGGAGAGACTAAAGAACACAAAAGCAACATCACCAATGGAAGTAAGATGTTCCTGCTCCAATGGTGCCTTATGAATAAATTTTCTTGCCCAAACATGCTTCCCATTAATGACAAATTTAAGTTTGCCATTTTCTCCTCCAAGGAAATGTTTAATCATAGGTGAGAGGGAGAAAGAAAGAGAAATGAATCTTAGCTTTCCCTTAGGCATATATTTTTGGCATTTTTCATATGAGTACTATTCAAGAAAATCAAGCAATGGTGAGATTAGGGATCGGAAACGATTAGTTTATTGTAAATATGTTGACAAAGTATATTGTTTTTATTGCAAATTGTTTAAATCTTCTAGTAACTTGAGTTTTCTAGCAAATGAGGGCTTAAGTGATTGGAAGCATATTAGTCAAAGACTCAAACAACATGAACCAATGTCTGCCATGCATATTCTTAAATTTGTCAAACTTGCAGATTGTTATCCGAATGTAGAAATTGCTTATAGAGTTTTACAGACGGTTCCCATGACTGTAGCATTGACGGAGAGAAGTTTTTTAAAATTGAAGTTGATTAAAACCTACTTGAGATCATCAATGTCACAAGAGAGATTGAATGGTTTGGCAACTTTGTCAATTGTGAATAATATGTTAGAGAACATTGATGATGATGAGATTATAAATGCTTTTGCATCTCAAAATGCTCGAAGAAACCGCTTCTTTTGACTTTCCGAGAAAAAAGAATTTTTTTGATATTTTGAAAACTACTATTATGTTATTAAGGCGTATTATGTTAAATGAAGTAAGTCCATCGTATATACTCCCTCGTATATACCATTTGGGGGTGTATATACGATGTGTAATTTTGGCCATCGTATATACATCCCCAAATGGTATATACGATGGTGTATATACAATTTGGGGAGTGTATACGATCCCAATAACTTTTTTTGGAGCTGCAGGATATTTTGGGGTTTTTAAATTTTGTTAAAGGTATTTTGGTCTTTTTGTAAGGCTCGTGGGGGTATGGGGGAAGATGGTGGTGGTATAAAAAAAGGACCCTTATTTGAAATACCTTCATATTTTGCCCCAAAAATCTCTTCATACTATGACATCAAAAATCACCTTCAAATCAGAAGTGAATCACGCTCAAAAACACCTCACGACCAAAACAGAATATGAAGCTACCCAAGATCGTGGTGAAAATCGATCAATTTGCATGTCTTTGTTGAAGGGAGATTAGAGCTTTGGGAGTTGTGGAATAGTTAGAAGAGTAATGGTGCTTGAAGATGGATACTAGGACTTATGTTTAAGGCTCCAAATTCGTGCACCATTAGGAGCCAAGAAAAGGAGAAGTAGCTGGAAATTTTCTAGTTCAACCATAGTGGTCATCTATGTTCTTCCCCAAATTCGGTTTTAGCTTGAAAAAACTTTAAAGGAGCTGAACTTGAAGATTGTGGTGCTTGCATCCAAGGTTGAGCATGAAAGAAAATAACACGAGGGAACCCTTTCTCCTTGATTTGAGTACTAGCACTACAACATTTTGGACCTACAACAATGCCTATTTTCATGACATTAAAAAAACCGTTCTCTTAGATAATAAAACGGCATCATTTTTTTTATTCTGTTGTTGAATGAAGTAAAATTTTATAATTTACCATGCAATGATTATAAACCGTTCTTGAAAAGAAATAAGCAACAGTTTACTTTTCATAATTCTTTGAGCAAGACTTAAAAACCATACTCTATTTTTAAAAAATATAAGAAAACAACAACTGTTATTGTAGTTTTAAATTTAAATTTTAATTGAATAAAATTAAAACAATTTTTGATATGCCCTAGAATACTTTTTATTCTTTTATTTTATGTAGACGGAGTGGTCATTACTCACTACCACTAGAAACTCACACACCTGTGAGGTCCCAAGTTCGAACCCGGGACATGATATTTAGCCAAACAACTTGGACATTTGACAGTTGAGTTAGGTCTTATGAATCTCCGTCCCGGATTCCAACTTGGAACATATATCCAGCCTAACAATTTTGACATTTGTCAGTTCAGCTGGGCCACACAATCTCCTTCACAACTTTGCAACTTAATTTGCTCGACATCACTTGCGTTCTCTTCGAACTTTTATTGTATCTCCACATGCATGACTTTGAAAACCCTTTTCCCTATTTGAATATAGGGTTTACTAGTTGGACGAAACCTCTCCTATTTTCCCGTCTCCTCCCCTATTACCATTTTCAATTGTTCTCCACTCTTACCATTCTCTTTTTTAGCTCAAAAGGATACTTGCATTGAAGAGCAATACCACACACTAATACTAATCATCCATGTATATAATAAAGCTAGTTAAAAGTCAAAAGTTATAAAGAAGCATAAAGGCAATTTACCGCAAAAATAATTATTCAAACCCAACAGTGCACAAACATTTATTAAGTTTTAATGAATTGGAAAGTTCATGGTGTCTATCAATAATTGAGCAAAAATTTGCTCAAAATTGATGTTATTTTAAAACCTTCTTCAAGGGAACATAAACCACTAAACTTATTATTGTCTTGGCTTGAAGAGGCTGAAGAACCCAAAAGCAACAAACTACCACCGCGAGAAAGATGATCCTGCTTGAGTTGGGGAAGGCGGTGCCTTACGAATAAATTTTCTAGCCCAAACATGCTTCTCATTGATGGAAAATTTAACTTTTCCATTATCTCCCAGAAAATGTTCAATCACAGATACAGACTTAGCGTAGACCACTAAGCGAGCATATAATGGCTGCTCAGGTGGTTGTACATCGTGCATGAACATGGCTTCTACGACATCTCCATACTTTCTGCTTGAACAATGAACACAAGTTATACAACATAAAAGAAAACAAAAAAATGGAAAGAAGCAAATAATTTTGTGAGTATTTAGGCTATGTCTTAGTGTTGATTAGTAGCTAGAGAGAAATCAGGGCCCTACCTCTTTATGACTGGATTGTTAACCTCTTTGTTGCTTATGTAAGTACGTAGAAATCGTAAACTAGCGGTTGGATTTCGATTTTTAAGCTAATGGGTTGGAGTATCCAATTGTCTCGATTTTAAAGGGTTTGAGTACTCCTTGTATATTTGGTGTAATGAATTAGAGTACTCTTTAAGTAATATCAAATGTATTCTCTAGGGTTAGTTTATTGAATTGGAAGCCTTTGTTGTGGGGAAGTAGTCATGAAACACATAGTAAACAACACATATCCAATACTACTATTTCTTGGACAAACAGTCCGGTCCAATTTATCTTCTATATTCAAAATCAAGTCTAATCACTTATAGAAAGTGCTTGTTCTCACTTTAAAATACACATACACGTGGGTTTACCTAGTGTGAGGTGATAACATTTAATTTTAACTATACAACTATAATTGTATCGTCAAGTTGTTTTATCTATATTCACCTTTGAGAAAACATCCTTTCATGTCGAAACATATATGTATGTATGTGTAGATATATGTGCATTACGCTAGAACAATGAAAAAAATAATTACAAAAACTTAAACATTTTGTTGACAAAGGATGTGTCTTAAATTCCTTTATTTTACAAAAATTTAAAACATTTTTCTTACGTAATAATAATAATAATTATTACGAAAACTTAAAACATTTAATATATATTAAAATAATTTGATACATTGGATACCTAAAACATTTTAGTCCCACTATATATTTATACACTTTTAGTCTATATATATATATATATATATATATATATATATATATATATATATATATATATATATATATATATATATATATATCAAATAAATTAATAAATAAACTAATGTTTGATTTTCCTTCGCATGTGACTAGTGAGGGACTAAAATTACACTATCAAACCCTTAGATCAATAGAATAAGAATTAATGTCTTCACTCTTAATATTTTGTAACCTACTATGTTAAATGTACTAACATGACTGGCCAAATTTACACACAACACTAGTTGAGAATCAAATACAATATATGACTACAAACAGAAATAATAAATTTTGGAATAAAAAGAGTAAGGAGAAAGAACCTCGTGAAGAATTCTCGAACTTCAAACTCGTAAATAGGATACCCTTTGGAAAATGTCATAAATATTGTCCTATCATCCATTGCCACCTTTTCTTGATCATCACTAATAGGAACAACATCAACAAAGCAGAACCAAAGATCAACAAATGACAACAACATCGGGATCAATAAAACAATCATCCAAATCTAAGTTGGCAAAAATTTCACTTATATCTTCAATATTCACTTTTCTTGAAACACTATAAGGGTCTTGATTATTTATACTCCTTTGTCTTGAAACAACATAAGTGTCACTTGCATTTGAGCTTTCTTTATTCCATTGTGGCATTAAAACTTGTGGAGGAACAAGTGTAACATTAGGAGAATTGTAAACAACTTGTGGTTCCACTTGAATTGAAGGATTCACAGAATTCGACCATAAACATTAGCAATGTACTTGTTCTGTTCCTTCTTCACTTTTTCATAATGCACTTTTTGCACTATATCAGTGAAAACTCCTAAACACACATCATTCAGTAGCTTAGTGATAGCATTGATGATTTCAATGCGGTTGTTATGAAAATACTGAAGTGTGACATTGTTCTCCATGATGGTTTGAATTAATGGAACAACTTTTTGAATATATGAACCGTAAGGGAAGGTTGAACTCTCGACGCAATCTAAGACAATTTCAATCTCATCAGCAAGCTCAGCTAGCGTAATATCAGGCCACTTAAGTAAAATTTTCACAATATTTCTGTTCTTGATTTTGTTTTCAACCCATAATATGAAAGCCATAACATGTGTGGATTTGGCAGTGTCACGCTCAAGTCCTACCACCAAACGAGTGAAGAGTTGTCTATCAATGTTGTGAAACAAGTTGAGTTCTTCTTGTGTCACGATTCATGAGGGGAAAGTTGGGTCCGAGTTTGGTTGAAAAGAAGCCATTGCTAGATGAGAAAGGATGAGAATGAGGAGAATGATGAAATATATGTAGATGATATATTTAAATTATTAGCTATATGGTTATGGTGTTTTTATAATACTAAGAAATGAATATTTTATTTTGAGTCAAAAAAGCAATGAATGTTTTCATTATAAACTTTGAAAGGAAATTTGTTACAACGGATAAACATGAATTCTCTTTGTTTTAATAATAAATATTTCCAAGTATTTAGCTAATATACAATGTATGAAATTTTGTGTTTATAAGAGGAGGCATTTTGAGAGATGTATTAACCTTTTTTTCCATTTTTTACCTATATTTATTTCTTTTAATAATTTAATATTTGGGTAATTATTTAATTATGTTTTATGTGATTTTCTTATTTTGAGATAGTGTAGAATATTTCATGATAATACCAGTGAGATGACTGGTCAAAATTTTGTAACTCAATTAATATCATGATAAGAATGTCAACGTTTTTCTTTCTTATGTAAATATTCTTTGCAACCGTTCTTAAGTAAATATTTAAATTATTTTTTCAAGGATTATAATTTTAGGTCGTTGACATTCTTATCATGATATTAATTGAGTTACAAAATTTTGACGGTCATTACTATGGTATTATCATTAATCGAGTCTCTTGTCTCATTCTTTCAGGGTACTATTTCCTCTATGAGCCTTTTTTCCATGGGGTTTAGGCCTAGAAGGTTTTAATGAGGTCTCTTGTATCTGTGCTAGGTTGGGGTGCCCGTTTGCATATTCTTTTATAAAAATTTTGCTTATCAAAAAAAAATGAAATATTAAGCGCATTTTTGGTTTTTTATCGTTGATTAAAGTTTCAGTTTAGTGTTTTATACTTTTTAAACATTGATATACTTTTTAAAATTAACAAGTATTTATTTTATTATAGTCAAATAAAGAGTAAATTATTGTACTCCCAGTATATATATATATATATATATATATATATATAT
Source organism: Oxytropis ochrocephala (assembly GCA_020916435.1). Taxonomy (NCBI): domain Eukaryota; kingdom Viridiplantae; phylum Streptophyta; class Magnoliopsida; order Fabales; family Fabaceae; genus Oxytropis; species Oxytropis ochrocephala. Next base: position 45,116,606 of record CM037090.1, on the reverse strand, counting down.
ATATATATATATATCATCATCATCATCATCATCAATACAATATATAAAAATCAAGTACTAGTAAAATGTCCAACATAAACATCTTATTAGCTTGCCATGTATACAAAAATAGGAGGAATTTGATAAATATGTCGCAAAATGCCAAAAATTTGGCAGCTTTTTTAGAAAACTTATAGAAATTAAAAAAGTGCTGATGCAGAAAAAAGAGATACAGAAAAGTTGACAGGATAGCAAAAAAGAGACAGTCAGACAGAAAAAAACTGAAGTAAAGTGCTGACGCGCATCAGCACTGATGCGGATAAAGAGAATTTTTTTTCCTATTTGCTATAATCTTTCTACTAAAACCAATCTATTTAATTAATAATAATTGTCAAAAAAAATTAACCACTGGCAAAAATTCAAAATTACATTTTTTTAATAATTTAATATACATGAATGAGTTAATATTAAATGATCTAGAATTTACTATTTACTATAAGCTTTCTATTAAAACTACTAAATCCAACCAATTTAAGAACTAACAGTTGTAATTGCTTCAAAAAAAACTAACAACTGTCTAAAAAATTTAACCTCTATGAAAAATAACAAAATAACAATTTTAATCATTTAATAATTTAATTAAAATGATTTTATTCATATTAAATGATCTAGAATTTACTATAATCTAGAAAAACTACTAAAGCAGTTAATTTAACCACTAATAATTTCAAAAAAAAAATTAACCACTATAAGAAATTACAAAATTACTTTTTTTATGATTAGAAGCTATTCACTTTTTTTTTCCTGATTTTTACTCCATTATTAAGATTAGAAGAAGAAATTCAATTTTTTGGTCACCAAAAAAAAAGAAGATACTCACTTTTTTAAAAACTTTTTGCAACACAAATGTTTTAATCAAGATAAAATATACCCATTTTATTAAATTTTTCCTTTTTCTCTTATTAAATTTTTTAATTTTCAAATGTTTATAGGTTCATAGCAATAGCAAATTATAACAAATACATTATCTCCCGTGCGGATGCATGGGTAAAGCACTAGTGTGTGTATGTATACACACACACACACGCCAGAATTGTAAAAAGAGATCGCCACCTTTAGTAGCGTTTATAAAAAAACGCTACCCATTTTAATAACACGCTACACCATTAGTAGCGTTTTAAAGTAAAACGCTACCCATTAGGTAACACGCTAGACAGATCCCTAGCGCTTTTACTCAAAACGCTAGCCAATTAGAAAACACGCTAGACAGATCCCTAGCGCTTTTATTCAAAACGCTAGCCAATTAGAAAACACGCTAGATAGATCCTAGCGTTTTTAGAAAGCGCTAGGTATTTAGCAAACACGCTAGAGACGGGATCCTAGCGCTTTTATTCAAAACGCTAGCCAATTAGAAAACACGCTAGATAGATCTCTAGCGTTATTTATAAAACGCTAGGTATTTAGTAAACACTCTAGACCGGATCCCTAGCGCTTTTATTCAAAACGCTAGGTATTTAGAAAACACGCTAGATAGATCCCTAGCGTTTTTAGAAAACGCTAGGTATGGTTAAATAATTTTTTTTCGTTTCCCATTGAGGTACTTTACCTCTCTCGCCTAACACTCTCACCCGTAAACGCATAAAATCACTCACCCAGAAACGCAAAACCCTAACACCCTAACGCAAATTAAGATCATCTCTCTCAACGAAAATCATCTCTCTCAGTGAACATCATCTTTCTCAGTCTCTCACTCAGACAACATTGGTGAGTTTTCTGTTCCTTTCTCTGTTTCTTGTTAGATATTAATTGTGGGTTCTAGTTTAGAAATATATTAGTTTTGTCACTTGTGCACACTAGCTACTCTTTTTTTTTTACCACTAGCCTCTTCTTGTTACACATAAATTAATTAAGTTCATTAATTATTTGGAACACTAGACTATGGTTCCTTTGTCTTGACCAAAGGACCGAGAATAGAAATAGAATATGAGATAGATATAGCTTGGGAAATTTTGTTTGTTTTTTTATATGAATTGATTCTTCATTATATTCGAATTGCTTGATGGGTCATATGTTAAAGTTCTCTTCTCAGGATTTTATTATAAATATTTGGAAATTATGGATAGAAATTGGATGTCTGCCAATCGTCTGTCCAAGGAGTATGCATTTGAGTGGATTATTTTGTGAGTTTGTCTTTGTTGAACGTTTAGGGACTTCTAGTGGTATGAAATGTCCTTGTTTAAGGTGTTGTTATGTAAAATCGCCATCGCAGAGGAGTTGGTACACGACATTTAAAGGCGAATGGAATTGATCAAAGTTACACTTGTTGGATAATGCACGGTGAGAAAAAGGTGAATCTTCAAATATGAATGATATTAGTAAGAGATATGCGCCACGGTTGACACCAGGACACATTCATTTGATGCGAACGAATTTGAAGAGATGGCAAAGGTGGTTGAAGAGGATCTTAATGATTGTCTGAAATGTTTGAGAAGTTGATAAGCGATGGAGAGACACCATTGTATGCGAGAGATGTATTGAATTCACAAAATTATTGGTCGTGATCAAGTTGTATAACTTGAAAACTCGCCACGGATGGACGGATAAGAGCTTTTCTGATTTACTCGCACTTCGAAAGAAATGTTACCGAATGATAATGTGCTTCCTTCTCGGACGTATGATGCAAAGCAAATGTTGGGGTCTATTGGCTTGAACTATGAGAAGATACACGCTTGTCCGAATGATTGCATTTTATTTCGGAATGAACATGCGTTGTTAAAGTCGTGTCCTAAATGTAATGCACGCGCAGTATAAGAAGAAAGAGTCCGCTCCGAAAAGGTGTTGTGGTATTTTCCTATAATTCCTCGATTTAGGCGCATGTATCGTAGTTCAGAAGATGCACAACACTTGACATGGCATGCGGATGAAAGGATTAAAGATGGTATGCTACGACACCCAGCAGATTCTCCGCAATGGAAAAAAATTAATATTGAGTATCCTAATTTGGGATGACCCGAGAAACCTACGCCTTGCATTGTCTGCTGATGGATTTAACCCGCACGGTATCGAGTAGCTCCCACGATACATGGCCCATGATTTTGGCGATTTATAACTTACGCCGTGGCTTTGCATGAAACGCAAATATATGATGTTGTCTTTGTTAATTTCAGGCCCAAACAACCAGAAATGATATTGATGTATACTTGGCTCCTTTAATTGAAGACTTGAAGCAAATGTGGGAGATCGGGGTAGAGGTGTATGATGGGTTCGAGAGAAGAAATTTTCACCTTGAGGGCTATGATCTTTGGCACAATTAACGACTTTCTGCATACGGCAATCTATCCAGGCACAGAACAAAGGCGGTGTGCATGCCCTATATGTGAAGATAACACCGATTGGATGTGGTTGGAACATGGTAAGAAGAATATCTATCTTGGTCATCGTAGATTTTTGCCATCAACTCATCACTATCGATTGTGGAGAAAGGCATTTGATGGGAATACAGAAACACGTAGAGCTCCCCCGCCTTTTGTGAGCGAGCAGTATTTGAAAAGGTGGAAGATTTAAACATTAAATTTGGGAAACCTTTTGCGGAGAGAGCTTGCCAAACGGGGTGGAAGAAAAAGTCGATTTTCTTTGAGTTGCCATCTTTGGAAGTCATTATATGTAAGACATTTCATTGATGTGATGCATGTTGAAAAGAATGTCTTCGAAAGTGTCATTGGTACCTTACTCAATATGCCGGGTAAGACTAAAGATACCATCAACTCAAGGTTGGATTTGGTTAGTATGGGTTTGAGACCTGAATTGGGTCGGTAAAGAAGGGTACACATACATATCTACCTCCGCAATTTCTCATACTCAATCTAGAAAGGAGAAGACGGTCTTTTGTGAGTTTCTTCATGGAGTTAAAGTTCCAGAGGATACTCTTCAAATGTGGCGACTCTTGTATCGATTAAAGACCTCAAGTTAAAGTCTCTAAAGTCCCACGATTGTCATGTTCTCATGGAGCATTTGCTACCCATTGGTATCGATCCATTTTGCCTAAGAAAGTGCGTCGGACCTTAACCAAACTTTGTTTATTCTTTAAAGGCGATTTGTAGTAGAGTGATTGACCACGGAAAGTTGCCAACATTGCAAAGAGAAATTATTGTCACTTTGTGTGAGCTTGAGATGTATTTCCCACCTTCCTTTTTTGACATAATGATTCATCTAATAGTTCATCTGGTTAGAGAGACACAATTGTGTGGCCCATGTTGATATTAAAAGGATATGTGAAAAATCGATCACGACCTGAGGGTTGTATTGTTGAGCGCTACATAGTTGAAGAGGCTATTGAGTTTTGCACGGGCTATCTATCTAGTCTTGAATATTCGTGGGACCTGCCAAGGTCTCGTCATGTAGGAAGGATTAGTAAAGGGATGACGGGAACTAAATTAGTGATGGTATCAAGGAAAGAACTAGAGCAAGCACACTTGTACGTTCTTCACAATGATAGTGAGGTTGATTCATATGTTGCCAAGCACAAGGAGATTCTTAAGAGTCAATTCCCGGGAAAGAAGCAAGTTTGGTTAGCAAAAGAACACAATAGGAGTTTCATAGTGTGGCTAAAACATCACATTGATGGTGAGTGTGTTTGAATCCTACTTCAATTTCAAAAAGATTGAGATGGTTAGCAAAAGGTCCAAATATACATGTCTTCTCTTACAATGACTATCTAATGAGCGAGTGCACTTTCTATACAAAAGAACAAGATAATCGAGTAAAATGCAAAATAGTGGGGTGACTCTTGTAGCTCATTCTATGCATGCATCCAAGTTACAAAGACAGTAAATCCCCATATATGCGAATATGTCTTACTTTGGCTTCATTGAACACATATGGGAGTTGGATTACAATATGTTTGAGAGCACGTGTTCAAATGTGAATGGGTTGACAATAATATTGGTTTCTGATTGATGAATCGGGGTTCATGCGAGTGAATTTCAACAAGTTAGGATATAAAGGCGAACCTTTTATTTTAGCATCGCAAGCTCAACAAGTGTTTTATGTCACCGATCCGATTAATATCAATTGGTCTATTGTTCTATTGGTGACAAAAAATTTGTGTTTAACAACGATGATGATGAAGCACCCGATGATGTTGGTGTTGAGGGCGACCCTTTCTTGTAACATCGGAACCAATAATAGGGGAAAATACTTCTATAGAGGATGTTGTATATTTTAGAAAATATCATAATGATGGAATTACTATTAAATCGGAAAAAAATACCAAGACGCGAATTGCAAACAAAATTTTATCTAGGAAAAGGAAAAGGTAATATAGACTTAATGATATCTCATTATTTTTCATTAATAAATAATTATATAGTTTTTGTAAATTTAACAATAACATGGATTATGTTATATTGCAGGTCAGATGGCATCACTTAGTGATCATGAGAGTGGTCAAGACAGTAGTCATGAGGGTTGTGCTGTTCTGTTTCTAGCTTTAATTTGTAGCTACTTTTGAGTTTCATAATGTTAGTTAGTTATTATGTTGTATGATTTGGATATATATTAATTATGTTGTAAGTACTTGTTAGTTTAATATGGTCTTTTGGTGATATGTACATATGTGTGTGTATCTATATTGGATTGTAATGATATTGGCTGAATTTTGTTGGAATGATATTTGATGAATTTTGTTGGAAGGGAATGAATTTATAGGTTGTAATTAAAAGGGAGAATAAACAAAAATAAAAAAATTATTTAAAAAAATCAGTCAATAGGTAGCGTTTTAAAAAAGCGCTACAAATTAAATTAAAAAAATCGATCAATACATAGCGTTTTAAAGAGAAAACGCTAGAAATGAAAAAAAAAAATCATTCAATTCCTAGCGTTTTATAGAAAACGCTAGGAATTGTAAAGAGAGCTAGAGGATCCCTAGCGTTTCTAAAACGCTAGGAATGGTAGTAAAAAGGTGCTATAGCATCCCTAGCGTTTTTTATAAAACGCTAGGAATGGTAGTAAAAAGGTGCTATAGCATCCCTAGCGTTTTTACATAAAACGCTAGGAATGGTAGTAAAAATGTGCTATAGCATCCCTAGCGTTTTACAGAAAACGCTAGGAATTGTAAAAAGGCGCTATAGAATCCCTAGTGTTTTTACATAAAACGCTAGGAATAGTAGTAAAAAGGTGCTATAGCATCCCTAGCGTTTTACAGAGGCGCTAGAGGATCCCTAGCGTTTTATGTAAAAACGCTAGGGATGCTATTAAAATTTTTACAAGGCGCGCTCTCTCATCTCTCTCACACACACTCACGCTGTCTCTTCATCTACCTAACTCCTCTCTTGCGAAAACCTAGCGAAAACCCAGAAACCTCTTCGTTCATCCCTTCTGTGTGAGACCCAGGCAAACCAAACGACCCATCCTCTTCGTTCATCCTCTTCGTTCATCCTCTTCGTTCACCCCTTGCGAACAACCCACACTCCACATATTCGTTCATCATCCAGAAACCCATAAACGCGCGACCCAGGAAACCTAAAACGCAGAAACCCATCCTCTTCGTTCATCCTCTCTCTCCTTATTGCTATCTTACCACGCAGCTCCCTCCTATTTGTTTCCTTTTTCTGCACTCTCTCTCCCTTTCAAAAGGTATTTCTGCACATACTCTCACTGGTTTTTTATGGTTTGTTATGGCTTTCTCTGTTACTTAGCTCAATGTTGTATTTAATTAGTTATTAGATTAGTCTAGCTTAGATAGCATTATTAACTTGACTAGTGCATGGCTTTCTCTGTTTCTTAGTGCATGGCTTTCCTATATATGTTTACTCTAGGTTCTTAGTGCATGGCTTTCCTATATATGTTTACTCTAGTGCATGGCTTTCCTATATATGTTTACTCTAGGTTACTTAGTGCATGGCTTTCCTATATATGTTTACTCTAGGTTCTTAGTGCATGGCTTTCTCTGTTACTTAGTGCATGACTTGTTCTATATTTTGTTAAGTGTTTGTTGGTTCTAAACAATTAGAAAGCTAAAACTCACTGAGTCTATTTCATTTGGGCCATTGCAAGTCAGATGGCATCACTTAGTGATCATGAGAGTAGTCATGAGGGTGGTGATGGGGGTGGTCATAGAAACACAAAGAAGTTCACTCCCGTGGAATGACAATGAAAAAGAATATCGTCCATCGGATAAGTAAAGGACACGAGAAATATAGGGTAAGTTAATTACTAATTATTAATGTTGTTCTCTACCTTTCAAAGTTATCTAATTATTTAATGATTTAATTAATGCAGTCGGATGGAGTGTTAAAGGTTTGCCTATTGGAGAGAAACGGCACAAATTTGATTACTTTTATTGGTACTAAGGTGAAGCAAATGTTTCCAATTTCGATTAAAAGTTGGAATGAGAAAGATAATAGAGTTTTGCCTAAAGCGAAAGATGATTTCTGGTCCTTAATACGGGTATATAATTTTAGACATCTTTAATAATCTTATTTAGTGATTTTTAGTTATATTTATTTAATCCATTTTTATGTATAAGTAGAAACACTTTGATGTGGATGATGCCCAAGAGATTGGATACTCAAGGAAGTGGAAGGTTGCATCGGGCTTATAGAACCGATGTAGGAAAAAGTATTCGAAACTTCCGATGGGACCATCGACAGAGCCTCGACATTGTATTAGGAATTATAAGTAAGGAGGATTGGAGCAAATTTGTACATATACGCACTACAAATCCGGATTTCTGGTTAGTATATTAATTATTTAAGTTATATATATATATATATATATATATATATATATATATATATATATATATATATATTTCACAACTAGATATCATTCATTAATGTATACTTATCTTTTAAATAGAAAAAAGCAAGGCCAATAAAGAAAGAGCTTCTAATCTCGAGTACCCTTATAGAGGAGGTTCAAGTGGATATCAAATTCTTGAAGAAAGATTGGTAAGACACAATTAGTTTAATTTATTATGATTTAATGAATCTTTTAATTTACAGTTGATTAACAATGATTAAACTTAAATAGTTTCTGCAAGAGGGGAAAGATCCAACTCAAGAATCCCTTGATCGTTGTCTTTATGCAGTTAGAGGCCCGACAAAACAAGGATGGGGACATTGTGGATCCGAAAACTAAGGAGGTCAAGGACAAAATTGTAAGTCATCCAAAATTCATGTATTGTAATTTTAATTTAATGATTCCTAGCAAGTTGGAATTTGTGTCCGACTATATTTTTTAATCAGTTACTCGATTTTTTTACACGTGGACATATTTTTTATTGTCGATTAAATTTCTTTGACACTTGTTTATTATTTCTATCCGTTACTCGATTTTTTTGACACGTGGACATATTTTTATCGTCGATTAAATTTCTTTGACACTTGTTTATTATTTCTAACCGTTACTTATGTTTGTGCATCAAAGACAAAGCATATCACAATCTGTATCACAAGGAGATTTAACAGATTGTGATGGTCAACAAGATGTCCTTGATCATGCCTTGGGAAGGGAGAGAGAGCAGTGGTCGGATAAGAGGTTATGGATATGGCATTCCTCCTACGACTGTGTATGGGCGAAAGAGCAATAGCAGGGGGTGCGGGGATTGTAAAGTCATGGCGGCAAAGTATGACGAGCTATCCAAGAATGTTGCTGTACTAATAGAAGAGAGAAAGATGTTTAAGCAGCTCTTGGCACAATCCATTGGTGCACCATCCCCTTTGCACCACCCCTGCTTGAACCTATATTACTGTTGCACCCTCACTTGCCCAACATAGCGCACGAGATAGCTGCACCATCCCTTCGACACAGGTATTTATTATTACTCGACCTATTTTTTGTACATATGTATTTGATCAAATTATCATGTATATTCACTACGCCAGATTGGCTTAAAATGAGCGCCACCATGAGCAGCGTTTCCTCAAAGAGTGCTGCTTATCACAAAAACACGCTAGCTAATAAACAACGTTTCTATAAAGAACGCTGGCAATCTCAAAAACACGCTAGCCTATACCCAGTGCTTCCTCTTAAAACGTTGCGCATGACGCTAGGAATAATCAGTGTTTTTATACAAACGCTGCGCATGACTCTAGGAATAATCAGCGTTTTTTTAAAAACGCTGCGCATCTACTAACACGTTCTCACATATCCAGCGTTTTTGGAAACGCTGCCCATTGCATTAAATATTTCTACCTAATTACTGTACCAAATTAAACCCTCCCTCTCAGCTCTCACTCGGTTCTCTCTCCCTCGGTCTCACTCTCACTCTCAGCAAGCAAGCGCCTCTGCACTCTTCTCTCTCACGTCTCTCTCTCTCTCAGCTCACGCTCTCGGTTGTTTTCTCTCCCTCACTCTCATCAGCTCTTGATAGTACAGCTCTCCCTCACTCTCGTTCTCTCTAGCACCACCCCAAACCCACTAACCCCCAAACCCACTAACCCCCAAACCCACAATAACCCCCAAACCCACATTGCTTCTCTCGTGAATCCTCTCAATCCCTCACTCTCGTCATTGCTTCTTCTCTCAAAGGTTAGTTCTCTATTTTATTTTTTGTTTTTTAGGTTTTTTGTTAGGTTGGAGATGAATGTAGTTTGATTGGAGATGAATATGTTGAATGTGTGAAAAAAAAATATTTGATAGGAGAGGAATATGTTGAATGTAGTTGAATGTGTTTGATATGTGTAAAATTAGTTGAATGTGTTTGATAGGAGAGAAATTAGTTGATATGTGTTTGTTGCTTGGTTTTGTTGAGATTTTGATTCTCAAAGGATAGATTTTTTTAAGCAAGTGTGTGTCATCTATATTAGTAAAATCAAATATGCCTAAATCGAATTGTTTGTTAGGTTTTGGGAGTTTTATTTGTCGGAGCTTCGCGATCGTACGTTGTTCGAGTTTGTCTGGTTCGAGAGTTCGTTGTAGTTTGAGTTCTGGTGGTTGGAGATTTTGTCGTTGTTGCTTCCACTTGTTCAGGTACTTTTTTTGTTCTTTTATTTATTTTATATGAAGAATTAATGACTATATAGAAGACATCAAAGTCTTTGATTTGTTTAGTTGAAACTACTAGCTAGTTGATCGAATGTCTTAGCTTCAATAAAATTGTAAATTCTCTTATTCGAATTTATTATAGATATTGGGACATTATGGATAGAAAGTGGATGTCCGCCAATCGTCTCATCCAAGGAATATAGAGATGGAGTGGATTATTTTGTGAATTGTGTTGTTCAACGTTTAGGAAGATCTAGTAATATGATATGTCCTCGTTTACGTTGTTGCTATGTAAAATCGGTTAATGCGCAGCGAGTTGTGAGGACATTTAAAGGGTAATGGAATTGATCAAACTTACACTTGTTGGACAATGCATGGTGAGGAAAGAGTTGAATCTTCGAATATGGGTAATAGTCTTGAGAGATGTGCACGGTTGACACCGAAATACCTACGTTTGTTGGGGACGAATTTGAAGAGATGGCAAAGGCTTTTGAAGGCGATCTTAATGATCGTCCTCAAATGTTTGAGAAGTTGATAACGGATGCAGAGACGCCGTTGTATGAGGTTGTCTTGAATTCACAAAATTATTGGTTGTGATAAAGTTGTATAACTTGAAAACTTGCCACGGATGGACGGATAAGAGCTTTCTTGAATTACTCACACTATTGAAAGAAATGTTGCCGAGAAGGATAATGTGCTCCCTTCTCGGACGTATGATGCAAAACAAATGTTAGGGTCCATTGGCTTGAACTATGAGAAGATACACGCTTGTCCCAATGATTGCATTCTATTTCGGAATGAACATGCATTTTTAAAGTCGTGTCCTAAATGTAATGCATCGCGGTATAAAAAGAAAGATTCGCTCTAGAAAAGGTGTTGTGGTTTTTTCCCATAATTCCTCGATTTAGGCGTATGTACCGTAGTTCGGAAGATGCAAAACACTTGACATGGCATGAGGATGAAAGGATTAAAGATGGCATATTCACGACACGGCGGATTCTCCGCAATGGAAAAATTTGATATTGATTATCACGATTTGGGTTGGATCCAAGAAACCTACAACTTGCATTGTCTGCCGATGGTTTTAACCCGCACGGTATTCAGAGTAGCTCTCACAGTACATGGCCCGTGATGTTGGCGATTTATAACTTACCTCCATGGCTTTGCATGAAACGCAAATATATGATGTTGTCTTTGTTAATTTCTGGGCCCAAGCAACCGGGAAATGATATTGATGTATACTTGGCTTCTTTAATTGAAGACTTGAAGCTAATGTGGGAGAATGGAGTAGAGGTGTTGTTTGCGATCGTGTGGTATTCGCAAATATAGTGCAAGTATACACGTCGTACAAGTAATAAAGTGGATAAAAGTAAGAGATCGTTCCCACGAGGATTGGTTGTACTTTCAAAGTTCAAGTCTTAAAGCACAAGTGGAACAAGTAACACATCGGCACTAAAAGTTGGTGTTAAAACTAGGAACATAAATAAAACAAGTAGATAAGATAGTGGTTGTGAATATGGATGAGAATGAGTTGGATTGTTGCATGCAAATAAATCCTCTCTAGTCAGACGTCATAATGTTTACACGTTATTACGTACAAATGTTATTCTGTGTAGAGCGTTACGCCGCGTCAACGAGCATTTGCTGCAAAAAGAGTTGTGCTTTTCAACACAAAACGCCGAGTTTCAAGTACTAGAATGTCCTATGTCTAGGTTCTAAGTAGGCCCACTCCTGTATTTTAAATACCCACAAACAATGTCCTATGAACTATTATCCATTCTATGTCTAGACTTAGATAAAAATGCCTAAATGTCTTTAGTGCACCTTTTCGTTCATATAAATCTTTGAGTTCTTTTCATAGACCATGTCCTGTACCTATGAATCTACCTATTTTAAGTTGATCGGTCTCAAAACAAGTTTGGAAATATTATCATGCAAAGATTTAAAACATGTAAGCGTCAATACTTCATAACATTTAACTAGAAATTCATTACATGCAAAACAACAACCCAACTACAAAATGTTTAGCTCATCTTTGAGCATCTTTCTGTAAAGATAAGGAGTTAAAATCCAAATACCATACATAGAGGAAAAGATCGAGTGCAATGATACGCCTAAGTAACTTTCCGCATGCGATCTGTAGAGGCGTTACAACGTCCGAGCTTCACGATGAGTGGTTATGATTTGGAAATGGAGTTGAGTAGAGTTCAAAAACCGAAGTCGTGTCCGAACTTCGTTTTGAGAACTCTTTTCAACAATGGAGGAAGGTAGATGATGGAGGTGTGGAATGGTATGATGCGGTGTGTGTATGCATATCTAGAGAGACCCGGTCTTCAATTAAATAGCCAAATGGGTCACATGTTGCCGATGTCATTTGCCCACCTACCAAGCTTTATCGCACTTTACGAACCGACATCAGACAGATGCTACGGTGCGTCATCCTTTGTCGGCACATGGGGAATAGAAGATCTTCGACTTTTCGAATCTTTAACCATCATTGCTAGTGCGCCATAAGCGAGATATTTCACTCTTGCTCTGCTGCCCTTGCTCGGGCGTGGTGAGGACGTTGCGACGTTCGGCTCTAAATTTCTGCACACAAGCACAAAAAGCATCAAAATGCTCACAAAGGCACCAATTGGTGCCAAAATGCCTGAAACTCGTAATTTAGCCCCTAGCTAACTAAGAAACAATAAACTAACAGAAAACTAATAGAATCAACCTACAATTGCTAGAGAACTTGCATGATTTATCTTTGAATAAGTATAAATAACTCATATAAATATGAGTTATCACACCCTCAAACTTAAATCATTGCTTGTCCTCAAGCAATCAAGACAAAACAAAATTAGCAGAAATGCATGAAATCAACTACACCAGCAGGTTGCATTCTACTCAACCATTTGATTAAAAATCATTCTCAAGGGGTTAATTCTCTACACACTCACGCACCAATGCACATTTAAATTCTAGATTCATTACTGCTCAAAGTGAGTGTGTGATCTCTGCATTAATTCCATTCCTAGCTAGGTTCAGAAACTATTCTAGCCTATGAAAGAGTGGTTTCCATTTGGTGAGAGCAAAACATCTTTCAAAACAAAGAGTAGGCTAACATTTTCACAAAAGAAATGAGGGTTAATTTAAAGCATGACAAAGGGTCTTAATTGGGTGCTAGGACTAGATTAGTGCAACTATTTTTCTGACTCACACACGCAAATGACTGCAACCCCCTCATTACTGAGCAGCTTCCTTTGATTCATTCCACTTGGAATTCTTTTTTTTTTTTCTTTTCTTCTTTTTTTTTTTTTTTTAACATTATATATTGGGTTGCCCAGTATTTGTTTCAGGGTATTGCAGCAAAACACAAAGCACTTGTGGATTTTCCACTTATTTACAACAACACACTCTTTTTGGTCTTTTTGGAGTAGACGTTATAACGTTTATAGGTGAGACGTTATAACGTTTGAACACAGAACACAACACACACGGCATACGTTATAACGTTACGGGTAGACGTTACAACGTTGCACTCACACTACGCCTGCACTAACCATCCTACAGTCTTCGCACCCAGCCTTTGTACAACCTGATACACCCCCAAACTTAGCTTCTACTGCTACTCTAGGTTTTTAATCAAGTTTTACAATCACCATAGTCAACCAAAACTAGCTTCAGCATAAAATATTCCCTAGCTAACTAGATCTTTCCTTAAAGCAGAGTTTGTGTGGAAGCAGCAATCAATTCCATTCATCTAAACATGCATCAGCTACTCACACATTCACATTCATCACTAGATTTAGCCCAAAGAGAATTATTTTTAATGCCTAACAGAGTAAGAATAAAAACTGATTTTGCATTTGATTTCATGCATGCACAAAAGCAGAAACAAAAACTTGTTTTGAACATCGTGATTCTCCCCCACACTTAAAGTTGAGCAGTGTCCCCACTGCTCAATGATGAAAATATTTTTTTTTTAAATTGGGGGAGGAACATTTAAACAGGACACAAACAAACAAACAACTACTATCTTCTAACCATCCAACGTTGAAACAGACGTTATCACGTTGGACAGTTGTTTATTCTTACTAAAATTAAAAACTAAAATTACTCTACTGCTAAAAATAAAGGGCTAAATTACTTGTTCAAAGCACCAAACCTGAGCCTTCCACTCTGCCGAGTGGGGATGCCTGCTTGACCGGCCGCCTTCTTCTTTTCCTTCTTCTTTTTCATTTAAACCTTGCCCAGACAACAGACGTGCCAACGTCTAGTATACACTGAGACGTTATAACGTCTACCACCTTTTACTTTCTCCTTTCTTCAGCCTTCATTCCTACAAAACAAAAATTAAAAGACACAAAAAGTGTTGGTTAATCAAAAATCATTGGGTTGCCTCCCAAGAGCGCTTGCTTTAAGAGTCTTTAGCCAGACTTCCTCTTTAGTGTTAGAGGTCTTGAAGCTCGGTGGAGACTTTGTCCCTCACCACATGTGCTCCACAGTATTTCTTCACCCTTTCATCATTGATCTTCAGTGTGGAACAAGTGGTTTCTTCAAATAGATTCACTATCTTGTTAGGATACACCTTCACCAACTTGAAAGGTCTTGATCTCCTAGACTTGAGCTTCTTAGGTAAAGATTTAAGCCTTGAGGTGGATGATAAAACTTGTCCCCATTCAATGAGCTTTCTTCTTTGAACTGTTTTGGTGAATTTTGGTGGGTTGGTGGCAATGGGCCGAGGTGAAGATTGCGGACTTAGGTTTTTCTTAGCCTTCTGCTTGCGTCTTGGTGAATTACCAACTGCAACCACCTCTTCATTTGGAACCAAGCTGCTAGAAGAGGCGTTACAACGGCGGATGTTATAACGTCGTGAGTTTCCCTTTCTTTTGCCGAGGTTGTTGTAATGGTTCTTTTCAGTTCGGAGTTGAGTGGGGGTGGTTGTGGAATGGGTTGGTCTTGTGGTTTAGATTGTGGTGTTTTGGGGGTATTTTGGTCATGAGTGAATGGTTCTTTAGGTGAGGTTGGGGTTGTTTGGCTTTTGGTGATGGTGGTTTGGGCTTGGTGCTTTGGATTGTTTTTGAACCACATGGTCAAGGGCAACCACATAAGAACATTCTTCGTGTGTGAGGCTCGGATACTTGAGTGCGTTGAGAACATTGAACTTGACTTCTTGGTCATTGACTCTCATGATCAATTCTCCTTCTCGCACATCAATGATTGTCCTTCAAAGTAGCTAGGAATGGTCTCCCAGGAATGATAGGAACTTCTTTATCTCGCATCAAAATCTAAAATAACAAAATCCACTTTGGAAACACAAACTTGTCAACTTTAATCAAAACATCTTCTAATATGCCCTCAGGATATACTCTACTCTTATCGGCTAAAGTGAGACTTAAAGAAGTAGGTCCGCGGTTCCTATACCAAGTTTATCATATATGGATTTGGGCATCAAGTTGATACTTGCTCCCAAGTCACATAAAGCTTTGCCAATGTAAAAATCTCCAATGGAGCATGGTATAGTAAAAGCGCCGGGATCCTTGAGTTTTCTAGGAGTTTATTTCGCATAATTAAGCTACATTCTTGATTAAAGCAACAGATTTCGAACTCCCTAGCCTTCTTCTCTTGGTGATGATGTCCTTCGGGAACTTGGCATAGTTTGGCATCCTTTGTAGAGCTTCTACCAAAGGAAGGTTGATGTGTAGCTTCTTGAGCATCTCCATGAACTTCTTTGAATTGCTTGTCTTCATGTGCTTTCTTTAATCTTTGAGGATAGGGTGGAGGAGGATATTCGGTACAAGCCTAAGCACGATCTTGATTCTGGTTCAAAAGTAGACGTTGTAACGCCCTGGTTTAGACATCACAATATCTGAAGTATCCTTCTCTTTTTCTCCACTTGTGCTCGTCACCTTCCCTTTCTCTTTTTCCTTCTCGGCACCTCTTTCTCCACAGGCATAGTTGGTTGAGGTATTCATTACCACTTCTCAATGAGATAGCATTTACTGTGCATTCACCCCATTATTACCATTTGGATTGGATGATGGTGTTTGATTGTAGATGGGAGAGATCCATTTTGCCTTTGAGTAAGAGAAAAGCTATCTCGCCCAATTTGGTTTTCCGAGTTTTGATTGAAGACTCATGAGTTTGCAAAGTTGTCTTACAATCACTTATGAAGCTTTTATCATGGCTTCCAAGTTGCTATTGTAGTTATTGCCGCACATACCGCCTCGTTGTTGTTGTTGAGGGGAAATCCGGAGGTATTGCGTGGAGAAGCGATTGCTAGCATTCAAAGCATTGTTGTTTCTCCAACCAAAGTTTGGATGATTTCCCCAATTTGAGTTGTAAGAGTTGGAGTAAGGATCATTACCTATGTTCTGAGATACAAATTTTACAGACTGAGGGTTGTAGGGACACTCCTCATACACATGCCCTTCTTCACAATAAACACATACTACTCCCCCAAAATGTGTGGGTTCTATCTTTGCAGCGATGCTTCTCGACGTGGCCACGTTTGAAGTACTCAAAGTTTTGATCATGTTGGTCAAGGTAGCCACTTGAGCGTAAAGAGCGATCTACTTCACTTATTTCATGGACACCTGCCTTCTTTCCAGGAGTAAATCTATCAGATGGCCAATGAGAGTTGTGGGTGGCTATGTCATCTATAAGCTTGCATGCCTCAGAAAAGGACATATTCAGAATGACGCCACCTGATGAAGCATCAAGTATCAACCTAGTAGGCTGATCTAGACCATTATAGAAAGTCTCCATTTGGATCACCACAGGAATGCCATGGTGTGGGCACATTCTCAGTAACTCCTTCCATCTCTCCCAAGCTTCAAATAATGATTCCCCCTTCCCTTTGTTTGAAGGAAGTGATATCATTTCTCGGCTTAGCTTTTTATTGGGAGGGAAGTATTTTGCAAGAAACTTCTCAGCTAGCTCATCCCAAGTGTGAATTGAATTTGGTTCCAAGGAGTTCAACCAACTTTTGGCCTTATCCTTAAGAGAATATGGGAAGAGCTTCAGTCTGAAAGCATCCTCTGAGACTCCAGGGATGATAAAATTGCTGCACACATCCAAAAATTGCCTTAGGTGTGCATAGGGATCTTCTTGAGGAAAACCCCCGAATTGCCCTACAGTTTGCAGCATTTGGAACATCATTGGCTTGAATTCAAAGTGACCAGTATGAAGGGTTGGTCTTGCAATGCCTGTTTGTAGATGAGCAGGGTTAAGCACAAAGCATAATCACGCATCGGCCGCCCTCGCTATCATTGACCATGTCCCGTGGTCCCTGCATTGATGAGTTCTTTGCCTTTGCCGGTGTTCATCATCAACAACTATTGTTTGTATGGGTGCGTGGTCCACGACCATGTCCTCTACCTCCTCTTGGAGCATGTCTCTCCTCTAGAGCTTCTACCACCGGTACCATGTTCGAACATGGTTGGGCGTTGATATTCTTTGTTGTTGTTGCCTCCTTCTTAACCTTTGTCGTCTCCTTAGTTGCCTGAAAGTTCTTTCGAGTGTTCGGATCAAACTTCAGTGCGATTCACTTCTTGGTTCAGTTGACTAGAGCTTAAGTTGGAACTAAGCATACGCTGTAACGTCTACCTGTTCAAACACAGAAACAACAAACAACACAGTAAAATTCCTTCAACTTGTGTTTTAATACTTTTGAACAATAAAAGTTACTACAATCCCCGGCAACGGCGCCAAAAACTTGTTTGCGATCGTGTGGTATTCGCAAATATAGTGCAAGTATACACGTCGTACAAGTAATAAAGTGGATAAAAGTAAGAGATCGTTCCCACGAGGATTGGTTGTACTTTCAAAGTTCAAGTCTTAAAGCACAAGTGGAACAAGTAACACATCGGCACTAAAAGTTGGTGTTAAAACTAGGAACATAAATAAAACAAGTAGATAAGATAGTGGTTGTGAATATGGATGAGAATGAGTTGGATTGTTGCATGCAAATAAATCCTCTCTAGTCGGGCGTCATAACGTTTACACGTTATTACGTACAAATGTTATTCTGTATAGACGTTACCACGTCTGAACGCTGTTGCAAAAGAGCTGTGCTTTTCAACACAAAACGTCAGAGTTTCAAGTACTAGAATGTCCTATGTCTAGGTTCTAAGTAGGCCCACTCCTGTATTTTAAATACCCACAGCAATGTCCTATGAACTATTATCCATTCTATGTCTAGACTTAGATAAAAATGCCTAAATGTCTTTAGTGCACCTTTTCGTTCATATAAATCTTTGAGTTCTTTTCATAGACCATGTCTGTACCTATGAATCTACCTATTTTAAGTTGATCAGTCTCAAAACAAGTTTGGAAATATTATCATGCAAAGATTTAAAACATGTAAGCGTCAATACTTCATAACATTTAACTAGAAATTCATTACATGCAAAACAACAACCCAACTACAAAATGTTTAGCTCATGCTTTGAGCATCTTTCTGTAAAGATAAGGAGTTAAAATCCAAATACCATACATAGAGGAAAAGATAATCGGAGTGCAATGCAGATACGCCTAAGTAACTTTCCCGCATGCGATCTGTAGAGAGCGTTACAACGTCCGAGCTTCACGATGAGTGGTTATGACTGGAAATGGAGTTGAGTAGAGTTCAAAACCGAGTCTCGTGTCCGAACTTCGTTTTGAGAACTCTTTCAACAATGGAGGAAGGTAGATGATGGAGGTGTGGAATGGTATGATGCGGTGTGTGTGTATGCATATCTAGAGAGAGAGACCGGTCTTCAATTAAATAGCCAAATGGGTCACATGTTGCGATGTCATTTGCCCACCTACCAAGCTTTATGCGCGCACTTCAACCGACATCATGCGATTGCTACAAAGGCGTCATCCTTGTCGTCGACACATGGGAATAGAAGATCTTTCGACTTTCTCGAATCTTTAACCATCATTGCTAGTGCGCCATAACCGAGATATTTCACTCTTGCTCACGCCCTTGCTCGGGCGTGGTGAGGGCGTTGCGACGTTCGGCTCTAAATTTCTGCACAAGCACAAAAAGCATCAAAATGCTCACAAAGGCACCAATTGGTGCCAAAATGCTGAGAACTCGTAATTTAGCCCCTAGCTAACTAAGAAACAATAAAATAACAGAAAACTAATAGAATCAACCTACAATTGCTAGAGAACTTGCATGATTTATCTTTGAATAAGTATAAATAACTCATATAAATATGAGTTATCGTGTGTATGATGGGTTCGAGAGAAGAAAGTTTCAACTTGAGGGCTATGATTTTTGGCACAATTAATGACTTTCCAAAGATACGGCAATCTATATCGGAGTGCAGAGACTTAAAGGTCGGTGTGCATGCCCTATATGTGAAGATAACACCGATTGGATGTGGTTGGAACATGGTAGGAAGAATATCTACCACGGTCATCGTAGATTTTTGCCATCTACTCATCAAGATTATCGATTGTTGAAAAAGGCATTCAATGGGAATCATTGAAACCCGTAAAGCTCCACGGCTTTGTGGGTGAACAAGCTGTTTGAAAAGGTGAAAGATTTGAACATTAAATTTGGGAAGCCTTTTGCGGAGAGGTTGCCAAACGAGGGTGGAAGAAAAGTCGATTTTCTTTGACTTGCCATCTTTGGAAGTCATTATATGTAAGACACTTCATTGATGTGATGCATGTTGAAAAAATGACTTTGAAAGTGTCATTGGTACCTTACTCAATATGCCAGAAAGACTAAAGATACCATCAACTCGAGGTTGGACTTGCTTAGTATGGGGTTGAGACCGCAGGTGGGTCCGATAAAGAAGGGTACACGCACATATCTACCTCCGGCACTCATACTCTATATAAAAAGGAGAAGAGCGTGTTTTAAGTTTCTTCATGGAGTAAAAGTTCCAGAGGGGTATTCTTCAAATGTTACAAACCTTGTATCCATGAAAGACCTCAAGTTAAAGTCTTTAAAGTCTCATGATTGTCATGTTCTAATGGAGAATTTGCTCCCTATTGGTATATGATCCATTTTGCCTAAGAAAGTGCGCCAGACGCTAACCAAACTTTGTTACTTCTTTAAGGCGATTTGTAGTAGAGTGATTGACCCTAGAAAGTTGCCATCATTGCAAAGAGAAATTACTGTCACTTTGTGTGAGCTTGAGATGTATTTCCCACCTTCATTTTTTGACATAATGATTCATCTAATTGAGTTCATTTGATTAGAGAGACACAATTGTGTGGCCCATGTTACATGAGATGGATGTATCCGATTGAGCGTTAGATGAAGATATTAAAAGGATATGTGAAAAACCGATCACGACCCGAGGGTTGTATTGTTGAAGCGATACATAGTTGAAGAAGGCTGTTGAGTTACGTGACCGCCTATCTATCTAGTCTTGAATATTCTCGGGACTTCCAAGGTCTCTTCACTTAGGAAGCATTAGTAAAGGGTTTGTCGAGGATATAAAATAGTTATGGTGTCAAGGGAAGAACTACATCAAGCACACTTATATGTTTTGCACAATGATAGTGAGGTTGATTCGGATGAGGCAAAACGGTATTGTTATGAATATATATGTCCAGGTACTATGTAATTTATTATTTGACATTATCGATTTTATTTTATTATATCGTTAATTTAATTTATATATATATATATATATATATATATATATATATATATATTGATCGTACCTTGACCAATGAAGTGTTGAAGTAGTGGTTGTCTTGTCGAGTGGGCCGGTCGTTGAATGAATGAAAGGACCGGTCCCGGCTTCACGCGTTGAGCACCTCGGGTGGTACCTGCAAAGACACTCCGACGATCTAGTGAGAGGTCGCTCGGGCAGATAGCACAAGGTTAGAGAACGTACCTGATGCCATATGCGAATGGCGTATATATACTGCGAGGTCCGACCGTTTTGCGAGATTTTCGGCCGGCGAGAATTGCGCTCCAAGCAGCGTGTTGGGCCGATCGAGTTGGGCTGGGCCGCAGGTCCGATTGCTGTTGGCAGTTCTCATATTTGCTGATACACCCAGGAACAGTTGCCCCCCAAGCTTAGGTCGCTTAAGAGCGGGCTGAGGCTTGAATCGATGCCCCCAGGAGTGAAGTTATTTTGACGAAACGGACGCGGCCGTTCGCTTTCTCCATAGGGCGGTGTCGACCGCTTGTCAACCATCGGTCGTGCTGTCGTGACGGTTGGTCTTCACTGACATTTAAGACGTGACGTTTGGTGTTTCCGAGGTTGTCTGGAGACAACCATTGGTGAGAAGGCGAAACGTCGTGGCGCTTCGCTCTCCGGCCCCTTCGCGCCATGAGTTCGCACTATAAATAGCCCTTCAGCTGAGATTATTTCTCACACTTCCAAGAATTGCTCTGCCAGCGACCGACTCGTCTGCCGCCGACTTGCATTCATAGCTGTTTCTGTCTATTCGCGACCGATCCACAACATCTGTTCAAGGTATGGATCGATCTTTACTTTTACTTTCTGAACTTGAGCTTTTTCTTTGAAAGTATTTCGTACTTTTCCACGCCTTGTGATAGGGGTGTCGTCGGGGATGGCGGTCGCCTCTCTCATGAGTAATCGCGATCGATCGAGTGACTCGATCCCTTTATCACAGGTGTTTTTGCATGCCACGGACGAAGTTGACCGCCCGTATTCCTGGTAAACCACCGCAATCCTTTGCTACACATATGTCGAAACCGGGCGAGCCCAATCTCCACGAGGAGGAGTCTAAGTCGTCTTCGGGCGACAAAGATTCTGGTTCTTCGAGTAGTTCCTCGAGCAGTACGAGCTCGACTTCCCATTCTTCTGGTCGAGGATCGGCTAGCTCAAAAAGACCCCGGTTCAAGGTCCGTCCATTCTCAAGAGCGTTGTGCAACACTCCACCGCCGGAGAACGCGTCGTATCTCGGGCGGAAGGAGAGGAAGAAGACGTTGAGGTGGTGATCATTGATGATGATGAAGCGCAGAGTGCCGCCCGATCGCGGGACGAAGAGATGGTAGTAGCCGGCGCGCCGAGTGAAGAAGTCCACGAGGAAGAAGTGGTTCACCCCGCGACCGCAGCGCTCGTCCGAGGTAAACATCGGAGGATCGAATGAAAGGTCGGCCAAGTACAAGCCAGACGTAGCCCGAGATGTATCGACATGTCTTGGGTATCGGAAACTCTCCGCTCTCATAGGAGCATCATTCTTTCGTCGGCCATGTTGCTTTGCCCGTCTGCGGAGCCGCCTCGACGATTCGGCGGGGAGAGAGGGAGAGGCATGAAAGACGGCGAAGATATTGCAACTTATTCTCCCAACTTCAAGTTCACGATGTATCGGCTCGTGTTCGAGAGGATGAATATCACCCCTCCCACTGTGGTCGCCAATTGATCGTACCTTGACCAATGAAGTGTTGAAGTAGTGGTTGTCTTGTCGAGTGGGTCGGTCGTTGAATGAATGAAAGGACCGGTCCCGGCTTCACGCGTTGAGCACCTCGGGTGGTACCGCAAAGACACTCCGACGATCTAGTGAGAGGTCGCCGCGGATAGCACAAGGTTAGAGAACGCACACGATGCCATATGCGAATGGCGTATATATACTGCGAGGTCCGACCGTTTTGCGAGATTTTCGGCCGGCGAGAATTGCGCTCCAAGTAGCGTGTTGGGCCGATCGAGTTGGGCTGGGCCGCAGTCCGATTCTTTGTTGGCGCTTCTCGTATTTCTTTGATACACCCGGGAACATATATATATATATATATATATATATATATATATATATATATATATATATATATTTAAATATCTAAATGTAGGTACTTGTATGCGAGGACATTGTGGTCCCTTCCGAAGCAGGACACATAGATATTTGTTCTTGTGTCGGAAAGTACAACCTTTCATCAAGTGAATCCCACCGCCAAATTATGAATCACTTGTGGAACAAAACCGAAGACTCTTTGTTCAAACTTATGTCAATGAGCGCTTCAATGAAGCTCAAAATAGAAGTCATGATGTCTTACTTCTAGCAGGTTAATCTAGGGTAAGAATTTTTACTCATTAATTCTTATATAACATGCATTTTTTTAATAGTAGTCAATTACTTATTCGTAAATTTATTTTGTAGGAGACATTGGGTTTTGTTTGCAATTAATCCTAGGAAAAAACCGTGTATTACCTTGACTCACTTCAAAATCATTACAAAAACCACTTGAGTTTGTGGAGCTTTTTAACAGTGTGTTTATTTTGTGTCATTCTGCATATTTCTTACTTTTACTTATATATGTATATATTGTTATTAATATAGTTATATGACATTCTATTCAGTGCTTTAAGGACATATTGGGGAGTGGATAAATTAACGGTCAAATGGTTAGCAATAATTGTAAGTTTCTAACTTATACATTACATTATTTTGTCAAAAAGCGTATTCAACTCAATTTAACAATTAACTAATCTTATGTTTTGTAGTGTCCTAAACAATTCAATAACATTGATTGTGGGTATTACGTCATGAAATATATGAAGGATATTATTACCCAAAAGAAAACGACTATCCCCCGTCAGGTATCTACTTATAATATATTTTTATATGATTTCGATTTAATAGTGGTTCTTTCCAATATTTAACCATTTCAATTCTAATTTTATTTATTTATATAATTTCAGTATTTTAGCGATTGTCAAAGCCGGACATATACTGTTGAAAGCGATTGGTTGAGCTTAGGGAGAATGGTGCGATTATGTCTCCGTTTTTTTAAAGTTTCATTTGGATACATATAAGTTAGCTAGCTAGTTTTTGGTTCATAATATTGTAACTTGCAATTGATAGCTTGTTTTGGATAATGAAACTTCTTAGCTATTTTGTTTTGGTTCCTCTTATGTAATTTGTTTCGTTATATGTAATTTGGTTCCTCTTAGCAATTTGATTCTGTTATGTATTGGATTGGATTGGTACATGTGTAACTTGTAAATATAAAAAGGAAAACACACAAAGCAGAAAAAAAATTTAAAAAAATTTAGGCAATATTCAGCGCTTTTAATGAAGTTACTGGGTATTTAGTAGTAACACACATAGGCAATATTCAGCGCTTTTCATGAAGCTACTGGGTATTTAGGAACACAAATAGACAATATTCAGCCGCTTTTAATGAAGGCTGGGTATTTAGGAACAAAAATAGGCAATATTCGCTTTTAATGAAGCGCTGCGTATATGGGCAATATTGGCGCTTTTTAAAAAGCGCTGCGTATTTGGGAGGGCGTGTTTGGCAATGGGTGGCGCTTTTAGAGAGCGCGCCCATTGTTGGAGTGGAATATAACACACGCTCCACGTTAAGTACCAAAAGCGCTGCCCATGGATAAAAAAAAACGCTGCCCATCTACTAGATCTATTGTAGTAATTTATTTTTCTTTATAATTGATTTAGGATAACTGTGAATGTGAGCTATATATTGCAAACCCACATCGAAAGGTTGCAGTGGGCATGTTATGTAACCAATTGAGTGCCACAATGCACAATTTACCCATGCCTGAAAACCATTTGAGAGTTAGGGTAGACTATTCAATTGAGGGGTCTGCACCATTGCCTGTTCCAATTGTTAATGCTGATATGTTTACTGTGGATCAAACACTTAGTACTTTTGTGGTATGGCCTGAACAACTTGTCGTTGTAAGTGACAATATTTTTGTTAATAAGTTAATGACTCATTGTTATATATAATGTGTGTTAACTAACTAATTAATCATTTTTTTAATATATACTAGGTACCCCAAGTGTCCCGATAGTCTCCTTCTATAAAAGTGTCCCGACCTTCCCCTTCCACTACCAAAGTGTCCCGACCTTCCACTACCAAAGTCTCCCTTGATGAATTCGAGAAATTCATCACTTATGTAAAGGATCACGTCAATCAAAAAATGAAGCCCGATGACCTTATTATGTTATCGACTGATCATATTGTGGGAGTGGAACAGGATATTATGCTCAACATTGAGGATCTGAAAGCCGTATATGACATGGAATGGGCCACTTTGTGGTTGTTAGAGTATACAGAGGTATGTATTAAATTATTTGTACACAATAGTTGTATATATTAGAGTATAT
This sequence comes from Oxytropis ochrocephala, assembly GCA_020916435.1. Lineage (NCBI taxonomy): Eukaryota > Viridiplantae > Streptophyta > Magnoliopsida > Fabales > Fabaceae > Oxytropis > Oxytropis ochrocephala. The sequence continues at coordinate 45,091,598 of CM037090.1, read as the reverse complement.
ATATGAGGATCTGAAAGTTGTATATATATTATTTATAGGTTTTGTACAATGTGCTTCGGTCCTTTCATAGCGGACACAAAATTTTTTGTTCTTGTGCCCAGAGTGTATCGTTGTGTGGGATCAAGGTAAACCAGAGGATATTATGGCTAGGAAGAGTCAAATTGAAAGTTATATCCTTTCACGCTTGGGGATGTCCAACATTTTGATCACGAATCTTTATTTTTGGCACCGCTCAATATAAGGTGAGAAAATTAGTCTTCAATCACTTGGTTATTTATTTTGAGGATTGTATTATAGTGTAAATGTGTACTCATTCGTGATTCATTTACTTGCAGACAACATTGGGTACTCTTTGCAATAAACCCTAAGCTAAATCATCGTCTACTATCCTGGATTCACTTCAAGGCCATTACAAAGTCTACGTAGACTTCGCATGCAGGATAGTTGACAGGTGTGTGTATGTGTAACCCTCTCATTTTGTATAATTTAATATATGTATTTTGTTCAACTTAACGTTATATATATGTATGACGTTACAGTGCTTTGCAAAAATACTGGGGATTATCTACGAGTAAAACAAGATGGTTACCCATAATGTAAGTTTTTAAAAATCATTCTTATAATTTTAATTGAATTTTTGGTCATAAAATGTGACAATTAATTAACTAATCTTTTGCTTTGTAGTGTCCTAAACAACCAAATAATAATGATTGTGGGTACTATTGTATGAGGTATATGAGAGAGATTTCACACTCACGACAGAGTAGAAATCCCAACCAAGGTAACTACTTAGATTTCTTTTTTATATTGATATTATAATACTTACTCACATTTTAATTCTAATTTTATTTCATTTTATTTTTCAGTATTTTCCCCATTGTAAAGACATCCAGCAATACTCTGATGAACAACTTACAACAGTAAGGGGGGAGTGGTGTCGTTTTGTTTCTAGCTTTTTCTAGCAAGTTTTGAGTTTCATAATAGTTAGTTATTATATATGTTGTATATATTGGATATATATTATGTTGTAAGTA